>VWYH01004941.1:0-249683 GCA_013399365.1 Pampusana beccarii
TCTGTGATTCTGTGAAAATACATCAACATGTGGGAGGTCTTCCACTGAGTTGAAGAGGGAGTGCAGTAGTGTGTGTCTTTTGAAAGTAGTAGACATCCACAATGTAGACACAAGAGAGTAAATGACACAGGCCAAACTAATTCTGGTGACAGTATTGGGTTATACCTGCTCAAAGTGCCTGTGAAACTAACAAAAATGGGCTGTGAGGACCGTATTAGGTTTCTTTGTAAATAATAGTAGCTGGTTGCTCCTGGTGGACTATAAATTGTAAGAATGAAGGGCTGAAATTGATGTGTACAGGTGACACAGACATTCAAGCTCTCGGATGACTTCTGCTTGTTGTGAAAGATTTCCACTTTCACAGGTACTGGTGCAACCCGTATGGCTTATCTGCCTTTACTCTGAATATTCAGTTTGTGTGTGTGTGTGGAACCAAAGCTGCTTATCAGTTTAGAATGTGCCTTCTTTATTAACAACAGAATAAATCTCTTCAAACTCAAGTTAACAGCTGCAAGTAGTAGTTGCAAAGCAGTCCATTTTCATATAATTATTATGTGTACTGATTTAGAAATACACAGTAGCTGATGATCAGCTTTGTCTTTTTTTCTGAGTGAAACTAGCAAAAAAGAAACTGTTGCATAGTGTCACACTGATTCAAATAGAATACTGTGTAGACTTGGTTTTGTGCTTGTATTTTCAGGCTCCTGCTTATCATCTCATTTTGGAAGGAATTCTAATCCTATGGATAATCAGACTTCTTTTCTCCAAGACATATAAGCTTCAAGAGCGATCTGATCTAACACCTAAGGTATGGTGGAAAAATACTTTTCTTTAGAGAAACAGTTTATAGCTGTTGATATATTTGGCTGTTGAACCACTGCTATGTCATAAATTGTGCTGATATTTTAGGATTTCGAAGGGGAAGCTTACTTTGGACTGAGGAACTACCTATTGCTTAAATGCTTCAGTTCGTGCTTTGAAAATAGCACTGTGTTTGAGAGTCTGAGAAATAAAAAAGAATTGATGTGACCATGACGGCTAAACTATGAGAAGCTGACCTTAGCTCTGCTCAATGGAAGGATTGTTTTAAAACTGGAAGCTATGCTAAAGGAAACCCCAACAAACAAAATGAGTATAGAGAATAGGAAAATGATCAGTCTGTACATGTGGTATCTGTGAGTAATAACTCTGAGAGTTTATGGTGTTAAGTGGGTTACAGAAGACTTTGTAGTATAGTGGCAGTTTTCTTCTTTTGCAATGTAGTTGTCTCAAAAAAAGAATGCTGTAATTCTTGATGGAGACTGGAATTTCTCCATAATTTCTGACTGGAAATTATCAGGAATGAGTAGACTTTGTTTTGGAGATGTCCCTGGACTAGTTTGTCTGAGACATGGTCTGTAATTTGGCTTGCTGCATAATGTGAGAGGATGCCATTGGATATATTCAAACGATGATTGGATGCAGTCTCTGAATGTGAAATAGTGAGGCAAACAAGGACACGCACATTATTCTCAGTCGAAGATGAACTATAGCGATGTATTGCAATGGGACAACCAGCCTGTGTATGTGAGGAGTTGATCTGAATGATCTGAAGTCCCATATGACGAACAAGCTTATTTTGCTAGAGCTTCAGAGGAATTGTAACCTTTATGAATGGAATAAACCACTAGAATTTCTTCATGATACTGGGGAAGTTTCTGAAATAGATTTATGGGTATTTTATTTTACCTTGTCATTCCCATCTATATCATGCTTGCATGTTTTTGATCTTACTCTCACAGAGGATACATGTTAAGGGTGTGAGCTCAATGTAATGTGTTTCAAAATCAGTGAACAGGATATAGGGTCTGTAGGCACAAAGCTGTAGGTATGAGCTAATCTGCAGGCAGTATCCTCTTTTTGGACTACTCTTACTTTGGAAGTACATTTGGAAGTACTTTCCATCTACAGGAGGCATCTCTAGCTAAAGGAGGCATTAGGCTGGCAGGGTCTTGTCCTGCTAGGGGGCTTCAACCACCCTGACATCTGCTGGAAAAGTGGCACGATGAGCTGTAGGCAATCCAGGAGACTCCTAGAGTGCATTGAGGATAACTTCTTGAGTCAGGTAATAGACAGCCCTACCAGGAGGGATGTGATACTGGACCTGGTGGTCACCCATGCAAGTGAGCTGATTTGTGACATCAAGACTGGAGACAGCCTGGGTTGCAGTCATCACACAGTCATGGAGTTTGCCTGTGGGATGTGGCACAGGTGAAGAGGAAAGTAAAGTTAGAACTCTGAATTTTAGTAAAGCAAACTTCCAGCTCTTCAAGGAGTTAGTCAGCAGGATCCCCTGGGAAACTGCCCTCAGGGACAAGGGAGCAGAACTGAGCTGGCAGATTTTTAAGGATGCTTTCCATTGAGCACAAGAGCTCTTGACCCCCAGGCATAAGAAATCAGGTAAGGAGGGCAAAAGGCCAGCATGGCTGAGTGGAGACCTGCTGGTCAAAGTAAAGGGCAAGAGGGAAACACACAGGTGGTGAAAGCAGGGATGTGGATCCTGGGAAGAGTATAGAGACGCTGCCTGGTTGTGCAGAGGTGGGCACAGCTGGAGCTGAACTTGGCAAGAGATGCAAAGAATAACAAGAACAGCTTCTACAGGTATGTCAACCAGAAAACGAATGTCAAAGGTAGCATGCCCCCCCACGATGAGCAAGACTGGTGACAGGGCATGAGGAGAAGGCTGAGGTACTCAACAGTTTCTTTGCGTCAGTCTTCACTCGCAAGCTCTCTTACCATACTTCTTGAGTGGAAAGTGAACTGCAAGACAGGGACTGGTGGAGCAAAGTCCCTCTGACTGTAAGTGAGGATCAGGTTCGTGACTCTTACGGAACCTGAACATACATAAATCTATGGAACCTGACAAGATACATCCCAGAGTCCTGAGGGAACTGGCTGATGTAGTTGCTAAGCCACCCTCCATGATATTTGAGAAGTCATGGCAGTCAGATGAAGTCCCTGGTGACTGGAAAGAGGGAAACTTCGCACCAATTTTTAAAAAAGGTAGAAAGGAGGTCCCTGGGAACTACCAGCCTCTCAGCCTCACCTCTGTGCCTGGGAAGAACATGGAACAGATCCTCCTAGAAGCTATGCCAAGGCACATGAAGATGATTCGGGACAGGTAGACATGAGGAAGAAATTTTTTACAATACGGGTAGTAAAACAGTGGCACAGGTTTCCCAGAGAGGTGATAGATGCCCCATCCCTGGAGGCATTCAAGGCCAGGCTGGACGGGGCTCTGAGCAACCGGATCTAGTTGAAGATGTCCCTGCTCATTGCAGGGGGGTTGGACTAAATGACCTTTGAAGGTCCCTTCCAACACAAACTATTCTGTGATTCTACTAAATGAGGAGTATTCTAGGGAACACTTTAGAATGTATTTATGGGAGGCATTTAATACTGGAGGCAAAAAGTGAGCTGAGCAAGAATCAAGGAAGACCAGTTCAGTTTTGTGCTTGGAAGGGTTTGCATTGATCCTGGGATTCTTGAAGTACTGAAGTTCAGATCATCTAGGAAGACATGCTGCAGCTTTGAAGTAGCCCCTGATTGTTGATTTGGAAACTGTAATAATTCATTTAGTAGAGTTTTCCTGCATCAGATGGTTTGGATCTCTGCTATTTTGGGGGACAACATTTTTTCTTTTGAAAGATTTTTTTTCTCCCTGCAGTAGATGGTGGGAAAAGGTTCTTTGCTACTGTTGTGTAACTGGTGACCTGAAAAAGCTGAAACCTATGCTTTCCTTACAGAGTAAGAATTACACTCAATTGTTTCTATGTGCATCTTGAATGTTATCATCCAGCTGCAGGCCACCTCCTTAATTCACTTACAGACCATTTTGCTGAAGTTGAGGTGTTGAAGAAAGTGCTGAGACAAATCTGGAACAGTGGTATGCAGGCAAAAAGATTGTTCTGTATCTTCTTAACTGGAGGCATAGGGCAGTTGGGAGATTGCCTGTGTAGCTGGTCTGCTGCAGATCAGTGGAAGCAAGAGTTTAGAAAGGGGTCAAAAGGGAGAAAAACATTTGAAAATGGCTTATGCTTAAAAACAGTCCTACTTTGGCAGGGTGGCAGTAGTAAAGTTTACTGTCAGGACAGCAGTAGCACGCTTTTTGAAAAATAAAAGCGTGCAAATACATTATTGCTGTTGTACTTCTGATGAGATTTATACAAACTTTACTGAGTTTGAGGGGTGAAGAGGAGTGTGAATACTAGCAAAAATCCAGAGTGATAAGAATTGCATTGTATAGATACTGGTACGTTGATTCACAGTTGCAAGGCATGGAAGAAAAAAAAATTGCAGAGTGCTAAGAACTGTACTACAGTAAAGGATTTGACTTGAGATGTTGAAGACATCAACGCCTCTGTCTTTTTGTTACCTGTATCTTGGTGGCTAAAAGAATAGTATGGGGGAATGCTCTTCGGTCTGGTGGCATGTTCAGGTTGGCTGATGATGAAGCAGATTGAAGTTAGTCTAGTTGGCTTTGCCATTGACATCTGAATAGGGAAGCAGTGTTTTCTGTAGGAGGAACTGTATTTGGAAGGGAGTGTCTTTTGTACAGATAGCTTATTGAAAGTAAGCATAAATACAGCACTGTAGTGTACAAGTTAATAAGTCTTCTATAGTTGGAGGACTTAAGCAGACTGATAAATCAGAAGTGGAGTGATTCCATCTCTTTTTCTACAATGTAGTTAAAGAGATGTGAAAAGAGCTCATGTATTTTTTCTGTTGGGGAATAGCTTTGGAGAAAAAAAAAAAAACTCACCACGTAAGTCTCCACTGAAGATCCACAGATAGTTGACACTGTTCTGTGTTGTGTTAACCCCAGTAGGCAGCTACACATCTCATAGCTGCTTGCTAGGTTTCTTTCCCACCCCCAGTGGGACTGGATAAGAGGAAAGGAAGAGTAAAAGCAAGAAAACTTAGAGTAAAGATAAAATTGTTTCATAAGCAAAGGAGAAGTGGAAGAAGACAGAAAAGAAAAACAGCAATGCGAAGGCAATCACTCACCACCTCCCACAGGTGGAACAATACCCATACGGTTCCTGAGCAAAAGAGGGCAAACTTCCCTACATCTCTACTTTTTCTTCCATTGCTGAGTGTGGCATTATATGATATGGAATATCTGTTTGGTTAGTTCAGGTCATCTGCCTGATTGTGTCCTCTCCCAGCTTCTTGTGTACCCTCCAGTCTCTGCTCAACACTGCTCAGCAAGAACTACAACATTAATGTGTTATCAGCATTGGTTTGGTCACAGATCTAAAACACAGACCTGCATGAGCTGCTGTGAAGAATACAGTACAATCTGTTTCATACCACATGAGATCACAGTGCACAGCCAGGCTTCTGTGTGCGTGTTGAGCTGCATGTAATAACATGCCAGCTGTTCAGTGAGAACACCACTGAATTGCTTTCTCATTTCTTTCAGTTTGATTCATGCTATGGTACACCAGAAAGAAATACTGGGTTGCTCATGTACAGGCACTGGAAATAGGTCAGCTCAGGCTGCCTTTATGTCAGCCACTCATGTCATGATACTTGGAGCTTCTCTGTGAATTATTGTTGGGGATGCTGCCGGACCAGAGTTAAAGAATACCACTACTGTACAGCCATCTTAATGTGATCTGTCAGGACCAGTCTGTCCTGGGGAACCAGAGGTAGGTGAGATGTTGTGCAACCTGGTGCACTGAGGAGTCATGCTTCTAGAACAGTGAAGAAATCCACTCTGAAGGTGGTTTCTGGGTTTAGTCAAACGTGTAGCAAGAGTGCTGTAAAATCCAGTGCAGGAATCAGCTTTCAACTGTCTGTCATCCTTTAACATTGTTTGTATATATTCTTATTGGTTCTATTAAAAAAATAATGAAATCTCCCAAATAATTAACTAAAAAGGTGGAGTACTTCTCTGTGACTCTAAGTTCATGATGGTTTGGGATTTTGGGAAGTACAAATAAGTCTGTGGGCAGACAGGGTGCTAGACATATAGATTCATGTGGGCTTTTCACCCAAAATAAAATCTATGGAAAGCAGCCAAGTACCACCGCAGACTGGAGTGGGCTGTGGAAGGTCGCATGGCCTCATTTGGCCGCAGTCTTTCTCTCCAGCCAGCACCCATTTGTGTGAAAGCAAGGTGCCCTCCAGATGTATGTGTCTTTTGCTCTGCAGTAAACAATACAGAGCTTTTCTCTCAAAATTGCTGAAGTCTTACTAGGAGACACACCTCACTGTTTATGGATGGGAGTAATAGTTGTTTTCTTTGTTTTTAGAGTTTTCACTGCGGTAATAGCGTGGGAGCAGTTCTGTTAGAGCAATATTAGTCAGGAGGCTGAAAAGTTCCTTTCAGAGACAAATGTTTGATGCACAGCTGTGAACTACTGTAGACCACAAGAGCTCTGTCTTGCAGGAACAGCCTTGAGCGATTGATCTTCTACAGGGAAGAGGAGATGTTGTCTGTTCTTATAAAGTTTTTAAGTCACTTTGAGTGAAAACTCCCTATGTAGGTGAAGATTCTCTTAACTGTTAGTGTAGTTTGAAAGAGAGAAATTTCAAACTAGCATGCCCATTGTTTGTGTCAGTCTATGCCATGCTGATATATCATTCTATAACTACCGTGAAATAAAAAACCTGTTATCTATCTTCTTGAACATAATTGCTACCTTTTCTTAAAAGCCAGGGTCAACAATGCAACTTATTTAAATAATTTGGGTTGGATGTGTTTATACCAAAGTGTTTCTCTTACCCAAGGTATCTGGCATTTAAAAAGTAAAAACCAGAACCAGCAAAATATAACCACCTAAATCCATTTTGTTTATATATGTATGTGTGTGTATATATCTAGCTTGATATATTTAAAATGCTTATATATGTGCACAAATGTATAAATGTGTATATTATAATTTATAAAATATACATATGAGCATTTTATATATCATATTTTGTGTTTATAATATGTTAGTTACTAAAATGTATAAATTTTATATTAATATGTATATTTTATTTAACATTTGTGTTCATATAAATTAAAAATACTTATAATAGAGAAAGAGGAACAGCTGAGAAATTAGTTCACTTACATTACAGCTTAAGAGAGTGGAAGTGGAAAGTTTTGAGTTAATAGTTTTCATCAAGTGGATATTTGCAGTAGCTTGAGCTGAGGAGAAACAAGTGAATCAACTACATATTCATGATGTTACATTGTGAATTAAAATATAGTTTCTCTGTGTGTTTGAAAATTAATACTATTGTTCTGAAATTTGGTGCCTGTTTGGAAGGCCGAAGATAAAGTGCTGTTCTGGATGTGGGGTCACTGTGCGAAAGCCTGCCTCTGCTGTGTCTTTTTGGTCAGAGGAAGATGGTCATGAAACATCATCAGGATGGACCAGTGTACTGAGATATTTGGTGAATGGAAGGAGGAAGGGGCATGGACTGTCCCATCTGCAGTGTGGATGCCTGTTTTAGGTTGGGATTGGTACTCATTTTAATCACCAACATCTCCAATCACCCACCATAATGAGGGAACTTCTATGATAGAAGCTTTTGGTAAACTACTGCCTGTGCTAACTACATGTGGAAACAGGAGACATAAGATGTGAAGATGCAGTGGTTTGTTGTTTATGTTCCTCTGTCCATGAAAAAGCAAAATGCCATGTAACAGATGAGGAGAATCAATGTGAGCTAGAATTAGTAAAATGGTGTTGTTTGAAATGAGAATTATTCTTCTCCTGTAGATTTTATTTTGTGGTAAGAAAAACATCAGGATATTGCCACATCACATCTGTGGCTTGGCACCTATGCTGTTTGTTTGTGTGCTGCAAACATTTCAAAGGAAAGAGTGGAAACTTCTTACAACTTAATACGAATGGCAGAGAGAAGTACTAATTAGGAATTGCTCATTATGCTCACAGATCTCAACTGCAATTGTAGTATCTTCATTTATTGTAGCTAAACAGAGTCCTTCTGTAAATACTATTTTTCTTTCTGCTAGACTCTGAGAAAAAAATATTTTAATTGAATTTGTGTATTGATTGCTAAGGTGCTTAGTACGATTTTTGTACCCTTAGTTCAAAAAATCAGATGTAAATGTACAAAAGTACATACTTGCACAGATTTAATTCTGCCATCTTTGAAGAAAAAGTATGTTATGTTGCCTGCTCTGCGTTTGAACTGTGTTGCATAAAAGCTGTTCAAATGTTCTTTGCATTCAGGTTTTAAACAGAAGAAACACCATTCTTCTCAAGTCCTTCCCTTTTAGGCATTTGATGTCATCTAATGCTTTCCTTATTTATCCTTCCATAACTGGCTGCACCACTTCTCACCTGATTTATTCTGCTTTCTAATTAAAAGAAAAAAAGAACAACCAAGGCAAACGAAAAAACCCCACCCTGTACTCTAAAATGAACACAAAACGGTTGGTGCAAGCTGCTCCATACATCAAGGATGTGGGGCATTTCGACACCAACTATGATAGGAACAGAGAGAAGGTTGCATGAGTGTAAATCCTGCTTTCTGATTTTCAGAAGTCTTTTTGAACTCTGGTGAGAAGGTGTAAGATACTACTGGGCAATGGTAACTTAGGATATGGTTTCTCAGTAGCATCAGCCAGTCTAGGTTGGGACTACTTTGTTGTGGCATCTAGTTTAGTTATATATCCATCCTGCTTTTGCTGAGTTAGTTTTCATCTTGATCATTTTTCTGAACAAGGTTATTGCCCGGTTTTGTAGCTGCCTATCCCAACATAAGGAAGAGGAACATGTATGTGGCTGGGAGAGGACTGTACTGTAGCAGCTGCTGGCTTGTGGTGATGTGGGTCAGCACCCGTAGTGTTAACTTACATCTTTGATTTTGTTTTTCAAATAGAAACACGGGATTGAGATAGACACTAGTACCTGTTCTGAGACAAGGATAGAATTGCTGCTCTCTGTCTTGGATCCATGGAGTTTAACATACAGGGTTATGATTCCACTCTGAGATTAAACTGAATTTGGGTGCTACTTTTCCACCGTTTTGGTACTGTGGTGCATATTCATCTTTATAGAGTGCATCATCTGGAAATGTTTTCATGTAGGGTTCTTGAGGTATTTGCTGAGTCACGTCAAACATCAGGGTTGATAATAGAATGCAGTAATGAATCATGGTCAATAGTATTTACACAAGCTTAATTTATTATTGTTCTGTTCTCTGGTCCTCAGTTATCTGCTTGGATTTTTTTTAATTGAAGCATTGAAATCGCCTATTAGATCTTCTATGGATGGCACTAGTACAGGATAAATTAATAAAACTTGTACTTTAATGTAGCATATGTAGCAGTATGTATGTAGCATAGCATTTCAATATACACACAACTGCGTGCAAGGCTCCAGCTGAGGTCTGTCCTGTGGTGGCTAGAGAAAGTAAGCACGTTTTCTAACGTAAGTATAGCCATTTCAAAATACTGAATAAATTCAGCTCTGTTGCATGTATTGATGGCATTTTGTCTCTTTTGAAAGATATGTCCCATGGGTTAAATTTCAGTAGGAAATTTAACATGAGAAAGTTCAATTAAAAGGTATTTAAAGAACCTCTGCAAAGTATTAGAAACACAAGTGACTATGCTTATATAAAAGGTATATTTTATGAAATACAGGACTGTAGAAATTTCCTTTTGTTTTTTTGAAATAGGCCTCTGTGGAGCTCCTGGGATATTAATTAATACTTTGGAAATACCTAGAAGCAAAGTTATTAATTAGCTTAGTAAAAGGAAAGCAATGAAAATGCAGGAGACTAATTGTATTGTTGCGTGTAGTTACGTTTATTTTTTTCGTATCTTAATTTGGTTTTGACTTCAAAGGCTTTGAAAAGTGTATTTGGAAAAAAACGAAAATGGAATAATTTATTTCTGTGGTTTTTCAAAAAATGATAGCCAAATTTATATTTTGGTATTGAAATAAGTAGCCTTAAATATTCTACTGCTTTTGAAATAATAGACAATAAAAACCCATTGTATTAATACCATTCCAAGGTAGTGTGTTAACAAATACGTTATCAGGTATGTCTTGCTGTGCTAGTAAATAATCCTCTGGGAAAGTTCTGCTTTCATGGTATGGAAGATGATGTTGGTGATTTGCCTGAGTGGTTGCTAATTTGTGTGAAACTAGTCTAATGCACCTGTTATGCTGGTCCACTGCATGTCCTTTGGAAAATCATCTAGCTGAGGTTTTCCAAATAGTTTTAAGCATTTTGAAAATGGAAGTACATTCAGTATTCCTCCATGGTTAGGTGGCAGGTAAGTGATTTAGTAGTTGTTCTTGCCGTTTCTCAAACATTTGGCACTTTTTCTCCATTGTGTCCTGCTCACATGTGTGTTACTTTACTAAGTATTTTAATGCCATGGTTGTTTAAACAGCACTGTTGAAGACTTGAGAATGTAAAGTGAGGCAATTTATATTCAATTATTATGTAATTTGTGTTCAGTTACATAGATTGTAGGGAAGTATTTTCATAATTAATAGATCGAGTGAAATAGTTTTGATTAAAACTTGGCAGGGACACCAGGTTGCTATCTCTTCTCCTGATCATCATATGAGATCTTTAATGGCTGGGCTGGCTTATCTTTCTTTACATCACTTTCCCTTTGAAGAATTCAGAGACCCTCAGTTGGACATACAGAGATAATATCAATTCTAAGTGTCTCAGAGAGGTGATACCTATTAGCATACATAATTTCTTATACAACTATTACTAACTGGTTATTAGCGAAAAAAATCTTTCCTAAAGGAAATCCTTTTTGAGCAGTATTTCTTATCTCCTGTTCAGGAAAAAGAAGAGTTGATTGAAGAGTGGCAGCCAGAGCCTCTTGTATCTCCTGTACCAAAAGATCACCCAGCTCTCAACTACAACATTGTTTCAGGGTAAATGTAACCAGAACAAATTCTGTTTTCATTTCAGCTCAAATACTTGATGTCTGTATTTTAAAGTGTATTTTGTACTAAGCATTTCCATATCCTTAAAACCTTTTATAAATGAATTGCATTTTTAGATAGCAGGACTGAATTTGCCACTGAAGAGGTGGTCTGCGTTTTGCAACATTATCAAGACTACCTTACTAAGAAAGTCTTTATTTAAAAGTTCTAATCTTGTGGGGTTTTTTTGGTTTTGTTTTTTTTTTTTGGGGGGGGAGTTCGAGGAGGGACACTGTAACTTTCCCTTCATTGTGAGTCTCTATTGTTTAGTAGCAATCTGTGTCATTTTTGGGAATATGTAGACCCCGAAAATGGTTACCACCTTCTGCGTAGAGATCGGGGGGAAACTGTATCATCACAAATCACTTCAGAGGAGACTGGTACTGTGACCAGCCACTTGGCACTTCATGAAAAGTTGTTCGTCTTTGGACAGTCAGCAGTGGAGATGCTTGGTGGCAAAGTTGTTTTTTGAGGAAATTATGGTTCAGCATTACTTTCTTGTGTCTTACAATGCTTTTAAAATGTGTGCTGACTTTTGCAAGAGTCACAGTATTTCGGAAATTGCTTTGACATTCCTTTCACAAGCTTCAGATTTCTTTATGCTAGTAACTTTTACAATCTAAGCATTCTTAGTATCTTTCTAGTGACACTCATAATTTAGAATATTTTAGTGACAGAGCACAATTATTTCCTGTCACGGAGAGCTCCATTTTGATGGTTCTGGCACCACAGAAAAGTCTTCCTAAGGAAAGATATGCCTATTTTAATCAACTGCGATGTGAACAATCCTATTATTGTTCAGAATTTTGAAACAAGCAGTACTGTGGAGTTAAAGGAAGTGTTGGATGTTTTAAAAAAATCTGAACAAATATATCTTTTAGATTGGTTCAGAAAACATTTAAATTATTCAGAACTTGCCAGTGCTTACAGTTACGGAATGTATTGTGACAGAATGTTAGTATGTGGTGGCTGGTGAACTTAATAGTGACTATGGGGAAAACTTGGCATTTGTCTTGTAAGATTTAAACTGACAACTTCCCTGCATGTTCCTCAACAGCTACAGGGTTCTAACTTGGGCTATAAACGTAACCCATGTTTCAGAATTAATACAGAAATGGAAGTGCATCCTAATTCCAGCTCAAGAGCATTCCTATCCTCTTTTTACTTTGTATGTTAAGGGAATCCTGTTGGTGCTAATAATATAGTTTTCTTTCAGTGATCTCCATGTGTTAAAGTCTATGTGAACGGTGATTTACATAGTTCTTCATTATCTTAGTATGTGGTGGTTTAACACTGGATATTTGCAGTAATGTCTTGATAGGCTCATAACCACTTAGGAAGTGTTAAATACTTCAGTAAAAATTTTGACCCTCTGTGTGGGGGAGGCAGACTTCCTCCTTGTGTTAGTGTGCTGCTTTCTGCCGAACATATCCCAGTAATGCCAAATTATAAGCAAAGCAAATAATGCAGAGAATTGTTCAAACAAAAAAAGTGACCAATCTTGAGTCAGGGGTGAAGAACTTACCTATAATGGCTCGGTGACAGTCCAGAAATGAGTTAGATCTTGTGGTAGCCTTTCTGTGAACTCATCTATGCATGATAGCTTAGTGGTACAAGATGTAGTTCAGAAAATGTAAACCTATTTCCTAAAACAGTATGTCTGCAAAATTTTGGTGCTGATTCTTGTTTTGCTTTAAAATAAAAAGGAACTAATGATCTGGCTTTTATTAACTTTATCACCTTCTGTGGCTGGTTTTTCAATACATACAACACTTAAGAGAGAAGTGAGACGTCACAATACAGATGGAGTGCTTTCAGTCCTTAAAAGACACAATTCCTGAAGGACTTGCTTGCAAGTTCTTTGAATGTAGCTTGAAATTTATATTTATACTTTTATTTACAGTTTTATTTACAGTTCCAGCTCAATCTTGTCCCTAACCATGATACTTAATGAGCTGTATTGTACTGCAGGAAGGGAGAAGTGTGAAAGAAATGAAGTGCTTCACTGTTTTCCTTTTGCAAAGACTTGTGGTTTTTGATGTTAAAATGAAGGGTTTATGATTCTGTTAGCATCCATATTTCAGACATAATTATTCACTGGAATAAGCTTTTGTATGAATGTTTAGTGCCTAACCATGAGTGTTCCTGTAGAAGGTTGGGTAAAATTCTGATAGCAAAGTGTGGCCATGTCATGAGGGCTGCAGCTTTGTTAGGGGCAAGTTGTTGATGAACATGAGTGTATTTTCTAGGTTTGAGACGTGGAGCTGTGGAGGCAAATTGTTGTAAATTTACCTGGTTCAATAGTATGCTGGGAATATACTGAACCTTGTGTTAGTGCCAAAATGGATAGATGCCGGTCTGCTCTTGTGCGTATCTGTGAACCTAAGCAGTTCGTTTCATGCAACAGAACTTCAGCATTTGGTGCAGCTCCTTGACAAGCAAGACAGAGGAGCACATCCAGGTGTATTTTTAATGGCAGTGAGTTCTCCAAGACAGTGTTCTGTGCATCTGTATAAGGTGCTACTGCTACACAGAGGATGCGCAGCTGTAATGCAGGACTGCTCCTTTGTGAGTTCTGGTTCACCTTGTGTCCATTTAATGTCATGGAATGACAGTAATGAGCATGCACGGCACATGCACCGTGTTAGCAGAAAGCTTTCCAAAGCTGTTTGTAAGCTTTGCAATTACTTGGTTGAAGCAACATGCTTAATTTTTAAAGTGAAATGATACAAAACAAAATCATGGAGGTTTTTTTTAAGTGAAGTTCAGGCAGTTCAGTATTTTTCTTAATTTGTAGTGAATAGCTTAGAGTTTATTTGCTTTGCACACCAAAGTTATCCATTGTAATATTGGAGCAGCTGTGCACAGGCATTTGGTATTTGAGCAGCCCTGTTTAATTTTGATAGTGAAAATTGCTCAGTGCTAGTTTCCACATGAGAAAAGCTTGTTGAAACTATTGTGTTTGAGGAATAGTATATGATCTCATCTGTAATATTTGACAACGCGTACAGAAATGGGCAGACATGAGGTTTTGTATTTGGCTTAGCTTTGAGACTTCTCAACACTCTTAAGTGATTAATTGAAAACCTGATTTTGTAATATTGAAGTGTATAATTGCCAAAACTGGATTGCTTTAGAATACAGCACACAGATACGATGCTTGTCTTTAAATGGGTAATAGCTATTTTTATCTTCATTTTTTAATAAGTTTTTATGAATCATAATTTTTTAGGGCAGAAAATGTCTCAGCCCTTTGCTTCATGTATGTTGTGTTCCTGTTCATTTGTTAATATTAAGTGTTTTCACACTTTCTGTGTTTCCTGATTACATGAGTTCAAAGTGTGATGGATTAAACAGAACTGGAAACTTAAGATAACAGATAACACAATACTTTTGTCTGCTTACAGCTAGTACCTATATTTCAGGAGCCCCGTTCAGTACAAGATTGTTATTGTGGGTTTGCTTTGTGACAAAAACATTGACAGCAATGGAATGTCCTTTTTACTTGTAGTATTATTTTTTTTCAAATAGATATCACTTTACTTTTGAAGGAGAAGCTTTATTTATCTCTTCAGCAATCATTTTTGTATTAATTAAGTTTTCAACATGGAATCATCAAATATCTTGGGAAAGTATTTATAGTTTCTTTATTAAAATACAGGAATACAGCTTTTGCCGAATATGGTAGTGTATTTGTGACTCAACACTGAACTTAAATATTGATTGGTAGCTGCACAGGAGGAAAGTGGAAAGAGGGAATCTTGAAAAAGCTGTGTGCCTTTCACTGTTGAAAAACAAAATTCCAGCACTGATTGACTGTTTATGAAAATAGCAACTGTTCATTCGTAACAATAGGTCTGACATTTTTTTTTTCAGTCCTCCCACCCATATAATCACTGTTAATGGCAAGGAATGTATAAACTTTGCATCGTTTAACTTTCTTGGACTTTTGGATAATGAAAAAGTTAAGGTGAGTTCTTCCAGTTATTGTTTTTCTGTGATTATTCCTCTTTTACTTTGTATGTTATCTTCAAATTAAGAATGACTTAAGAAAGCACAGTTTTTGTCGAGGAAGTATGCTTCTAAAACAGCAAGGAGGATTATAAAACTTGTAATGTTATGCTATTTGAATTTGTCTTTTTACTGAAGTTTAATCTGGTGTACCTACTACATACTAGCTGATTATCAAGCTAGATTAGTATCTAAGGTCCTTCATTGTGAGAATACAGTGAATGGTGCTTAAACACTTGTCTAAAATAGTTTTAATGTGAAATTAATTTATATAATTCAGTACATTATTATACTTCCTATAAAGCAGGTCATGTTGCATGATGCAAGAATTAGCTTGTATACATTGATACAAAATTGTCAGTGTGAAGTATATGGAAGACTCAGAGATCTAGTGTAGGAAAAAATATTCCTTGTATTTTTTTTCTATTAAAGAGTGCGGCACAGGCATCTCTGAAGAAATATGGTGTTGGTACTTGTGGACCTAGGGGATTCTATGGTACTTTTGGTGAGTAAATTTCTTTGATCTGTCTTTAACTGTGTTCAAACTGGTTTGTTAAGTCAGCCAAAATAGTGTTATATATATGCAACAAATTATTTCTGTTGCTATGAAGAACAGTTACCCTCTAACACACTTTTTGCTGTTATTGTTAAGGATTGGTAGCGTTTATTGTTTGTAGCTTTGTTTCTTATTATTTTTTTGTATTTAGTTACTCTTTTAATGCTGGTCTTGGAGGAGTGTTGCAAAGTTAAATATAATCTGGTTTAGTTTTGGTCACCATAGTAGAAAGATAAAATAAGCATGTTAGAATTTAAAAATGCATGGTGAATTTAAGTGTAAATTAATAAGTTTCTAAATAGACCACAAGAGGGCAGTCCGATTTCTCTGGTAAAGATTAGTACTAAAGTTTACATAGTGCTGTAGTCAGAATGAAGTTTTCCTTTTCTGATAACTTTAGTGTTGTAATTGAGAGATTTTGTGACACAAGCAGGTGTTAGTGGGGGTTTTTTCATTCTTTTTAAGAATTAGCAAGTTGTTAAATACAAGTCTCTGGAAATAGTTCTTTACAGGTATTGCTGTTTTGAAGTCCTGCATGGAAACCAAAGTGTAATGCATGAATTAGCTGCACAGTTGCAGGCTAAAACTATCAACTCATCATCTTGTGAACTTCCCAGTATCTTTCCAGTCTCTTAACAGCATGATTGTATTCAATTTATTTCACAGAGTTAGCTTCCCATGCCCTGACTTGAATTCAAGACTAACTTGAACTTTCTCACTTAATCAAGCTAGTCCTTTAAGTGATCAGTCAGCTACTGCACCTTTTGTGATTTGTTAGGAGTGTATATATCAGAATGAAATTGAGTGTTTGATATTAATCTTGTAGTTTGTTCATTAGCCTAGAACTCCAATTCATTTCAAAAGAAGGTGATGGTAACCCAGTGATTAGTAGAGATCTTTCAGGAAGGCTTTCTGCAGGCTTTTTTTCCAAAAAACATTGAAAAGCTCAAGGAAACTTGTAAATTTGTGAACTTATGCCTCCTGCCTCTTGAGTCCAAGCCAATTTTAAGTTTTGTGAAATCTTTCACTTCGGTTCTTTCTAGCAATTATTTGAAACAAACTAGTTAAAAGTTTATTTTCTCTGGTGAGAGATTCTTTGGATTGTTTCTTGCCATCTTTAGAGGTCTAATCCTAAGATCCAAACTGTATAGGTTTTACATTTGGTTTAGTTGCTGTTTATTGGCTTCTGAATTTTTTGGGTAAATGCTCCATTTCACAAAACAGGGTATAATAATCTGTGGTATTGCTGCATGACATCACTAGTGAGGAAATTATGTTATACTCACCTATTTGCTATATCTTTTACAGAAAACGTAATGGAAAATTGGTTTTAAAATTGAGATAAACACCTGCTGTTCTTGCTGGCTCACAGACTGTCTCCCCGTTTTCCCTTGACTTCAAACATTTGTGTATTGCAGGATTATGAATCTCTAATGAGAAACACTTCTTACATCAGCAATGTTGTGTGCCTCAAACTTTTCATGCAACTTTTTGTGGCTTTGATTTTGGTAAATGAGTCATGTTGTGTCCAGAACTATGCATTTTCCTCTTGCTTAACTATATAGGATTTGATTGATGGTTGTCAATTGTTGTCACTCAGAATTATCCCCTTTTAGGGACTGATATTGCATACCAATATTAGAGATCTCTTTCTTTGGAAACATAGATACTGTGTTATAATTTATTTTGAATGGAGACTTGATTCTTCGTATCTCTGCCTGTTTGAAGGGATTTGGTAGCTTTAATTAGGACATTTGTTTTTTGTGCTGTATACCTGAAAACTTCATCCATACTTTTATGCTATGATAAGCCTGAAATACTATTATAATCACAAATAACTGAATATTTATGTTGTTGGGTTTTTTTTCTACATAATGACAGCTGAGGGTGTATCGCTTCTTTGGTGGTGTTCTGGTTTTTTTTTTAGTGTTGATAGCCTTGCAGCCACAATTTCGTTGTTACTGTGAAGATGAGGACTGGCTACCTGACAAAATATATAAAAGATGAAGTGGGATTGGGTCTCAGTTCTGCTTTTGACTTGTATGTGAGCACATACTAGGCACTAAACAGGCACTTCATACCAGTTGTGGACAATAACAGCTTTGTTAAGTTTTCATAGCTGTGTAGAAAGCTGTTCCAATCATATCTTCCTCTGTGCAAATGTACTTTAGGTAGTGTTTGCAGTTTTCACTTAAGCTAGGCTAACCCAAGTAATGTAACCAGACTAAAGCAAATCATTGCAATAAAGAATATGAGAGTCACATAGTATTCTGGTTTTGCCATGGTAGAATGGTAGTGAACCCTTAATACTGTCTTAAGCTTTTCAATCTCACAATTATACAAATAATTCATTCCCTTATGTAATGATGTATGAAATTTGTGTATGCTGTATATCATTCTGAACTTAAATATTCTTGCCCTTGGTAAAATTTACTAGTCTTGTAAAATTATTTTTCTTAACACAAATCTGATTATATTCTTAGCTCGTTGTTGCTGACAGTATTTCTTTCACCTACTGTTTTTACCTAGACCTTTCTCATTGTAGCTGTGGTTGTTACTGAGTAAAGCTCAGTGAGAAGCATGCAAGTTTTCAATTTTAACTGTGATGGTCTCATCATGTTTTCCAGTTTTTTAGTTAAAGGATGTAGGCGGTCTTTTACACTCAAGCAAAACATTTTTCCCAGTAGTTATCAATAGCTGGGCACTTGAAGTAGTAGTTCTGTCCATGTTTCCCATAATTTGTTATTCTCCATGGGCAGGGCTTCAAGAAGGAACATTTTTGGCTGAATGTTGTTTATATCGCATGGTTTAAGTGCCATGTGTCCAGTCTCTTTTTTTTGGCGCTTGCTGACAGAAAAAGATCTGTCTTGGGCTTTTTGTTCAATAATTGAATTGAAGTTCATCTATCCTGTTTTGAAGGCTGACTGGGGATGGTTTTATTGGTTCTGAAGTCCGTATTACAATGAAGAAGATACAAAAATTCTGAAAAAGGACTGCTTAAAATCTCTGTCAGAAAGTAGATTAGATAAATCAGTATCCTTCCTTCCAGAGGCTGGAGAATAAAGGCTGTTCTGGGTTTCTCAAAATGTTTGATATATCAAATACAGGTGGATCAAAGTGATAGGTAGCAAAAGAAAGCTTTCATATAATAAGTGATTAAAGTTTTTGTTTCAATTTAAAAACCAGTGGAAAAATAAATAAAGTCATTCCTTTCCATTTTGTTTTTGATGCTCAAGTAAAGATTAGGAAAGTATTGTCGAAGATTTATAGTTTACAGTCTATAGATAAAATTGCTCTTGAGTGTGGTTGGAAGGCAGTTGTTTGGAGATATACCTTTTACTTTTGTTGTAGAAATATGTGATTCAAGTGGATGTGCCCTTTTGGGTTAAGGTTATGCAAAGTATTTAGTATGGTAAAGTTAAGAGATTTACAAAGTCCTTTCGTCCTACACCTTTGCTGTTGGTACCTGGCTAGAAATAGCAACATGGACATAACTGTGCCTCATAGGCTATTGAAGAATCTGTATTTTTAACTGATGTTGCTTAATTTGATTTTAGTTTCAATGAACTTCCAATAATTGTGGAAAGGTAACATTTGGTCAATGGTCATCTTTCAAGTCACACACTAAGAACCTCTGTTTGCCCTTTAATCTTACTTATTTCCAGTTGATAAAAGGTTTGATTCTCTGAGTAACGTTTTCTAGCAGAAGCAGGTAGTGGCAATAGAGTTGCACAATTAAAATAACAGTTTGTCTGATATGGGTTATTCTGCTTAGGCAGAATACTTAATGCTGTGGTCACCTTTCTGCAGGAACAAGCCACTCACCTTGTGGAATTACCCTTCTTACTCTTTTGATTTAGTGGTGTTTTGGTTTTGACATGGGTCACTTTGACCAAATTGCTTTGGGAAACACTGTGTGTGTAATTGTGTCAATTTATTTTAAGGGTGAGTAATCTCTGGCATGGAGATTATGACCTTTTCAATTGGCTGAAGTGTGTTCAGGAGATGGTATGCGATTGCAGCCTGATGAGCAGTTTTCTGTTATGATAGCTGTGCTGTATGCAGTGGAAGCATCAGCTTGGGAGAACTGACAGTCTGCCAACAGGACCTCATAATCACTATGAATTACATAGATATTTGTTGTCTGACTGTATTAAGTGTGCCCCCTAGTCATAGTCCATGAACGCTGCATCTTTCGCTTGTAGTGTAATCACAAGTAGATTTTAATTACCATTGCAAAAGAACATGAGAGAACCATGTTACATAAATGTTTTCAGATCTATCAAAGCTTCTGCTTAATATTGGGTTACTTATCAGTTTGAGTGAGGCTGGATCGGTTGCAGCTGGTTTTTGGAATTTTTTTGTTGTAATGCTCTTCCTATGAATGAGTGTTCTGTTTGCTTCAATTAGATGATTGCTAAAAGCAACTATAGTCTTTCTGATATGAAAACAAGTAAACTATCTAAGATCTCTTCCATTCTTCTCTCAAATAGATGTGCACTTAGAATTAGAAGAACGACTAGCAAAATTCATGAGGACAGAGGAAGCTATTATATACTCATATGGATTTGCAACAATTGCCAGTGCCATTCCTGCATATTCAAAAAGAGGGGACATTGTGTTTGTGTAAGTATTGTGATCTACTAGGGAAATTCCAGATTAGAGTTTTCCTTTAAATTTTTCCTTTTCAATATTGTTAATCATATTAAATTAAACATTTAGAAAATAATGCTGGTTTTGATCAAGTATTTTGTTGTACAAAGCTCAAGTATCTTTTCTTCACCAAATACACCAAATCAAATCAGCTACTGCTTTGATTGTGGAAGAGCAGATTAGGCACTCAGCTGAAAAAAACAAACAAACAAAAAAACCAAACAAACCAGCAACACACTCAAACTAAACTAAACTTGTGAATGCCAGAACTAACAGAAGTCTAATACCTATTTTTTTCCTTAAGAAACTGTACAGTCATATTTGCTTTCCTGCTGTTTACTGCTGGCTTTTCACCTTTGTGCAAGACAGTTGTTCCCGTCATGCATATTTGCAATGGATTAGTTGGATAAATATTGGTACATTTTAAAATAACGCAAAACCAGCTATGCAGGATTCAGGAAGCCCAGTATGTGGTCTGTGAGAGTAGCCAGTTGTAATTTCTCTAAGGAAAATTTAAAAGCGGGAGAAACAATGTACCCGTACTCAAAACTTTCTGAGCCAAAGAGGAGGGTTTGGATTTAGTAATAGTTGATGGATTTTTCTTAAGCCTTGTTATTCTTTCAGTACGTCTGTAAATCTTTAATATCCACAATGATTCTACGACATGTAGTTTCACAATTTCACTTGAACATTTTTTGAAAAAAAACATGAAGTAGTACCTGTTTTGAATGTTACATCTACTAATTTCAACTGATGCATTTTAGTTTTAGACAGTGAACTGATGTATTTTCTCCATGGGAGGAGTGAGTGGCTACTTGGAGCTTAGCTGCCTGCTGGGGTTAAGCCACAACAAGCTGATAATTTTGAATTTGTTTGCCAAAATCTTTCTTAGTGCTCTCTTTTCTAAGCATAAGACTTGCAGCCTATTTCACTTCTTTTGCAGAGGCTTTTTCATAACTTTGATCTTGGGGTTTTTTTATCGTCTTTGAACATTTTCCAGATCAGGTTTTTTGAGGTGGACAACCAGGATTGTTTGTGCACACTATTCAAGATGTCAGTGTGTCCTGGATTTAGCTGTCTTGTACTGTTTCAGGTTCTCAGTGAAAAAAGATCTCGCCGTATTTAAAACCAACTTGGCTGAAATTACTACATATAGCATGTGCAGAAGGTTTAATTTAGTTGCCACTTTTAGACGATTACTCAACTTAAGCAACCGTGAAATTGCATACCCCGTCGTGCTCAGAGATTTGCTTTTCCAGCACTTAAAAATGACGGATAGTTCTTTGAACACTGAGATAGTAATTCCCAAAGGATATTGAAAAGCAGGTTGTGAATACTTGAAGGGCCACTATAAATGTCACAGGCACATCTTTGCACTTTTTTCCTAAGACCCAGAGCAGATGGAGTGAGAGGTTTCTGGGATGATTACCGTGGTAGTATACCCAGTCCATGGAATGCTGTGCTCGAATAAACTGGTGTCACATACAAACAAAAGGACCAGTGTACACTTCAAGAAAAAAAGCTGTTGGCTTGCTTTTAGTGGCTGTAGTGCATAGGAAAGTTGAGAAGCTTTGGAAATGAGTTTTCAGAGTGTAAAGAAAATATATGATGCTTTAATAAATCTAGTTTTTACTACATCTAAGTAGATATTTGCTCAAAAGCAGTACAGTCCTAATAGCTAGCTTTCTTTGAATAATTGTTAAACCTAGTGCAAACTTAGAAGGGCTTGCTGTATTTACAGAGATGAAGCTGCCTGCTTTGCTATTCAGAAGGGTTTACAAGCATCTCGTAGTAACATCAAGTTATTTAAGCATAATGATATGGCTGACCTTGAACGACTGTTGAAAGAACAAGAGACTGAAGATCAAAAGGTACCATTCCTTTGAAGAAATATTTGTACTCTTTTGTGCCACCTCCCCCACATTTTTTTTATTGTGTTGTATAAATGAATGGATGCAATGGTTATAGGCACTTACTTGGTTTTCCTACATTTATTGAGTAGTTAATGTTGCTTATGTAATTAAGATGGATTTAAAAAAAAAAAAAAATTTATTTAGTTCGTATTTGCCTGCATAACCACTGGAAACGAGCTTACAGGTATTGGTAGTGGGGGGATGCCTTTATGGGCAGATGGCTGAAGTGTGAGATTATTTTATTTTTTAAAAAAACTATCATAGAACTATTTTTTTGACTTTTAGAAATTTGTATCACTGTGTTTACCTAATAAATAATGTAAGTTAATTATCAGTTTAAATGCCACACTGTAAAATCAGCACAAAAATGGCTAGTCCTAACCCTTTAATTTATAAAATCAACATGACTCTCATTTTTTGTTTCCTTAGACTCTTCTGCTATCTTGCACTCAACTTTAAGATATTCTCTTTGTTGAAAAAATTGGGTCGGTTTGATGGCTTGCTTCTCATTCTGACAGGAACACAAAAAGGTGTCCAAAAGCAGCTACTGAAATCAGGATCAGCAAGTGCAGATAACTTAATTAATTCTAAAAGAATTAGCTGAAGAGCTATCACCATTATGTAACTTGTCCACAGAATGCTGCAAAGTTACAGACAATTGGAAGAAAGCTGATTTTGTGCTAACAAATAATAAAAATAAAGTAGATGAACTGCGTAATTATAAGCAAATCAGTTAACATCAGTCTAAATCAGTAATGGATCTGATTAATAGCAAGTTTCTGGACAACATAGTAGTTACATTGCCTTAATGGAAAATACGTCTTGTCAGATAATCTTTACATGAGTTTTTAGATGTGGTTGACAGACTAGTGATGTAATTTGTGTAACACATTTGGTTTGTTAGAGCAGAGTGCTTTGATTTAGCTGCATGCTTCATTTCTTAATGTAATTAGCTGAATGTGAACGTAAAGTTGGTGGCCAAGAGCTTGATATAGACCATGTGTGTTTAACTGAGACATACTGACTAGGAAAGGTTAGACCATACCACCAGAGTTGGTCCAACTTATGGAGTGGACTGTGCCTAGTTTTGGTGCCTACCACTCAGAAAAGTTAAAATAGGTGTTCTCTGAATCCTTGTACAAGAACTGAAAAAGGTAAGAAGCATGACTTAACATCCTTGCTCAAAAAATTATAAACACGTTTAAAGTAAATATCAGGATATGACATTTTAAAGAACAAAAATCATACCATTGGAGTTAAACAGAAACCCGTGCAGCGTATTCTTTTGGCTTCTGTTGTCCAGAGATCAAGCAAGGAGTTTGTAACTTGAATGTTACAAATACTTATGGATTGTGTTTTATGAAGACACTACTTGTGTTTGTGTTGCATTGAGAATCCTGGTGCACAAAACACTTGTTGAAAAGCCTTCTAAATGCTCAGATTAATGATTAATATAATAGAGGCAAAGGTTTGTTAGTATTTATTTTGTAGTAGTATTGTTTGTATTTTATTCATAATGTTTAAATGGGTTTGTTATGGTTTGTTGTAAAACAAGGCATCTTAAATATTGTGTAAGAGTTAAAAGCTTTAAAATTATTACAAAATAAAGAAAAACTAGTCCAATGAGTTATTACAACTTTTGTTACAAATGCTAAACACTATTTAAACTTAAGTAGAAGCTTAATTGAAAAAGAGACATTACCTTCCTTCCCATTACTGTCCTTCTCTATCGAAAAATCTTCAGAGCCTTGCTTGTTAGTAACAATTGATATAATCTGAAACCGTATCTTTCTCTGAAGAATCCTCGCAAGGCCCGTGTAACTCGAAGATTTATTGTAGTGGAAGGATTGTATATGAACACAGGAGATGTCTGCCCTCTTCCAGAATTGGTAAGTGGTTTCAGTTTGCCTTTTAAACTCTCCATACGAAAACATGTGGGTGATGGAATAGTAGTAACATATAGTTAAGCTTACATAGAAAAGCTCTGCATGCAGTTTTTTGTTTACCTTTTTGCTTTCTTAAACTCTACTGATAAACAGCAATCCCAAATCTTACATTATTTTGAAACTTCTAATCAGGATTAGGATTCTGAACCTATATGTTATGAGACTTGCAAATTAATACCTGATTGTGATCTTAGTTTTTAACATGTCAAATATACTGTATTTTCAGCTATGCTGTATGGTACTAAATCATTAAACTAAGTAATATCTAAAAAAAAACCCCAAAAAGTTGCAAAGAAAACCTGTCATAAACAGTGACTCCAAGGAAAACATTTGCTATTCAGCATAAGTTGGCTTTTTGTGCTGGCTAAATTCTAGTAGATAATTGAAGAAAAGCTGTGAAAATACATCATCTTGAAATTACTAGATAGCTTATTTTTTAAAAAAGAAAAATTTTTTTAGTATGTGAACATTTATGAAATTTAGTCTTACATGGTGGAAGAATTTTGAAGGCTTTTAAAATGTCTTAATGACAGGACACAACTCTAGAGCTGACATTTTTGCAGTATTCAGGATACTGTACTTGTCTGTCTTTACCTTATCTCCCCCACCAATTTTCTTACCAAATTCTGATGAGCTTGACTTGTATTTTATATCATTTGCTCTATTTTAGATAAAATTGAAGTATAAATACAAAGTGAGAATATTTTTGGAGGAGAGCCTTTCCTTTGGAGTCCTTGGAGAACATGGAAGAGGAATTACTGAACACTTTGGAATAAATGTGAGTGCTTTTTTGTGAGTTTTGTCATGAGCAAGAGACTTATACAGGAGCAAATTGCGCAATAGATTTCTTATACCTGTGGCATTAGCAGTGTTTAGTAATGTACGATAGAAACTTAAACATACTTCATCAGTCTTAAAGCATTCAGATCTCGGCACTTTTCTTTCACGTGTTTACTTGAAATAATTTTACTTATGTTTAATGAGGAAGACAACAAAAGAATTATTATAATGCATAATTTTATGCTTTTTTGGACACTCAGTGAGATTATGATTACAGTATTTTCCAGCTACATTCACTTAAAAGTATCATACTTGTGCAGAAATATTTGGAAGCTATGGCTAGGTCAAAAAAAAATCTTTTCGGTGTATAACCAGTGTGCTTTGCTCTATTACCTTTTACTCCTGTGAAGGAAATATACAGGGTGTTTCAAAAAGGTAGACCCAGTTTCAAAGACAGGTAATGTCAAATTGGGTCCATCTTTTTGGAATACCATGTAGGATAAAGCTTTTGATGGTTCTTTCAAATAAGTTGTCTTATTACTCTAACAACAGGTTAAGCCAAAGTATTTTTCCAAGAGTCTACCTTTTGTAGTGTTTATTCAGCTGAGGAGTACTTTGGAAATCCAAAACAGTGTCCTTGCAGTTGTTTGCTATCACAACCACCTGAGCTGGGGAAGGAAGAAGTGCTCTTTCAGTCGCCAGTGTCTTAGTGTGGAGCATCTCTCACTACATTCTGACAGTGTCCGAGTTCAGCTTGGAAGTGAAATATCAAATTCTGAGAATTCATTCAGTCTTCTCTTATCTCCTATTGTTTTCATTGTGGGTGTCTTAATACCAAATGTGGAAAATAGAAAAATGAATGTCAAACAGCTTTAGAAAAGGAAACAAACAATGCTACCATGATGCTTGTCAAGTGCCATCTGATTAATTTTCTTCTGTGTTAAATTCATTTACAAACATAATCTTTCAGTGTTGTCTGCTCAGAATGGAAATTTGTAGCAGTGGTCATCAGTGTGTGTCACAGAGCCTGGCAAAAAATATGTTTGCAACTAACAAGTGAAATAAGACAACTGTGTCTCCAAGGTTCGCATTCTGATTTAACTAGGCTTATGCTCAATTTTTTTCATATTCTAACTCCTACTGGCTGCAGTGGGACTAATTCCATTCTTAAAACGTACTGTCACGGTGCTTTGAGGGATTGTCACCTGTATCTATATAATTTGTTTTTTCTGTTTATGTTCTTCACATCGCAATGCCTGGAAAAGAGTGATCCTATGTAAATCAGTTACAGATCCATAGATCTCAATTTCTCAAGTCCTCTTGTATTGCTTAAAATCGTTATTTCAATTGTAGCTTCATTTTAATATGTGATAGTTTGGTGGATCCTCTCTAGTATTGATGGTAATATGAAACAAGATACATCTTTAATAGATTTATCTTACAGTCTTTATGTACTCAAAAACATCTGTTAATAACTTGTTAATTTAACTGGCAGATTGATGATATAGATCTTATTAGTGCAAACATGGAAAACTCACTGGCTTCTATTGGAGGATTTTGCTGTGGAAGATCTTTTATTATTGACCATCAGGTAAGCCAGGTCTCATTTTTATATGGTGTGGCAGGATTAATTAATTAGAAATAAGAGTTAGTTAATAAAATAATATCAGTTTGCAAGGAGTGTTATTGATATAAGTTATATGCAACATTTGTTTCTATACAGAAACTGTCTGGTTCTATGAAATATTGTAGGTGGATTGGAGACCTGCTTTAAATCCTCCATGAACCTGGAAGTGTGGAGGAGAGGTTGTTTAAATGCACATGAATTAACTTTTAAAACATTTTCTATACTTCTATAAACAAAAAGTGTGGTGGTTTGTTTTGTTTTGTTTTGTTTTGTTTTTTCCCCCCACAGCGATTGTCTGGCCAAGGCTATTGCTTTTCTGCATCCCTACCTCCTTTGTTAGCTGCTGCTGCTATTGAGGCTCTGAATATTATGGAAGATAATCCAGGTACTTAATTCAGGAAAATCTGATTCTTTAGTCTTTCTTCACCCAAAATTAGTTGAGAGAAGTATGAGTTACTTCAATTCCTCACCCGTTTAGTCTTCTAAGTCCTTTCTCTTTTTCAGCTAATTAATTTTACATGCATGATTTTTTTCTTCATCTAATGCTTTTATTCTTCAGTATTTCCTCCACTTCTTCCAGATGAAAATGGGAGAGTTAGTTGAGGCGAGGAGGGACAGAGATGGTTATCACTAAGCAAATAAGAAATTATTATTCTGCTTTATAGACTAGTGATATGCTTCTTCCTTGAAAACAAATTCCTTCAAGACAAATGGAGCAAGGACAAGTTAAAGAGAAACAAACGGGAATGTATTTCCTCAGGACTAAACAACCCTTTCCTTTCCTCTTCCACTACATAATTTTTTTTTTCTTCTCCAAGTAAGCATGCAGGCAAGAATCTCAGGAATTATTATGCTGCAAACATCTGCAGTTTTGGCAGGACCAAGTACAGGACCTTTGGGTAAAGCTGGCAGGCAGGAGGTTCTGCTCTAGCAGTCAGATAATTGCTCTTGTTGCTAGAATGTAAGATACATTTCTTGGCAGGGGGTGGAGGAGGTAAGAAGCATATGAGAAGGACAAAATTGGCCAAATCTGTGTGAATTTGCTTTGACCCTTCATTAGCCTCAACAGACTTGAGGACGTCTGCAGAGAGGTGCAGTATTTAATTTGTCACAACTAAATAAAAACTACTGGGTAGCCCACATGTAGTCCTCAGAAGTTAAACAAATGCAAGAAAAAATTGAGTAGGTTATGGGACTGTTACCTGTAGTGGAGAGTCAGCCTTTACTGAGGAAAAGAACCAAGGTTTGCAGATCCAGGAGTCAAGGTTCCCTGTTTAAGAATCTGCAGTGACTTGGTGAAAAGAGCAAGGAACTGACTCTGCATGGCTGTAGATATTTTATAGATATAAATAAGCTGGACCAGCCATTTCAATCCCGTTACCAAGTGTTTGTGTCATCCTTTCCATATGATCATGAACCAGTGCAGCTGGAGTAACGAGATAAAAGCAAGTAATGCATTTGTCAGATCTTAAAAGCCTGTCATTTCCTGGCAGAAATGTGAATCAGGAACATTATGAAGAGTAGTGAAAAGATTTAGTACTTCAATAGATAACATATATCTTAGTTTTCATTCCAAATGCTTTTTTAAAAGTTTTATACTTACAGAAATGTAATATAGAAACAGGATATCTAAGCCTTTTCCTTTATCTTTGTGTATGTGTGTGTGTGTGTAGACATTTTTCAGACTCTCCGGGCTAAATGCGAACGAATTCACAAAGCTTTACAGGGGTAAGTGTGTCTATTGGTGTTTTTCTGGCTGTTGTTGATTTGACCATGCCGCCATAATGCCAACTTTAAAGAACTCCCCTTGTCCAAATCTGTTTCTGGCTTTAGAGATGCTTAGACTGTGATATATATGCTAAATAATGTATGTCTTAAACGAAGAAAGTCATCCTTTCCCAGCTGTTTCTGTTATGCTACTAAGAAGAGTCCAAGTTTTGAAAATCCCTGTACAAATATGGAAATGAGATTACACCTTAATGCTAGTGAGAATGTTTGCAAGTCCTTGCACATTTAAGTCTTCAGGAGAGTGTGATAGCTTTCAATGGGACACAATGTTGATAAGCGTTTTGGGGGGAAAAAAAAAAAAGTTTAAGTAAAACCATTTGGGGTGTAGCTTAGCGGATGTTCTTTCAGACAACTCAGTGTATCTGGCAATCACTTTTAGTACAATATTGTTCTTACATATGAGACTTGAATGGTGGACAGTAAGAGAAAGTATTCGTTATTCTAGAGGCACGTAGGAAACTCCTGTAATTTTTCTGAAAAATCAGGTTTCTGCTTAAAACTTCCTAACACTATCCTGTTTTAAAAGATGGCTATCCTGAGTAATAGTTTTTTTTCCTGACAGGTTTTGATAATAAAAAATATAGAAATTACTGTGAGTATTCAACAGCTGTTTAATATGCAGAATAGATATCTTAGCTGGTATTTTACAAATAATTTTCTCCAAAAGTTTTCTGTTGTGTATTACAGAAGTGAATAATGTTTAAACGCGCACACAAAATCTATAATGCACAATTTATTATACTAGCTGGTTTTTTGTAGTATTAGTCACTTAGGTATTCAGTGTGAGTTGCTTGTTATTCCAAATGTGCAGTTTCATGCTTAGCTGATGTTTTATGTTAGAACTTCAGCTACATTCAGCTTCTTTGGAATAATCCTACCATCAAATAATCCTTGTCTCCTTTGGCTGTGTTCTGTTTCTACATTGTTTGTTTCCACATGATTTAAAATGCATAGGCTTTCAGGTCAAAGATACCCAGATGCTTCTATGCTTGAAATTAAAATTTTAGAGTAACTTGAAAACTGTTAGCATCTCTTCTTTGCTAGTAATGTTATGACTGAGCTAAAAGGAGAATAATTGTAATATTCTTCTCTACCTGTCATTTTTAGTTGATAATTATAAATACGTTTAAAATATGGGGAAAAAAAAAAGAAGGAAAAATTATCAACCTTTTACTTGTTAATATTAAGGACAAATCAGAAGTGAATAAGTCATGGCTGGTACTTTTCTATCCTGTGACTGATTCTACTTTTTCACTTAAATTCAGTGATTAGTATAATCACAAATCAACAAGTAGGCAAAATACCTGAGTGTCTGTAATAGGACTTTAGTATTTTTGCCCTGTGGAAAACAATGTGGTAATGTAGAGGCACAGAAAAATTGCAAAATAAATAATTCTTCTGGGTCATACAGGAAAGAACTTGAAAGATGTAGCAGCACTAGCGAATTGGGAAGCCCTGTAGCATGAAAATTATCCTAACAATTGCATAAAGCAACATCAGAGAGAAGATTTGAATTAATATTTGCAGGGTCAAGTGTGTTGTTTTTTCTTTCAATTAATGACCATACTAGAAAAAGTGTGTGGTTGTTGGAAAAGAAGGCAAAGTTTTCAGAAGAAGCTTTTTTTAATGCTGTGGTGTTAAATGCACTCATCTTCCCTGCCTAACTGTGGCTGCTGCTTGACTACAGTTCTTTACAGTGCTCTCAATATTATAGAGTGGAACTATTGGTTTAAAAGAGTGTTAAATGGTGGTAGAACTGTACACAAAGAAAGTGGAAAAGAATACACAGCTTTTCTCCGTTCTCATGATAGGACAAGTACAATGAAAGGAACAAATTAAAAGTAAAGGAAGTCTTTATTTTGGCCAAAGTGTCACTAACCCGTGAAGTTTAGGACTTGATATATAAGGACCAATGCATAATTAGCGTTCAAAAAATGTTAGTCTTTATATGGACAATGGTAGGGGAAGAAACCATAGTGTGGTAAGTTAGAGGAATATCTGGTGTTCGTTCTTGTTCTGGGTATAAGCCAAGTGCCGGGTTGTGGGAGAAATGGAAGAATTCTTCTGAATCCTGCATAGAAGTACTTTCTTATTGTTTGTGTCAGTTTATAAAATATGTGAAAATGCAAAAAAAAAAAGGGTTGATTAACAGAAATTAGGAATATTCTTAACTTTCTTAACAATCTTAGATAAAGGAGATTTCTGCCTTGTATTGAAACATATCTAGTGTCTTAGTGAACAGAAACAAAGAAACTCTCTTGCAGGGAGACAGGATGGGTGCAACAGAATTTTGTGGTTTTTTAAAAAGCACAACAGTAGCAGATAGTATCCCTTGAATATTTCATTACTTATTGCATATTCTGTACCTGGCTTAGAATTTTCCAATAAAGCCAGTTTTCGCAGAAAAGCAGATTTATTTTTAAATATTTTCCCTTCCGTAGAAACTTGACGTTTTTTCAATGAGACCTCATTCTAGTTTTCTGTTAGCGAAACTGAGAAAAAATGTGACGGGGTTCAGGGCAGCCCAGCTACACAGGGTTCCCTACTACCAAGAACCTGGTCCTGCCACTCAGTTCTGCAGCCCAGCCCTGTAGCTGTGATGTGGAGGGCTGTGAGGAGGTTGCTCCCTGAGGCTGCGTCCATCTTGGTACATTAACATCAGGAAGCATTCCTGGGTGCTGGATCCCAATTGTCTACTCTGTGAAATTGTTGGGACTGATGTGTGCTTTTTGTAAGATCTCCTGGGTACGGTTCTAGAGCTGGCACGAGCCGGGAGTTGTTCAGTCGTCAGTTTAGATGTGGCCACCCTGACATGGCAACTCAGATTTTAGAAGTGTGGATGTGAATCATTCTATACCCATGCAACACAGGGACAAAGAACAGTCCAAGGCATATTTAATTTACTAATATAGAACTAGCCTTAAAAGGAGCACTGGAGTTCAGGAAGCTAGTTTTGTTCCTTTGTTACTTGAAAATCAGATCTTTAAGGCTTCTCTCACTTTTGTGTGGAAGTTTTTGTTTGAAAATGAAACTTTCCCAGCATTTCTTAGGAAAGTGAATTCTGATTCTAGGAATGTTACAGTGTGCATGCACTGGTTTCTCAAGTACTTGTTGAATCCTAATTTGACAGAAACTCAGAAAAACATAGTTAATACTTTACAGTAAAGGTAAGGTATTGCCATCAGAAGGCCTCATGTAAGACTCCTGGGTTTCTTCAAGTAGTTGGGTAAGATGAATTATGTACTTCGGTACGCAACAGCTGTGACTAACAGAAAAAGTTCCAAGATAAAAATTAAGTTTGAAACTTGTAAGCAGAGTAAGTGTATAGCAAATTCAAAGCATGCTGTTCAGGCAAAGACTCAATTTGAATGGACGTGATACAAGGCTTTCTTCGTACTCATCTTTTCTCATTAAATCTTTGGAGGGGGGCAGTTTATGATTATCTATTTCAATTGAAGAATTATGTCTGGTGTATAACTAGAAGCTAATACTGTGTCTCTCTAAACAAAACCTAATTGTTTTGATAGCTTGTCTTAAACTCTGTTCTCCAGCAAATAGATTTAAGTTACAATGAAACTTCATCTGACTTCTAGTCTCATCTCCCTGCTTGTAGAATGCTTCTTCTCAGGAGTCAGGTCGCTCCTAGGGAATGTAGCTAAGAATGGATGTGTTGTACAGCTATACTGTGTGTTGTCTTTCTATCTTGTAGCTGGACGTCAAAGTGCTTTTCCTTATCCTTTCTGTTACCAAATGTTGTATCTCCAATCCCTAGATATGCATGCAGCAGTGACACAATTGCAGTGTGTGTACTTGTGTATTAAAGAAATCGCCTGTTTGGTTAGGTTTCAAGTGTAGGTGAATGACACCAGAATGTTTGCAGTTTTGTGGCTGGAGAGGAATAGCAATTTGATTTGTCTTTTTGGAATGGACTGTGAACTGAAATAGCATTGTAGAAATAATGCAAGATTATTTCAATGCTAGAGTATAATTTTATTTTTTCAAGGTTGTAATTAATTTCAGTGTGTTTGTAGTACCAGCTGTCTCTCCTGAAGGCTCCAGTTCTGCTGTTTATCTCTTCTGCTCTTGCTGGGTCTTGAACTTTGTAAAAATAGAAAACTCATTTGAAAATGAGGGTATACATTTACAATGCATGGGGGGCAAGCTCATCAAAGTCAGGAAGTCAAAATTGTGGCTGATGGTGGACATGTGTTTATGGGAGCTGTTAATTTTGGAGACCAAAGGTCTTGCATGGGTGTTGGATACCGTTTTTAGGAGGGGCATAACTAAGTCCAGAATATGATGATATGAAGTGTCAGGACAATGACAATTAAATGTTAATGATTTTTGACAACCAAATGTCAATTATTCAATCAAATTCTAGGAACCCAATTAACAGCTGTCCCAATGTACACATGTGAGAGCAGTTGTAATGTAACTAGTTTTAGAGGAGCTGCTTATTACATGACAGATTATTTTGTAAAGGTTTTCTACAGGAAATAGTTGAAACTCGGAAGTCTTGCCAAGAAAATAAACCGTGTTTTTTCTTCCTATGTTATAGATGGATTAAAAGATTTATTATTATTTATTTTCTTAATACAGACTCCATAGGCTTGACTTAGCGAGCTGTGTTTTTATAAGCAACATACAGGCCTAACACTAAAATTTCTACTACATCTTTGTAGGGATCCTTTCAAAATTTCTGAATCATTAATCATGTTTACAAAAGGATGAGTAACTATTATTACACAGATTTGCTGAAACTACATTTAGTAAACTCCTTAGAGACACTCACTTGATAATTTGTGTTATCTTTTACCTATCGTAAGCTGAAATGCATGTATCTTTTGTCTGCATTAGTATTAGTAAAGTGAAATATCTCTCTCTTCTCTCTCACCACACAGAAAGGGGAAACGCTGCTATCTGGAACTTTAACACGTGTTCAAGTAGGATGTGCATTAAAGGCTTTTTATTTGTTTTAGGATTTCTGGCTTAAAAGTAGTGGGAGAATCTTTTTCTCCAGCATTGCACCTACAGTTGGAAAAGAGCTGTGGATCTCGAGAAGATGATATGAAGTTACTCAAAAGAGTTGTGGATTATGTAAGTGTCCCCACAACAATTAAAATATATCATTGCCTTCAAATGTGAGTAATGACGTGCATATGGGTATGGAGGCTTGTTGGATAACTTGTCGGAGCTGCAGGAAACTCAGTTTCTTTGCTGGCTGTAGGGCTACATTAAAGACTATCTTCTAACCATTTATTGCGTCAGATTTTTAGTTCTGTAGAACTGGATTAAAATATATATTAGATATTTTACTTCAGAAAATAATTATTTGCCTTTATGTGCTTCAAAACTCAAGTTAAATTGGCATATAAAACTGTTGCTTAGAAAACTTCTCCAATGTTCATAAAAAATAACGAGTATTGTTTGAACATTGTTCCAGTGATCTATTTTAACCAGTTGAGGTGCAGTTTTCTGTAATTTTGCGAGTCTGAGTCCATGAACTGGCTCTTTTTGTGTGAAGAATCTCACAGTTTGTATGTCATATTTTTTCCATCTTTAATACACATTGGTTCTCTTTCTCCCACGTGAAGGAGATGAAGGTTGATGAGGAAGTTTTTTTGATGTCCTTGAAAATATGCTTAAATATGATTTAATAGCCTACTTAATACAGCATTTTTGTCTGATTACTTGGAGAGGAAGGCTAAAGAAACTACATGCTAACCTGTTTTATGTGTTTATGCTGTATCAGAATCAGAGGTGATTTTGCACAACCTTCAAAACGTCCATTTGGGAAGGAAATTAAAGTTATCCTGACATCAAATTCATGAAAGTTAGTTAGATGTATTTGGTAATCAAAAGGATATGCCATCGGAAGTTCCCAGATTGACGACTACTGTATGTTCTTTATTTTTAGTGCATGAATACTGGTATTGCATTAACTCAGGCCCGCTATCTGGAGAAAGAAGAAAAATGTCTTCCTCCACCCAGGTTAGTAGAAAGTCAATACATTATTTCATTTTATTGAATATGACACTCTATCTCTTTTCCTATGATGATGGGGTTTTGTTCAGTAAGCTCGATTGAATAATTGGTCCTGTAAAGCCAGGAAGGGCTCCATTTTGACGTATATTTTCAGTCGCTGTTACAGGATCCTAGTACCCTGAAATAACTGTATCAAAGCTACCTAAATCTCAGTGATCAGCATGTTGCCTGTTGCCAGGCCCATTTCCATGATCTGCACATCTGCAGTTGAAAAAGGTAACAATCAAATTTCAGGGGGAAGGAAGAGGGGGCAAGAAGTAGTCTGACCTTTTCTGTTTAGTCTTGTCTTGTTCCTGGTTGAATTTGAATTGGTAATAATTTCCCTAGAGTTAGTGATCTTAGTGTGTTAAAATTAGTACAAGAAAAGTCTAAAGTTGAAGGCAAGGAGTAAAGTTTACCGTGTATGTTCTGGTTTTCTTTTTCTAGTATTCGAGTAGTGATAACAGTGGAACAAACAGAACAAGAACTGGACAAAGCTGCATCACTTCTTAAGGAAGCTGCACAGTCTGTGTTGAATTAGACTGCTGTTTTGGATTTCTGTTTCCCAAATTATCAGGATAAGTGTTTTACACTGTATAGTGACTTCAGATATTCAGGTTCTTCCACTGATGGCATTGAAACCTGACTAACTCAATTTTTCCAGAATGCTACAAATGCAGTGAGGGGAAGAGTGCTGAATTTCGGAACTGGTGAATGACACAGTGTACTTGCAATTCAAACTCTGCCATTTACTAGCATTCCTTAAAAGGGGATAACTCTTCCCTAAGTTGCATCTTTAAAAGTTTTAAATTTATTTCTTCAAAACCTGAAAAGTTTTAAAAAATGTATATGAACATTCAGCTTTCACCAAAAACATCTAAAATGTATCATTTTCTCTGCATATTCTCAGAATGTAGGAACTTCAAATAAATGTCAAAGGATTATTCCTCTCCACCACCCCCAGATGAAGATAGGCTGTTCCTAATATGCCAAAAGGGAGAAAATAACACATTAAGAGATAATTTTGTGCTATATTATATCATTTATTATTGAATTGTAGGAGGAACTTCAGTTCTTCTTTGTTTCTATCTTTCTGTAACCATTTTTTGAAGCCAGTTTTTACAAATGCCAGGCCAGAGAATTCCATTATCTAAATTTTAAATTTGTATTAAATACTATTTACTTCCTGCATTTAATACATAATTATATGCATCTTTGATATTATGGGTGAGGTTTTTCATACAATTAACTTTAATACATCTAAACTGAAACCTCTGAATTGTGAAACTGGTGCAATTCCATTGCAGTGTGTTCAGTCAGGGGGCTTTGCACCGGTCTGGAATACAAGTCATAAGCAGCATGAAGAATGAACCAAGATTTTGAAACATCAACTAAATACGTAGCTTAGTCACACTACTTTGAAGCACTAAAATGGTGTATGCTAAGTTTTATCTCTAAACAAATATACCTTAGAGGGGAGTACTCACAGATAGCTAATAAGAGTTTAGGTGGTACAAATACAACTGAAATACAACGCAATACATGCACATAAAACCCCAATTTAATTAGATAGCAATATGTGGAGGTTATCCTGTTAGGATTTTCAGTAAGAACAGGTGGACATTACACTGATGGACACATTACACCAATCAGAGGAAGCTGGTAAGGAAGAATGACAGTAAGCTGTATCTTTTTATAAAATAAAAACTGTAGCTATGTATTTCAGGTTTTTGCTTTGAGAATGCCTGTTTAAAAACTTTGTATTCTGCCTGATCTGTATTCTGGGTTGTTTTCTACTTATGTACCTTTTTGGTTGCTGCTACAAGGACTACAGGACTATTTTTGAGAAACATCATTCTTTAAATAAAAGGTTAATCATGTTTGATTCAGATTTTTACTTGTCAGATAATTAGATTTTGTAGCGTGATCAGCCATATTTTGTTGAATATTCTGCATCAGATGAGCATAGTCTGTGTTGCCTCTTTCAGTTCATAGTGACTGTGGTGGCTTTCAAAACTTCTCACTAGCAAACATTCAGATAGACTAGCTGAAGTTGTGCTGGAGCACTTTTGTGATTATTGCTTGACTATTCAAAATAGTCAAATCTTTATCTGTGCAACGTAGAGGAGCATTCATCCCCATGTGAAAAGAGTATTCCTGTTGCACGGACATTTAAGTTTTTCTCTAACAGTGAGTAGAAGCCTGTGAGACGCCAACAATTTAACAGAGCAAAAATGTGGGGAAGGAAGATTATTCCCATTTTACAGACTGGAACTGCAGTGCAGAACAATCAACATTCTCAAGATCTTCAGAGGTTGTGAGAAATGGAAATTAAAACTTATCACTATACTCGGAGCTTGAGAGGCATTTTTAGTTTTATAATTGAAACCTGAATATTCAAGTAAACTCGAGCCTTTAATGTATAACCTGGGAACAGATGAGGTACTTGGATTCCAATGCAGCATAATAAATAGTTTGGGGTTTCAAGGTAAACCAGTGAAGGTAACCAAATAACCAAATAACCAATTAGCATTGAAATAGTAGGTTGCAGAATCTACAGTCACTTCTTGCATTTTGTTTCAGAGTGTCTGCAAATGGGGGAAATTTTTTGTTAGCACTTTTGAGAACTAGCAACATTCTTTGGATAAATGGGTTTGTTTTGTTGCTTCAGGGTTTTTTGTTTGGTTGGTTGATTTGGGTTTTATTGTTGTTATGTTTGGGTTTTGTTTGGTTTGGTTTTTTGGTGTTGTTTTGCTTTAAAATGAAGTGATAGTACGCAAATTGACAGGAAGCAGAGTGGAATTTCTGGCAGTTTCAAAGCTGTGACTAAGTGGTTCTGATGAAACAACAGTTCAATTATGTTGCTAAGAGGTACTATCATCTGATTACATTAGCAAACACCCAGCATTCAAACATCGGTAAAATGGCCTTTGTCCATTTGTTTTTTACAAGAATATAGAAAATAAGCCTTTAGATCACACTGTAGCGAATACATTGTGGTTGATAGCAGTTGGAGTACTGTTGTAATGAGTGTTTTACTGACGGGTTATATACACAGTCTCTGAGAAATTAAGACACTTATGAGATGTAGCTGGCAAGAGAGAGATACCTGTGGCCAGTTTAAGCATGTCTGGCACTCTTTATTTTGGCTTTTTGATAAATGTCTCTGACATGGCAAGCAGATGAAGAGAAGGATGGCTCTGGGAAAAAAAGTCGTTTAGGGTTAGGAAGACAGCAGGTGATTCTGGTTAAACTTTTGACATTAAAAAATCAGAAGCGTGCTAAGGTGCTTAAGTTCTCAGTGCTCTACGCTGATAAATATGTGAACGAGTCTGTTTTAATTGCTTTGTGGCTATGTTTGGATGAAGCAGGACTTTTTCATCCATTTCTTCAGATGTGGGAGCGAGACTGGGGTCTTAATAAATAAATGGAAAGCTGTTCAGCAGGATACTGTGAGGTGAATCAGATGCATAAGGGCCTTATCCCAATCTTCAAAGTTTCCATTGTAAATAAATATCTGGATTCTTAATTTTAATTCAACTGATTTTATGTGTTTTGCTCTGCCAGCTGTTTGGAACGGAGTTTCAGATGAGTGGAAGCATCAGGATAATAAATAATGATAAAAAATAAATGTTTGGGGTTTTTTTGTGAAGGATTAGTATTTGATAGTTGAGAATGAATGCATTTTACGTGTAATAAGGTGGCCATTTATTGAAGTTGCCCTGGTGAAAGCAGTTGTTTGCAATATGTGGGGACTGGGATGGACTGGAAATAATTTATATTTTGAAGGCATTTTGGCTTGAAGAAGCATGTCTATGTGATATATATATATATATATATAATTTTTTTTAACAAAGAGGATCTATTTTCCTTGAGTATTTAAAAATAATTGATTGTTATTTGTGCAGGTTCATTGTTTTTATAGGAAAACCTACAGATGCCTTTTCTGTTTATTATAGTAATCATTATTTTTGGGTACGAGGTGAAGTGCATAAGGAGAGTATTAAGAGAGAGAGGTATGGCTGAATAACTTTGATTTCCACCCCCCCACACTTTTGAAACATGATCCCAGTCCCTGCACATAATGGTGTACTGTCTCCTTTCTGTCACTCCATCTGGACTTTATTATTTTAAACAGGGTTGTGGAGTGCTGGCATTCACTGATCTATGAAGCTGCTACCACGACAGTGTCTTGCATCTTAAGATGACTCAAGAAATGTACGTGAGCTGTAAATGCTGCTTAAACAGAGGAAATATTTACAACTAACACAAAACATTTGTACATTAAACTGTTTCAGTATCCTAATAAAAGGAAGTGTCTGGATAACATTTCTTGTGTTTCCGTGTTCTTTGGCAGTTTTCATGCTAATAAGATATTAGACTTATTCTGTCTTGCTGTTGATGGATTTTTCAGATTTTAGTTTCCTGTCCAGTGTGTGCTAGGTCATGGCAAAATATGCATAATAAAAGTCACATAAACTAATAAATCAGCTAAGCTGAAGATTGCTGGAAGTATCTATCAATGAAGGACAGTTCTCTGCATGGCTACTTTCTAGTACTTAGGTAGCAGATACTTATGGAGAACTGCTGCTGGAAACTAGACACTCGGCCAGATACAGTTTTGCTGTGACTCAGTGTAGGATTTCTGATATACCAATGAACTCTTGAGTCCAGATGAAATATACCCTGGCTTTGAAGACCTTTACAGAAGAAAATACTACAGTCTTGCCTACCATGCTGTATGTATAAGATTTCTTTTTAACCCTGTTATTGAATGTATTACCACCTGGCTCTGCATGCTCTTTGGATAACTGAGCTGCGTTTTCCAGCAGGGGATCCAGCGTTGTCAAAACCCAGTAAGTAATGGAGTCAGAGGGAAAACTGCAGAATTGGAAATGTATAATCCAGTGGTTTAACTTGGACTAGATGCAGGCCAAAAATGAGACCATTTGGGGACGTTACTAGCAGAGATGTCATTACCACGTAAAATAACTAATCCTGTCTGCCATTGCAGTTTTCCAGTACTTACAGGGCATCTGCAAAGAGGGCAGAGGCCACTTCTTCACAAGGAGCTACATGAAGAAGAGAAGGGTCAGTAGGTATAAGTTATACCGTGAAAGGTTTCATATTGACATAAAGAGTATTTTTCCAGTGACTGACTGTTATTCTCACTGTAAAACAACCTCTCCAAGCATGTGGTGGAGTCCTCATTACAGAAGGATTTCAAGACGCAGCAGGACGAGGTGCTGGGTAATCTCATCTAGGCTCCCTTTCCTGTGAAAGGCTGGACCAGATGATCTTTTGAGGTCCCTTCCAATCTGGAATGTTCTCTGATTCTGCAGTTCTGTGATTGTAACTCAAGGCAGGAAGTGACAGTAACTTCTGACACACTAGTCAAAATTGGGTTTCTTTCGGAGCAAACCCTTTGTTGATTACCAAAGAATGTCACAGTAAGTGCTGAGGGGGAATACATGAGAAACAATTTAAACGCCGTGCATTACAATAAATGCACGTTAAACTGATTTTAAAGAGAGAGGATTTTAAAAAGTGATATAACAGTAGCACTTCTTGACAATCTGAGAGGTGGTTGTGACTCTCATTTTTCAGTGGTTTGGGCTTTTTGTGTTCTTTCACATAACAAGACAGTGAAATGGTTGTAGTGTACAGTTAATTGCTGAAAGATCAAATATTATTTTTTTTTGTTTTAACTTTATCCAGCATGGTATTTTTTTAATAAACTAGCTTCAGTTGTGTTCATCATGTTTCTACTGAGTAAAGTTTTGCTTTGGTGTCAATGGTGAATGCGAACTTTAACTACATAATCTAGACAGACTATGATACCACTTACCATTGTACACACCGTTTAGATTTAAAATCTGAGAGTATTAAAGTGGCCTTTAAAGTAGCCTCTATGGAATACTTAATGGTGACAAAACTACTATATGACTGTTCAGGTAGAATATTTTATTGGTGAAAGACTGTAGGTCTAATTTTGATCCACCCTTAGATTTCCATGGTCAAGCTACACACAAAGGATTGCTAGCAAACAGTAGTCAGCATTTGCAGCTGTAAATTTCCTGACTTTTTCATGGATGAAAGAACTACACAAGGTTAAGCCATAATCATTATTATATAGAGATTGTTTTACTGAAATGTGCTGACTTTTGAACTTTGTTAATAAACATATTTTAAATACTTCAATTGCTTATACTAAAGTAGTAATTTTAAGATGTTTAATGATTTTAGAAGATCAGAACTTTTAATTAAGTTGCTCTCTTCTGTCTTGAAGCTTCTGCTATTTCCTGCACCTTTGTTTTCCAGTCATCTTCCTGCTTCTTTTTCCCTTCTTTTCCAGGATAGCCACCAAAAAGAAATGCATTGTTAGTTGCTTAAGAATTACTTCAGCAGTGGAAGTGTTTGGTATACAGTAGACCTTGTTATAGTGATTATGTTCACATTTCATAAATACAGAGGCATGTTGCTGTTGTCTGACTGCATGGGAGGCAAGAGATATGCAGAAAGTTGTATTAAACTGGAGGTTTAATATGGTGCTACCAATTAATTTGATTTATTAGGCAATGATTCCAGTGAAAATGCAATTACTTGGTTTCAGTCTGGTTCCAGTGCTCATCTGTTCCTTGGTGCATAGTGTTGGTGAATGCTGTGCAATTTACTATGCACGAATATTTGAGGTTTGAAGCATGAGTTAAAATCTGGAGAAACACATAATGACTCAAGTGTCAGTGATCACCCTGAACTACAGAAGGCCAGTTCTGCCATTTTAGTAACTTTTTACTATTTGAAACCATAGAATTAAGTGCGGGTAAGATATCACAGCTGCACTATCAGACATGCTGGAGTTACAGGTCAAAAACAGAAACATTTTTTGAATGCTATGAGATGAAGGCAAAAAGTGATTTTTTTTTTTTTTACAAAGGTGGAATTTGGTAGTATTTGAGGGGCCCTCCATTTGAACATGAAACATAAAGTGCTCATTAAGTGCTGGTTAAGAGTAATAAGAAATAAGAATGCAAAGTGCTGCAGTGGAGCTGCAATGGAGAAAAATGACTACAGGATCCTGGTTATCACTAGTAATTAGACTAGGTTACAGAAGTTAATTTTCACCAGAATTGTTGCTCATCTGTTGTTGGTCCACCCAAGCCTAGGGAGTAACAAATGCACATTGGAGAATGGTGAGCTTGGTTCTGAGTACTGGAAATTGTTGCATATCAGGAACTGTTTGTGTTTGAAATAAAAAAATAGTGGTAGTGACTCACCTCACTGCAAAATTAGATGCAACTGAGAAACCATGAGAAACTAACGAATGAAGTTATATATTTCCTTTGCAACCTGAGGGACGAGTTCAATGTGTGATAACAAAGTGAGTTTACTATGTATCCACACGTATTTCTATAAATACTTTTGTTGTGTTGGGCTAAGGAAAGAGTTAAAAACAGCCATGTGAAAACAAACAACAGTTCTGATCAGAGCTAAGAGATGGTATCAAATGGCAAAGTTTGAACAAGTTTAAGCTTAGGCTACTTCAACCCTTAAAATTAAAACAAAAAAAAGTTCAGCATATATGTACTGCTTTGGCCACAGAGATTCTTTGTGCAGCCAGCACGGCAAAAGAAAGGTGTAGTAGGCTGACTCATGGGTGAAGGAGTTCTTGTTGTCACAGATGGAAAAATGGGAGCAACATTTGCCTTTGGGGTAGTTTACTACGGAACTGTCGGTGGGCAGCATGAAACTTGCACAATGTCAAATCTGTTTAGCATTTGAGTATTTTACTTGGTGACTGAAGGGCCTGGCACAGCCCTTGCTTCCAGAAAACAAGGGCAGCCTCAGGAGAGTCCTATACTGCTAGTACACACCTTTGTGTGTGTATGTTTATCATCCTTAAGGTAGCATTGATGTATTTGAGAAGTGAAAGAAGAGCATCTTGCTGTGGACGTAGACTCTGTTCTAGCTGCTGTGTCTCTGTTCAGTAGGATATAGCCCAAAAGGCCACTGATTAAACCTGCTCTCTTCCACTTCACAGACATCACAGTATTGCTTTTGCCAGGCACTAATGGCAAAGAGAGAAGTTTGAAGCATCTGTGTTACCAATGACACTGGAACAGCAACTTCTAGACCAATGGATAACTTTAAGTGCTCATATGTTCACCCAGAGGTGAAAGAGGGTTAATTTTCATGTTTTCTTGAAAGATCTGGGTGTGGATCCTGTCTTATAACTTTTCCTGTGAATTATCCACTGCTTTAACATTATGATATAATTCCTGAAGTTTGTGCAAGAGCAAGGTAAGTTTCTCACATAGCATAGGAGCATCATGCTGTGCTTCCCAACAGTCTCAGGATGTATAAGCCACTTATTACTTGCCGTAAACCCAGTAAATCCTGCCTATTTCTTTTTGTAAATGTAAATTGGTTTAAATATAGATTTTTTTTCCCAAGAACTACGTAGAACTGTGGGATGTTCCTGAGCAGAAATCAAGGGACCTAATATACCCTTGAAGACAGGCTACATGAATTCACATAGAAGTACTCAAATTAACTAGCTTGTTTTCTTGGCTGCTGAATAATTATGTTGATGATGTTTCCCACTTAGGGGCACTCAAATGTCTAGGCAGTATGCTCAGCAGCTAGTATAAATATTTTGGTGTGGTCAGCTGAAATTACTCATTTTCATAAATCCTGCAGCCACTTGAAATGTCTCAACTAGTCAGAGATGACTGGAATGGAAATATATGTTATTACATTGATGTGGTGTTTGTTATCCTTCCCGTGGTACAGGCGATTAGGAAAAGTACTCTGTAGCAGAGAGAATGTGTTTCCTTTGTTAAAGGAAAATATTTCACTGCTTCTGGCAAGTAAAAATAAATAGAAAAGTATATTTTCTGTGTATATGAGAGAGAAAATATGCCTTTCTTTTTCCTCACTTGTATCTCAAGTTTTTCTTATACCATATACACAATATGAATAACCTCCTATGCAAAAACATGGTTAGCATTGAAGAAAGTGCAGTTAAAACTGCACTTACCATTAATAAGCAACTGCTTTTTGAAAACATATGTATATTAATATGTATATTTCTTTTAGAGATGTGCAAAAATAATAACATAATCTTGTGTGTTTTTGAAAGCTGAAATTTCTGAGTTTTAAGCTCAGCCTCAGGTATGTAGATTTGCCAGAGAAACCTTCTGCAAGTGATTGCAGAAATCAAGCAAGCTGTCAGTTCAGTCTTAAAGTGAAAGAGAAGCTTTTAAATCTGTTTTTTTCTTAGTATTTATGTTCATTCAAAATTATAGGATTTGTGTTTAAATTTTGAAAATAAACTAGTCTGTTTAACATTAGCATTTAATTTGTGCTAAAGCTTGTAGTACTAATAAATACCAAGTTTTTCAGTAGCATGGGAGACTCCTTAAAACGCAACATGGGGGAGTGTTTTGACGTTTTGAAAGAGAGTTAGACTTCATAGTTCTTTTACGTATGACCACATGAAGTGGGATAATGGAAAGTACTTGACACATACCTGTGTTGTTATCTTTACAACTCAGATACTGGAGCGCTGTTTCTTCTGACATAGGAGTACTGCTATGCAGAGTTTGCGAAGAGTTGATAGGATAGTTTGTGGCAGAACTGCATGAAACTGTGGTAATTTGGATGGTTTTTGGTTTTGTTTTTTTGATTAGACAGAAACATCTTACTTGTTTCCAGTATTAGCCAGGTAAGTCCTCTGGTATCAGCACTGTAGACAGCATTTAAATCATTAGGTATCCCAGGCAAGTTTGGTACTCCGCATAATGATAATACTACGAGTATGCAGAATACATGCCTCATGGAAATGAGAGTGTTGGTTTCTACTGAAGTCATGGTTTCACTGACTTTGTGAATTTATTACTGCTAATATTTGTCCCACAGAGGAAGTAAACTAGCGACCTTATTGTGTGCATAAATTATTGGGTTTGATCTGTTTGTGCATCCTTTTAGCCAGATAAACCGTATATAACCCTGATACTCCAGGATTAGAGCATTTTTGTTGATAATCTGCTCCTAATCCAGAAACTGTAGCTAGAACCAATTGTGTTGAGTGTTAATGTTGCTTTTTACCATCAGAATACAAATGTGTCTAATTCTGATTGAGAGATGTGAGCCATCTTGGCCAACTGTCCAATGCCCAATCTCTACAGGCCTACCCAGCACACTTGTTTCCTTTTCCTTGGGTTTCAGCCTGTTGCAGTTATGTGTAAGTCTGAGTTAGAAGAGCTTTTCACTCAAGCAGGCAAACCTAGACTTACTTTTATGAGACTCGTCAAAAGCTACTGAGAATCTTGAAGGATATGAGCAAATTGGTGTTGAATATTTTGCTGAATCCTGTTGGTATTAAGTGCTGCATGAGCTGGCATGAGAACTGTAATATGGGAGGCAACTATAGTATAACAGCTAGATCAAGAAAGCAATACTTCTACCCTCAGGCAGGTGGTTGTGTTTTTGACCCAATATAGCTTCTTTAATCATTTAGCTACACAGCAGATCTGAGAAGGCTCCAGATGGAGGCTGAACCTACGACCCCCTGACATAAAAACATCTATGATACCAATTACACCATCTGTTGGTCATAAAACCACATTCTCTATCTTTTCTTGGCTCTTGTGTTATACAAAAGCTGAAGGGTGATATTTGGAGCTGTTCTAGTTTATCCATGCAATTTAATGCAGAACACATTTTCACAGACAGGGAGAACAAAGCACAATAGCACTAAAGTTCAATTTACATTCTCAGTCAGTGAAAACAAAAATGAAAATAAAAAACAGTTGTCTGAGTCATTATTTATACCCAAACTATGGCTTCAATTGTAGTTTTTCCCAGTGCTTGTGATTTAAAAAAAAAAAAAAAAACATGAAGAACAACTTCTGCCACCACCCCCACAACTTCTGAGGGCCCAGATTTGAATGATCTGTAAAAATAAAATTATGGCAGCACTGAGGTATACATGGATCACATTATCAGATGATGTGTGCCTAATTCTAACTTTTACCTTTATTTAGGGATTTGTGTTTGGGAATGTACAGTACCTATCTGAGTGTGGAGTATTGTTAAGCTGGAGATTCAACCAGTCCAATGCACATACCCTGAGGATACCTCTGGATATAGGTCTCTCCTGTCCGAACTCCCTGATCAGACTCATGAAACTGCTGCTCTGAAATACTTCATAGACTTTTAAATTAGATCTCAAATGTTGTCCTCCTGTGGGTACAATGGTGATTTACTGTGGTCATCAGAAATGACAATGGAATACTGAGGGCTGGGATATAAGGAATGAGGTACTGAAATACAAGACATCCTGTGTTAGGGATAAACCTGATGGCATAGGTCCGTCAAAGCAAGAAAATGAGAGAATGTGCATTACTGGTGCAGAATGGATAACTGCGTTGAGGTAAGTTTTGCATATTTTAGGAATATTCTGTTAATATAATAAAAATTGTCTTTGTGGTGTTCGACTGGATTGCAGTAATGACATCTCATGGAAGCTACATTGTTAAATTCAGTGACTGCTTTTGAGCATATTGTCTAACTGGAAGAACAGTTTAGACACCTTTCTTACTATATGGTGGTGTTTTGATCAATAGTTGAAAAGACTAGAATGCTACTGCCAGAAACAAGCACGACCTATGCATTCTGGTACTGTATCTGGTGGCTGGTTCTGTGCTTCATGATCAGTGAAGTCCAGACAACATTGCTTTTTAAGAAACCTTGTTACATAATAGCCCCATTTAGCTGTCCAACACAAAAATAAGTGTCTGCTATATTATGCAAGTGATCTAGGTATAGAGTAGGAGGGGGAAATATTTCATAAAAGAAAGTCCAAAATCCTGGCATCTCACTTGTCCTTTTCTGACTTCGAAGCTGACTTCCTAAGCTGAGAATAAAGCATGGAATAAAGCACAGTTAAGTTTACTGTTAATACATTGATTTTTTTTTTTAATTGTTGCTTCATCACTACTTTTTTAATAAACCATCTTCTTCTTTCTTAAAAATAATACCTAATCCATACAAATGGAAGTGAAAGAGTTGAAAAATGAAATTGTAAAGTTTCTGCAGAATCTTTGTCATTGGTTAAACTGAGGAAAATAAATTTGAGTTTTCCATTTTGATTTATTCCTTTTGTGTACATCTCCATAGGGTTATACCACAGGCTTGGCAAATATGAGTGGCTATGTTGAAGCCAAAAAGAGGAAATAGATAAGTGCGCACCAATCAGTAGGGTAGATAAAGTGACAAAAGCACAATTCAGATACATTTTTCTTCTGCCAGCAGAACAATTGAGCATACTTTCACCAGAGCCTTTATCATTAGTTAATACTAACAACGTCCCCTAAAAAAGTGATTTTAATGATTTGTCATAGGATCTATACTCTGAAGAATAATACTGACTATGACGTACAAGGGCAAAAATTATGTCTGTGTTTTCTAAATCCTTGGTTCAGCCTCAACTTTGTTGTATTCATCTTCATAAACAAATCTGGATACTTCAGTGTTTGCTCATGTCACTGAAAAACACTTGACTGTCATGGTAGAATTTAGCGTTTCATTGTGGTCACAGTTTTGCTTTTTTTTTTTTAAATACTTTGTGTTAACAACACCCATCTTGCTGTTTTTTAAAATATTAGCTTGGAAGAGATCTCAAAAGGCCTTATAATCTGTTCTGAAGCAAAATCAAGTGCATATCAATAGCTGGTAGTAGCGGATAGTCTTGCTGATACTAGAAAACTTCTGCTGAACACGGTTAATAAAAGACCAACCACACTGGATCAGGGTCTGTCTGCCCAGGAACTTGTTATCAAACTAGAGAACACCTGTAAGAAAGACAGCTTTACCTCAGTTAAGAGTGTCATTTCTGTTTCTTAAGATCTTGATCTTAAATGTGCAAAAGGGCTCAACACCAGCGAACTGTAATAGTCAAATCCTGTAGTGCTCGTCTCATTTCCTTTATTTAATGTCACAATAAATAATGCAAAATACATCTTACTATCTGAAATATCCTTCTGGTAGTTCCTTCCATGTTTCGCAACATTGTACATTGTATATTAAGGTGTGCTCTTATGCTTCCACATCCCACCACAGAAGGAAGGTGTGTTTTTTGCTTTGGTTTGGGGTTTTTTGTTGTTGTTGTTTTTTGGTTTGGGGTTTTTTGTGTGTGTGTGTGTGTGTGTGTGTGTGTGTGTGTGTAGATGAAGGCCAGCTCTCTGAAGCACAGACTGAAAGTCAAAGTGGTATGAATTTTCATATCCTGATCCAAGATGCAGATTTTATGTCTCATACTGTCACAATTTTTATAAAATTTTGCTCAATCTCCCCTCGGTTTTAGTTTTCTCACCTCTGTAAAGTGTTTACACAGCTGCTTTAAATTTGGGTTGCATATATGCATGTTTCCATAAGACTTTGAAAACATCTGAGCCAGTAAGTTGTGTAGTACAAAGTATTTATTATGCGGCAAATCTCTATTTTCAAGTCTTGTGTCTTCCACTTCTGTGCTGTGTATTTTACAATAAAGCTTTAGATCTCTTTAGGAAACAATTGTTTCATCTGAACTCCTCCGTAACTTCTGACAGGCCTGTCTAAATATAGCAACATTGGTAGTAAAACTTTAAATAAATTTAAATATGGCAAGTTGTGAAGGTTGTGGTTATCAGTGTATCTGTTTTGGACAAAAAAGTCTCTTTTAAGGTTTACTGAAACCAAATAAACCTAAATGGAATAAAACTGGTAGGACTGTATTATATGAATGTTAGTGTAAATATAGTCTTCATGGTGGAAAATAGTGAAAGATGACCTGATAAACAGACATGTATTGGAAATTATTTTGCTAGTTGGCTATGCATTTTTCTCTAAGTTCAGTGCCATTAGATCGCTCCAAGTATTCCTATATATGGTAGTTCTAAAAAATGTTAACTGCAGTGTTTAATCCCTTTGTTGGAAGGTATGCATGTTTTTGTTTATATAGAAGTTAGTTATATTACTTTTGTTAGGCATGTCTGATTAAAATTTGCCAAGAAGGTTGTAGAATAGTTCCCATGTGGATACTAAGTTTCTTTTTATAACATTTCAGATTTTATTGTTTCCATAAGTTTTCAACTTCATTCAATCCTTTGTTTCAAGTCTTCCCAACAAATTTTAGTTATGATTGTTCAAATCTTCTTTGTAATATATTGCATCAGATTTTAAAGCAAATGCTGACAGCAGCAGTATTATACCCAGCATACCAAGTGGATACCACATGGTTTAAATAACAGGCACCCCTGCTGAGGGTGGATCAAATCAAAATCCTTGCATAGTCATGTAAAATGCACTGATAGAAATCTGTCTTTAAATCTGCTTTTTTATTTAAAAATTGATTATTTTAGAGTTTATCCTCACACTGATGCATAAATGTGGTTCCCACTAATGCTAATGAAAGCTGGAAAAGCTATGTCTTCAAGTAGTCCTAGAAATCACCCCAGCCTTATATACCACTAAATAAACAAAATGAACCCCGTAGACTTCATTGTAGGCAACAGGAAGGCTAACTTTAAGATCTGAAACATCACAGTCCTTTGGTGTTACTGCCAATGCTAAAGACAAGATTTTTTTTTTTTCCAATTGCCTGAAATTCTTAGCAACAGTTGCTGCACTTCTGCTATTTAAAATATTGAAGCTGTAAACTAAAAGTGAACAGCAAAAGTTAAATTCCAGGAGTAGCACTGGCATTACCTCGTTTATGTTGTACACAAGATATATTTATGTTTTGGCTTTTTTTTTTTCTTTAGAAGAAAATAACAGAAAATATTATGAAATTGCAAATGTAAATGGAAACTGCAAGTAGACTGAATATATGCAGAACTTTGTTTAAGAACAGTCATCTTCTCCTTATTGCACTGTTAATTCTGTCTTCTTCATTTTACTTTAATGGCATTGTTTCACAATAATTTAAACAAAAAGAAAAAAGATGGGTTTGGGATACTAGTGGTTGGTTGCATTAGAAGATCTTGTAAGATTGTTTTAATAATATACACACATCAGTATAAAACAATCTCCATGGCACATCATTAATAAAATACGCATAAGCCCAGTATACAATCTCCATTTTTCTACAAACTCAAGCTCTTGTTCACAAAGAAACTTCCATAATGAGGTTAGCATCCATGGCAAAGCTGTAGGTTTCACATTCAGCTCCACTGGCAACAGTTACGCTAAAAATATTGCAGTTTCCCCCCCCCATTTTACAGTGGAAAAAAAATATTTCTCATGGTTCCTTCCACCCAGATTGTATTTATTTAGTTGTTTTTATTTCGAGTGCCATGTGCAGCTCAGAAGCATTCTGATCCGTTCCTGTTCATTTCAGTGTGAGCAGCCCTGTACACTGTAAGTCACAATATAACTAAAGTCTCCTGACTCCCTTCCTACCCATTCAAAAGTCTATGCTGTATTTTCCCCCTTCCTGTCAAATTGAAAGCTATGCAAGTGTAGAAATGCAAAGTTTAAGCAGCCCACCTCCTTTGCTTTCCCCGTTATCCACAACCGACAGGCAAGAGAAAAAGTGCTGTTCGAACTTTCCCCATTTACCCCTGACGTTCCCAGAGGGCTCTGGCTCCAAGTTGGGAACGAGCTGTCCTGTTTCTCCGTTTTCCTATTTTTGATATCTGGGGTGATTCCCAGGCCGCTCAGTCACTGCTGAGAACCTGGGAGCGGGCAGTTGGGCTCGGGGTCTGGGTCTTGATGCTGCAGCAAGCGGCAGCTGGCACATACTGGGGCCTTTTAGGTGAACTCTTCCCCACGAAAACGACACTGGTGTCTCAGAGATAGCATCAAGTCTGCGCAATAGCTCAGAGCATTGGAGTCTAATTTAACCATGCTGTTTAATTTAATTACAGATTTGTTGTAAGAAGTTGACTGCTGCTGCTGCTGCTATGGCTGGTTGGGAAAGTTATCAAGAACTGTTCATTTAAGAGCCTTTCATGTAAGGCAGGTAGACACTTGTGTAGTGCGGCAGCTGATGTTGTGCAAGTGAGATAAAGCTTCATCAAAACCCGTGGCTCAGCAATTTCTGAACAACGCAGGAACCAAAGTAAGTTTTCTCTCCTCTTTGATCTTGGTCAAATTACAGCTGTTAGGGGACAACAGTGGTGGCTGATCCGACAATCCATCCTCGCCTGTTTGCTCGAAGTGGGAAATGCTGACTGATGTCAGATGAGGGGTATGAACCCCTGTAAGCAGAGCCTCAGATTAAGCAGAAATTCAAGTGCACAAATGGGACTGAAACCAGGAAGTATATTCTCACAATTCCTGAAATGAAACAGGACATGGAGCCACTGAAATAGCTGATCAAGTACAAAAATGTTGATTCTCCTTTTATGAAAATGTGAAACCGCTTACTTGCCTTCAGTCCCTTTTCTTCTCCCTGTGTTGTGTATGGAGACCTTTTCATTCAGGAGTTATCTAATCTGCCCCTAGGTTGAGGCAATTACCTATCTCTCTTGGTAGATCAGACTGAGCTTGCAATTTAAACCCAAGAAGAAACATTAATCATTTTTCCCATTATTGCTAGTCTCCAATCTTGTTGTGCCTCTTTTGTGAATGAAAGACAAAGAACGTAAAAGGGATGATAGTAAGATCTTGAAGAGAGAAACATATTTTGGTATGGTTTTTCTACTTTCAGAATTTAAAGAACATAATTGTACAAAAAAGATGGGATAATTAGATATTTTAAAATACACTTTAATTAAAAAAAAAAAGTTCTAGGAGAGGGGAAAAAAAGGCACAGACTCCTTTTTGTGGTTGTGTAGTCAATAACTGTTCGGATCGTTTTAATTCCAGTAAAGGGAATGAGAAGAGGTAAAGAGCATCTTCAAGTGAACTGAAGTATCTCACTTTTCTGTTTTATGTGAAGTATGTATTTATGGGACTTGTGCACAGACAAAGAGAAGGTGAGAAAAAGAAGGAAAAAAATACTGTATAACAGGTGGTAGCACTGCAAGACCAAAATCGTGCAATAGCCAATGCAGACACAGTGAAGCCTTGTAATTGTATATAACAAAGAAAGTATATTTTGAAATAACTGTACTTATTTAACACTATGCTTCTTTTAACAGAAGAGAACCTCAACGATCCATGTGGGAGTTGGGTTTTCCTTCCAGCTGATTGGTTTTGCAAACCTCTCTGGGGAGAAAAGGTTTTATGCAGTCTTTAAAATGTTTCAAAAGTAGAATCCAATGTAATCATGTCTTCTTTAGTGTACTTCAGTATCGTCTCTGTTATCTACACCATTGACTAGTTGTGTGTGTGTGTGAAGCAGTTTTACTCGTGCTTGTACATCTGTTCAAGTCTGTGTTATACTCTCAAGTTCCTGTTCTTTAAGCACAATGGTCTGTGAATGCTGTAGAATACATTATTGGCTTGTGGTATCTCAAATATTTTAATATTCTTCAATACACTGAATTTTCTTTTCCTAAGTTTTAAAGTTTGGATTGTGGGTGAGAGAAAGGAAAAATGTGGCAGACTGTTGTTCCCAGTGTTGTAGAGCGAAGGGAAAACACTGGGGAATACATACTGAGGGACAACAGCACTCATCTGCTCCATGCCACAGAACACAGCAGCACCGCATGGATTTTAGTTGTATTCATGTTCCCATCACCATTGATGTGTTGTCTTTGAAGTTCTTCCCATGGTCGCTCTTGCTCCCTTATGTGTGTATGCCATATGTACCTCTGAGTTTGAGGGGAGAAGAGGGAAGGAGAGGAATTTCATTTCACCGCATGACTGATCCCTAGTGCAGGACTGCAATGTGTTTAGTCTGCCTCTGCTAGACTGGGGTTGTTGTCCATTTGGAGGCTGCTTTGTGACTGCAAAGGCAGCGAAACTTCATGTCTGTGGCATAAGAAATAATAGCTTCTGCTGACTGCTTCTGGTTTTCTCCCACATTTTACCTCTTTCTCAAGTTTGCTTGTTTTTTTTTTTTTTTTTTGTTTTTTTTTTTTTTTTTTTTTTCCTTTCTCCAAATCCAAGGGATTCTTTGATGCAGTTTTGACAAGCTTGTAATGAGATGTCTCCCAGCTGCACTACTCTTAAGTGCTTTTGGGAACAGAGCATAAATCTTCTGGTTCCTGTTTGTGGCCCTAAACTCCTGCATGCCAGTGTTGAAGACTGCCTGTTCTCTAGCTAAGGCTAACTTTAAAAACCCAAACCATACTGAACCAAAAAAAACCCAGAAACCAAACCAAACCAAAAAAAACCCACAAAACCAAACACCCCCCAGAAACTGCCCCCAAAACCTCCCAAACCAAAACAACAACAACAAACCAACAACGAACCAAGCCATCAACAACAACAAAACCAACCAACAAACAAAACCCACCAAAACCCCAGTCTGAAATAAAACAAAACAGCCCAAACGACACGAAACCAAAACAAAAAAAATCTTTACCTTCTTTCCCCTCTCCCAACTTCCCCCACAATTGTCCTCCTTTAGACACTGACATACATGCACATCAAGGCTCCCAAAAGAGCATCCTCTGTAGTCAGTACCTCTTAGGGGCTGACTTTTAACCTCTTGGCTCAGCTCAGTGTTTGCCTGACACCTTCATGTCCAGATGATGATCTTTCAAAATAAAACAATATCTTGTTTTGTGGCAACTTGCAAAGATCTGATACATTTTTAAATTGAACTGTATTGTTATCTGGTGTCTAGATCCACTGACATTGTGTCTCCCTCACTAACAAAATGTTGTATTTTTGGTGTTGTCTTGTATTGTAAACTGCAGTACCTAACATAGCATTCTAGTACCAAGAGCTTGGGTAATGGATTTATAGGTTTTTATCAACTCAGCAAGTAACTTAGGGTGTTAAGGGCACACAGACACACTTTTTTCACTTTGAAATCTGTCAAATGTCTGAATGTTGATGCTCCAGCTTGACAGCTAGAATTTGGTTTGGAGTTTACGTAAGTTAAATAGTTACACTTTTAATTGTTCATATGTTATTTACAAAGCTGTAGCATTCTAGTGCCATGGCAATGGCTGACATAAACAACTAAAATAAATACACATCAATACTTAAGTACAACTAACAACAAGCAATAATGAAAATTGCATTAAAAAAAAGAACCTCACTTTTATTTTTTGATGTAGAAGAGACTAACTGCCAAGATCACTTTTTAGTGTAATCATGACCATTTCAAAGATTAGTTGAGCTCTAAATTAAATAAATTCAGACACTCATGTTCTTGTTTAATTTGTATAATGGAAACCTCTGTCCCATTTTCCATTCAGATTCTGGTCTTCAACAAGTCATTCTCTAATTGTTTTACCTGTAGGAATATTGAATAGAGAAGGGAGATGCAGCTTTTTCCCTCTTTCAGTTCTTATGACTGAAGAGTGTTGAGAAGGCATCAGTCTGAAAGCATTGAATGTTGTTCAGACCATCAGGTGACTATGATTTTACAAGTTAGGGGAATCAGCTCTATTTTAGTGAGTTTTGTCTACCACCCTAACTTAAGAAATAAATGAAAAGCTGTGTTTATTGTTTCCTGTAGCTCTACGTATGAGAAATACCCTAGGTGATGATCTTTTAAAGATAGTGTTGATGGTGTGAATACTTGTCAGATATGTTTATTCTGTGGGGTGGGCCAGCTACTGTGGCAATACGACTCGATATGTTTGTATTGTAGAGCTGGTAACAGAACTGGGAAGGGAGATGACTCCTGAGCCCATTTAGAAGTGTGCTTTACCTTCTGGAGGTAAAATATTTCCTTCAAATTATTTATTGTGGCTATTTTAATATACATATATGTATTTCAACATCATGTATACTTAAAGCAGAATAAATAATGCTCTAAAATTGTGGATCAAAACTTGATACTGTTTTGCTTCCAGTAAAGGTTTTCTGATGAGTGTTTATAACTTGTGGGGGGGTTGTTGTTGTTGTTTTGTAGTGTGGTGTGTTTTTGGTTTTAATTCTTATGGTTACAAGTTACATTAAGAAAATCAGAAATGTGCAGGTAGACTGTGAACAAGCAGCCATTTATATGAGCGGCTATTCCAAAACCATTATTGGTTTTACTCAGTTATTCACTGATTAACATTTATCAGCATGACCAGTCTTCATAGCCTTCCTACACCTTCCTTGGTGCAAGCTGGGCTTCCCCTTGTGCCTTCTTACTTCCAACCCAAGGCTCTCAAGTTGGTTTACATACAATGGCACGGCTTCATTAAGAGGGGTAAGGTGTGTCTCACTTTTCTGCCTCATGTCTTGCGGCCAAGTCAGTCTCTGAGGGCCTAAATGGCGAGAAAACTCTTCATAGGTTGAGCTGGTATTTGCTATACCAATGCACAACATTTAATACAACCACCGTTTTCCTTCCAAGCTGTGCTTTTCAGAAGACAGTGACTAAAACTGTTTGGGTGGTCAGAATGAGGCACAGGTTATCAAGACCCTCAAGCATCGTGCTAGGAAAAGCTTCTGGACCTATCAGTGGAACTGGGCACTCAGCTGCTATGGCTGGGGCAGTTCTCTGGCAATGTATAAATGTCAAAGCGTGCAAGGAATGTTTGAACCAAACAGGAGGCAGATAATCAGATGTTCAAGATCTCACAGGTACATTTTGTGGTTACAGATTTGGACTTGGGAGTGTTTAGCCTGCCTGAGTCCTGGTTTAGATGTCGGAATCCCTTTTTCAGTTTTGGGCCATAGAAGAATTCTGCGGGACGTAGTTTTACCATTGCAGAAGAAAGCCCAGGATTTGATCCTGGAAATGTGAAGCATACAGATAATGTTTGCAATAATGTTTTCTGTGCTGCTTTCATCATAGGAATAGAAAGATCAGGTGTAGAATGATTTTTTTGAATAAAGATAGCGCAGCAGTTAGAACTTACCTAAGCTTGTAGAATGATTATAGGAATACTAAGACCTTGAAGTCTGAACCACATCTGATCTTACATTTTTTAAAAAGTTAATTGTGTTATATTTCCTATGAAAGCAGACACACATGGCAAAGGGAATCCATCCAAATTCTGTCAGGGATTTCCAAGCAAGTTCAGGCTGAATTCCAGCTTTGCCCATTGCTCTCAACTACTGCTATCAGGCATGTACCATATGGTCATGCAAACAAATACATGCACAGCTTTTTCTTTGTCAAACAGTGACAAAACAGTTTGGGACCATATGCTGCAGAACACAAGTGAGCACTCTAATTGCTTTCATGAGTATGGCGAACCAACCCAGAAGAAACATGCAGTTCTCCATGCTTCTTTGCCTACTGTACATTTTTTTTACAATACAGAGCAAGAATTTGTATGGTGGTTTCTTCACAGTAGTGACTTCACCTCGGTCGTGCCAAGTGATTCTCCTTGCAAATGTGAAACATGAAATGTCAGTTTTTGTGGTCAGTGACAAAATCATTCGTGGCTATGAAGGAGACTTAAATTCTCAATAGCTAGCTCAGCCTAGTCATTTAGCCTTCATAACGTAACCAGTTTCCCCTGCCAAGTCAGGAAAATAATTCACAAATTAGTTTTCTATCAAGTGCTAATCTATTCAAACATTTTTTTTTAAAAAAAAAAGTAATTTAAAAAAAGGATCTGTATCTTAGTTGTTTTACGAGATTTTTTGAGAGCATCAGAAGAAAAGCAAAATACTACTTCTTGGTATGATTATGCAAAATGTAGACTAATTTATGCAAGCTAATTTATCCCCTGTTATGTTTGCAAGGTACGAAACTCAGCTGAATAATCCAGAATGTTCCAGAGTAACATAGACTCAGAGCTTGTAAGGTCTGAGGCAGGTAGCTGCTACAGGTTTTAACCAATTAAACTTTATTGTGAAAGGCACAGCACTGTCTCTGCTTTAGTTTCTCGGGCACACTTCTTGGCACTGAGTTCTTCTATCACCTGCATTAGAAAACTGATTCCGTCACCTAATGAGAAGAGTTCTTATCATCCCAACTAAACAGCAGATATTGCTAGAATTGTGGAATAAAACGAAAAATGGGGGAAGGGAGGCAGAACACTGCAGGCCTGGTTACATTTTATTTTCTTTCTCCACTGCTCCCGTGTAATCTACTGAAGGAGGTGCATTATCATGTAACTGGGAAGTAACAAACACACTGGCTACTTATAGCCAGTGGCAAGTTAACAGCTTTTTAGAGAGTGGAAGAGTACATAGGTTTTTTTGCTGTCCTCGGCTCGCGTGCTGCATATGCTTCCTGTATCACATTATGTGGCTCTGTGATCTCGCCTGTTTCCCCAGAGATCAAGGCTTTATTCAGCTCTGCAGATGATATTTATGAAGAGTGAGAAAAAGTCATCCAGATACCTACAGGTCTATCAGTTCGGCCTCAGGAATTTACAAAGCTCTGGAGCAGAATTTGGAAGAAAAAAGTAACATCATGGATGTTAATGGAATAAAACTTATTTACTAAAGATATATCATGTCAGGTGACATGATATATCCTTAATATAGCCATATTTTGAATTGCAAACTATTAGGTGAAGGGATGCTTTTCATTATGCATCTCTGATATTTAATACAGATTTAACATATTCACAAAAAGCCTTCGGACACGTCATCAAGATGCAGTCAAAATTTTTTGCTGATGCAGAGCCAAGTGGTATTCTTGACAAAAGACAGAGCAGGATATCTTACAGAAATAACTGGTCTTGACGACTTGAGATACAAAAAAAGGGGCTTGAGGATTTATGAGGCCAGGCACGTAGAATTTGGATGCAGTTCTCTGCTGTTAGGTGTACACTGGAAATGATAAAGAAAAAGAGAATGTAGATTTTTCTAACACATCATACAATGTCTGTAACTGGAAAGGTGCTGTAATAATCAGAAAGTATTGGTTCGTCTTTTCAGACCAGAAAGGAAATTAGAAGTTGTCTGGCAGAGGAAGCACCTCCAATACTACGCTGAGCTTGAGCCACCTGTCTTTGGAAAGATTAAATGAGATTGCCAAAAATACGGGTGGATGGAAGGGTAGGCAGAGTGGCAGGAAAAATTATTTGAGTGGTCAGGGAACGCAGAACTGGTCATTCCAAAAGAAATTTTAAAATTTAGGCTTTTTTTACTGTAACAAAATAAACATAGAGGTGTCATTCTGGTCATTTTACACTGTAGACAGGCGAAGTGGGAAGCTATTTATGTGAAAGTATAATACTGGCACAAGAGATAAGGAGTATAAACCGGTTACAAATACGTATAGCTGGATATTAGGAGTATGTTTCAAACCATCAAAGAGGCAAGGTCTGAAGCAGCCTTTAATCTAAAGAGTGGACCTTGTAAAAAACATCCTCAGTACTTCTACACTACATTTCATATGTTTATGAAAGGGATTATAAAATGTGTTGCTGTGATGGCAAGGGACTGAATTCAGTCAGTCCTACATTCCTGCCAAAGCGGGATCAGGGCCTCACTTTGTCGTCCTTAGGTGCCAGGAGAATTTTCAGGATGGAATTGGAGACTTAGAGGAAAGAAATGGGGTGCAAAAGCAGGAAGAAAGAGTATGTTGTAGAGTTTGCCTTTGTTTGCAACAAGAAGTAAATTTAATGGAAAATTCATTTTGCTGTAACTATTAATTCAGAGCTTGATTTGGGGGAGTACTTAAAGGAATTTGTATGTATTCAGCACTATTCAGCATGAACTCTTCAGAAATTAAGTCTAAACCAACATGAATGTTGTATTTATAGGGAAGATATATGATTAAATTTGCTGTTATGTTGTAGCTTTGAAAATACGGCAAAAATTCAGGTGTTACTGTGTTCTTGGAGTTTGTATGACATAGTTAACAGATGCCTGGTCACAATTCTGCATTATCTTAGAGTGCTAATTTTTTTGAACTACAGAAAACATAAACTAAAAAGGACTTTTAAAAGCGGTTTAAAATTCTGCTCAGAACGCCCTTATTTCTGGTAGTAAACAACTGCGAAAAGTTTTTGAAGTTTTACTCGGAGCAGAGTAATTTTCTGGTGTTGAAGGCAGAAGGTAAAATTGACTTTCGACACCCTAACAAGCGAGGCTCGGTAGAGCGCGTAGAGGAAGATCCCACTCGTGGTGGTCCTTGTGTCTTGGAGTAGGTGCCGCGGGGCTGAGGCCCCTGGGCGCTTTGGGGGCAGGAGTAGCTGTTTTCAATCACTTCACGTCGTGTGCGCGCAAAAAGGTGCCGATTGTGCAGCGCGGAGGAAGGAGGCAAAGGAGAGAAGCGGATTTGGCCGATGCGACCCCCGCCCGCTTAGTTTTATTTTACTGGGGATTTTTCTGAGGAAGTTTGAAGGCTCCCGAGGCTTCTGGGGGCAGGACTCGCCCTTCCGAGGGGGCCCAAGCCCTGCCTGGCTCCTGGGGGTCGTCAGTTCCTTCTGTCCCTGTGCGGAGGGAAAGGAGGGTGCGGGCTACACGCGGCGGGGGCTACCCCCGGCAGAGGGTGCCGGAGCGCAGGGACCGTCCCGGTCCTGTCCGCCTCTCCCCTCCCCGCTGTCGGGTTTGTCCCGAGTGACGTTGGGATGCTGGGGAAGGAGGAGGAGGAGGAGGAGGGGAAAGGAGCGCGGTTTCCTCCGCCCCCCAGTCGGGGACAGTCCGTTAGCGGGAGCGCAGGGCCGGCTTGGCGGTGCCCAGGAGAAGTTTGCGGCAGCGCCGAGCCCCCGCAGCACCGGCGCCGGACCCCACTGCGGCCGCAGGCGCTGCTACCCCGCGGGCTCTCTGCTGCGGCGGCCGGCCGGGCGGGCAGCATGGTCCCCGAAGCGGGGCGGCGGGGGGCGGCGGGCCGTCTCTTGGCCCTCCTGGCGGCCGCCTGGCTCCTCCGCGTCCGCGCCGCAGGTAAGAAGCGGGACCCCCGGCTTGGAGGGGAGGATGCTACTGCTTTTCGGGAAGGGACGTGCGGGGAGAGGGGAGGCAGGGGAAGCTACGCGTGTGTCTAGGGGAGTTGCACGTATTCACTTCGGACCGGAGGAGCCGCCAGCATCCCCAGGTGGTGGTTGGTGTTGGTTACTTTTTCTTTCTCCCTTCCTTCATTTTTTCCCCTCCTTGGTTCGTCTTGGCAAAATGGTAACCTGATCTTGCCTTCTTGCCTTTTTTTTTTTTTTCTTTCTTTCTTTTACGAGGGGGCGGGGGATAGCAGGAGACGAGGGCAGCGGTGGCTGGGCTGAGGAAGGCTGGCTAAAACCTTTTCCCCGATCGCATCCCGGCGCTCCTACCCCGCCCGGGCGGCGGGCGCTTCATACCTCTCCTCGGCCGGTTCAGCGCACCGAGCCTCGTCGGTGGCGACTGGGGGAGGGGAAAAGAAGGAGAAAACAAAGGAAAAGTTTGGGGTTTTGTTGTTGCCGAGGGTGGATAGCAATGAGTGGAGCCTCCTCCTTCACTCCGCCCGCCTTCCAGCCCTCCCCTCGGAGTGGTTATAATAATGTGTTATTATTTGGGCCGCTGAGTGTTGCCAGAATCTTAGCGGGAACAAGGAGGAAGGGGTGGGGATTAAAGTTGAGTGGGCGAGGGGGCAGCCGCCGCTCTTGCAGCTGATGGAGCCTCGGCGGGGTCCCTTTCTGTGTGTTTTTGAGCTTTAAAGGGTCCCATTTCCTCTGTATACCTGGCCGACCCTTGGGGACTGAGGAGGTCAGCATTTAGACTCAGGAAACACTAGGACTCGGTTCAGCGAACTCCGCGACTGTTTTTAGGGCTGAATAAACTACCCTTATTAACATCTGACCTTGCGCCGTGGCGGCGGCAGTGCGGCTCCTTAACAGTTGCCAGTTTGTCCGGCATCTCCGAGGCGAGCGCCGTGATTTTTAGGGACTTAAAGGAGCAGGGTGGGTTGGAGAGCCACGGCGGTGTAAAGAGTTACAGTTCCTGTAAAAGAAGCCGCATAAACTTTGCTAAGCTTTTTTTATTTTTTTTTTCCACTCCACTCGCGCCTAAGGTGTGTGGTGCTTTCAGAGCAGAACAGGAGAGGTTTAACGTTTTCGCTCTCCCTGGGATGTGAAATGTACCGGGAAGGTAGGAGCTGCCGGATTCAGCTCTTTGATCTTTCCTGAAACCATTATCTGGAAAATTGCCCTCTCCCCCTCTGCAGCAGATAAACCTCGCACACAAACTCCTTCCCGGGGCGCTTTGCCCAGGGACTAAGGGAGGAGATGTCAGGCGGCACCATTTCCATGCCAGGTTTGTCACTCTTCCCGTGCTAACCCCACCGAGCAGTGCGGGAGCTCGGCGCGCAAGCAGCGCCTTCCCCCTCCCGCCTCCCCTGGCTTTAATTGCACCGAAGTGCAGGAGGAGACCGATGATGTCTTTAAGGAAAAACTGTGATGCTGCAGATTAGAGGGGACTTGTTAATCAATTGCACGTTTGAAAGGGCTTTTCTACCCTTTGTTGCTTTCGCTAATCCATTTACCTCCCCCCGGGAGGTGACAGATGCCTATATTTCCTGTTATTCAGCTCCGGGGGCCTAGGTCTTGCCATTTGTTGTACTACCGTGAAGGGAGAGGGTCAGCAGAAAGCTAGAGGTCTGGGGGTTTTCTGCGGGGGGGAGAGCGGGAGGCGAGCGTGTTACAGCTCCAGGATTCGGGGTCAGTTCCCGTCGCGTTTATTTTTCCTAGTGCTTTTATTGCTCCCTTTGAAGGGGGGCCAGCTAGCAAATTGCGCGGCCTGCCCTGCCTCTCCTGCGGGGTCGCGGGTTCCGGGGGTCTCTCGGCCGAGGGAGGAGGGGCCGGAGGGGGGGGAATTTTGGCAAAAGCTGCGCCTCCTTCCGGGGCCGCGGGTCGGATGACAAGTCACCCTCTGCGGGATGTGAAAGAAGGTGCCACGCTTTCTGTCCCCGTCCCCACTCTCTTCCTCGAGCAGCTGAATCTGTTTTTTTGGACGCAGCGGGAGGGAGGCTGCAGGGTGTCTGGGGTGGGGAGGTTCTTTCCTTCCTTCGTCCCTTCTCTTGCAACCCTTCCCCTGGACCCCTGCAGCCCGTGAACACCGACGCTGGTACATCTGCCGCCAGCCTCTTTCTGCGCTTTTAGAGGTTCCCCCGCTGTTTCCCGGGGGGGGGAACACGGTCTCCCGGCTACCGCCGGGCCAAGCGCGGAGCGCCCCGCGGAAGGGGAGCGCGGAAAATGAGAAAAAAAAGAAAAAAAAAAGAGCTCGGGTGGCTCGAATTGCGAGTGTGGCAACTCATCCCCGTCTTCTTTTGTGGGCATTTGCCTGCATGTGCCATCAGGAGACATTTCAGATTTGGTGAGACCGTTTCAGCCTTCTCGGAGGCAGCCTGAAATCACGAACTGCTATTAAAAACAGATTTGGGGATTTAAATTTTATTTATTTTTTAATGCTACCCCGTAAACGGGCTTGTGAATCGTCTCAGCTACCTGTGGAAAGTGTGGATTCGGTATCCTTCGGCAGGCATGAAGTTCGAGACTCCATTTTCTTCACTGAATGTGCGGCACAGTGGTTGAGAGCCCATAATCGCAGCAATAAATACTTGTGTACTTCTATCGTTAAGCGGTATTCTTCGTTTAATTAGATTTGCTTAATGGCAAACAGTCTTTGATAATCTACATTTCATTTAGACGCCTATTTTTGAAAAAGTTATTTCTGTCTTTTTAGTGTTCACTTTACAATATGACCAAGTGAGAGGCAACAGAAACTAGGATCATAATTTTTTTAAATTGGTGATGCACAGTGTACTCGGTTTATAGACTTGGCGCCTTACCATTAAATAGGAAAGGACGTTTAATCGGCCTGAAGTTAATACTCGTGTGACTTGCAAAGTATGCAGAATGTTGTATTTAAAAACAAAACCAAAAGTTCTGTCAACAGAATGTCTGGGAATGAAAACATAATGGTAACTCTGCTATGATTTTCATGCCCTGAAGTTTGTAAACTTCTACCTAATTTTATAAAGAAAAACCCCTAATTTCTTAGACTACAATGTTACTGGATAAATGAATACAAGTATAGATTGCTCCTTTAAATCCTGAACTACAAAAGCTATAGAATACTTGAATCTTTAATGTTGCATGGATTTTAACTGTGGGTCCCTCCTGACTTTAATAAACGAGGTTCGGTTCTTGAATTTGTACATAGGTCACCTGGTAAAAGGTAATAAAGCTTTGAATAAGATAAGCCTTCATATAGCTTTTAATAAATGAAATTTACTACGTGAACTATTTTTAGGTCAAACCTTAATCAGACCTTTTCTAGCGTTAATTAAATCATTAAGTAGTGTAGTGGTGAAGCTTATCCTTGGGTCAAGGGTTGCCACTGAATGTTTTTTTCCCTCTTGAGTGTCTTGATTATGTTAAGCATTTGTAATGGACTTGCAGTTCTTTCCTTAATCTCTTTTCTGCTGTAAACAGCATGGAAATGCAAGATGCAGGAAGAAAAGGACCAGTTGACAGATGAGGCAAATTAATCCTGTTTAGTGAGCTTCCAGTTGTTTGCAGGAAAGCTGATCTTTTTTTCTAAACTCACTGCACTTTGTGTAAGGTGTGAATAGCTTTCAGAACTGTCATTGGCATGGAAACATATTTGCCCACTAATTAGAAAACTGACAGACTTAGCCCACTAGCCAATGCAAATGAAACGTAAAAGGAAAGGATAGTGATAAATACTGAGTTTTGTTTGATAACTACAAGAATCTTCTATATAGAAGACCTGTAGAGTTCTCTTCATGGCTTGATCTTCTGAGGCTTAAATTTTTATATCCAATAAAAGTGTCAGCTATAAGCAGTCAGCATCTGAAGGCTTTGATCATACTTTTGATTGAGAGAATTTAAAGATCCTCTTTGTGTTATTTTGAATAATGGAGGCAAAGAAAAAAATACTAAGCAAACTTCCTTTGTTTTTTAATACATACATCTTTCTATAGATATTCTGTGTTACGTTGTGCGGTTGCTCAGAGGGAAGAAATGCTCCTTACAGTCTTCCATCTGATTTATAGCATCTGTCACTATGTTCTCTGTGCGAAGGATGGCTTGCTATTTAAGTTTGTTTATTCATTGTGGGGCTGTTGCTTTGTAAAGGAAGTTGTCATTAGGCTCAGCATGTCTGGAAAGTATGCAAGTCCTCAAGTCTTCTAATCCAGTGACTACAAAGTAGTTAAAGCTTCAAAGAAAAGGAACGGCAGGATTTTGCTGCACTGAAAGAAGATGCATTGTTTGTTAATCCCACTTTTAATTGTTAGTCATTCTGCCCACGGGTAATCATTCGGGACAAATAACAATTTAACTTAAATGATTGTCTTTCCTCTTGGTTTTGTCTAAACGTGTAAGTAGTTTGAAGTGAATTATCCGTTACCAGCTTTTTGCATTTACTTTTTCTAGGCCTTTGCCGTGCACCAGTATTCATTTACAAACATCCTGCTGGATAGTTTTTCCTTTATTCTGCACAGACTTGACTCACAACCAACCTTATTCTCTTTATATCTGTTTGTCCTCTTCAACTAGTCTGTGAGAAGGTTTCCACTTTCTTTTCCAAGTGATGCCAGCTGGTGATCTTTTTTCAAAACTAAAAATGGCTGTATGTGACTTTCCTGGTGGCAGTAAAAGACACTTTTCAAAAAGTCATGGTGATCCCTTAGCTGTAGAGCATGGCTTTTTCTTTTAACTGGCAGTGGACAAAAGCTTTCCTTTAAGAACACAAACACATCTGCTTTGTAATTTCCACGAAAAGCAGAAAAGCATTTCACTAACGGTACACTGTTATTGTGATAGGGGTGAGTAGATGTATTTCACCGAGGCTTGGCTAGCTCACGGGATGGTAGCACTGGTCTTGAGCAGTTTGCCAAGCCTGTTGAAGAGGCAATGTGGGTGTGCTACAGAGAGTTTCCATGCTTCTGAGCTGGTTTAAAATTAGCTTGTGTGTATCTGCTTAAGCTGTTGTGCACATGTTTTGTATCGATAGTGTGCATTGCTTAACAAAACAAAGGGGCTATGTTACTGTTTGGTGATTGAATAAGTGTTTGTTTATATTGATGCTCTCTGTTTTTTCTGTATAAACTGTCCCAATGGTGTCCCAGCTGTCTTTGATGGTGAAGAAATATGGTACATGATAACTGATGGAAGAGTAAGCATATCACAAGACTACTGATTCAGTAGAGGGTATCTGAAGAATGAGCGTAGTCTTATACACCTGCTCCCTCTGATTCCGGAGCAGAGCCGAATGACATCCCCTGAAGGTTGCATGGTTGTGGCACCTGAAGCTCTTTGTTTATTTAGTTAAACCAGCAAGCTGACTCTGCTGAAAAGTAATCATAAGGCAAAGGGATTCTGCAGGCGCGGGAGACTACATGGGCAGACGTGAACAGAGAATTAGCACGATGGAAAGAGACAAGGCCTTTTCTCTTTCCACTATACTGATTTTGCTGGAGCCGCTGGTGGATGTTTTGTGAGGGTACTGCTTGCAGGAACAGTGAAGTGAAATCAACAGGGAACTGCTCTGGCCTCCACTTCGGCTAGCAGATAGTTTTAAAGTGTGAGTAGTTCGATCAGGAAATTAGATAGGGTCCCTATAGGTATTTTGTTACTGAGCTCTCCATCAGTTTCACATGGGAAACCTGTGTCTAAGTACCTTTTGGATTTGGTACTTCCACCTCAGGTGAGGTGAACTTGTAAACAGAAAGAACAAATGCGTTCAATATTCTTTCTTGAAAGACAAATATCTGTGTGTATATTGTCATATCTGTGAAACCTCTGCTGATCTTAGATTTCTGTCTTTTAAATGCTCTGTTCAGACACTTCCTTTTATATGAGCAGCGTAAACATCTAATTAGGTAACTTCAGGTTATTGCCCCTTTTCCTCGTCAACACTATTCTAGGTGGTTCATTTAACAGTTCATCTGGTAAGTATTATTTTAAGATGAAGTGGCTTCCAACATCAGAATTAATTAATCTCCGTTTCGCTCACACTATCAGTTTCTGTCACATACTTTCCTAGTTTCTTCCTCTGTGCTTCACAGGAGCTTCCCATAGTTAACCACAAAACTAAAAATCATCCTTCATTGTTGTGATGTCTCTAGAAATCCCTCATTTAAAGGGTAGGCTAATTGTGTGCTATCATGCTGGTCACTGTTGTCTGTTTCTTCGTGTACTCTTTCTTAAATTTGTCTCGTGTTGCAAACTGTTTAATACATCATTGACAAACTCTGGTCATTGTATTTCCAGTAAGATACAGGTATATAAAGAAATAATCTGTTACTGGTCCATGTGAGAGCGTTAAAGTAAAACTAGTTGTCTGTTGGATCACCAGTGCTGGCAGAAGGGGCTGCACACTGAGGGACATGAGGTCTGAGTCACAGCAGTGCCACCTTAAGATGAAAGTGATGTGGGACCTCACCGATTTGTTCTTTTGGACGTAGAACAAATGAAGGTATGATACTAGAAGAACACAACATCTCTGAAAGGAGAAAGCCAAGGAGGACTGTTCTAGGAACATTCATCAGAGCAGTCTGGATTTGCATGAGAAATTACTCTTACGAGTGTATCAAAAGTTTTGCTGAATAGAGCAAGAAGATGAGAAAAAGGCAGAGGGGGGGAAGTATTACTTGGCAGCCCAGGACTATAACAGCTGAGTGACTTTAAAATAGGTTCTGTGAATCTCTTGTATGAACCAATAATAAACAAAACTGTTTGAAAGCTTAAGAGGCCCTGACAAAGTATAAAATTTTCTGCATAAGTAATTACAGTGAAATTTTAGCAAAAAGTTATACAACGTAAAGAGAGTGCTGAGATTTAGTAGTATTTAAAATGAGAGAGTGTGTATTCTGGGAGATAGGTTAACAAATGGTTTTACTGTAGTTTCTAGTTTAGAAAAGTGACGTGGCAGAATTGTGTTATAGAAAAAATCAAACGATACTATAGCTAATAATGTGGCACTGATGTTTCTGTATCTAGTAAACTTTTCTCCTTAAAAAAACAGCAGCATAGAAAGGCAAATGAAGACTATGCCAAGAGATTTTAGATAGATAACCCAAATATAATATAATATTTTATTTCAGGCAGTAACAATTCTGTTCGGATTCTAAATGCGCCTTGTTTTTCGCATTTTGCTGTTATATTAGAGAAGCATTTTTCTTTATAGAAAGTTGCCTTGAGGTGCACTTACCCTGAGGTATAATTGTCAAGCAGTGTGAAACTACCCAGACTGGACAAAAACTCTACTTGCAGAATCCAACGCAGTGCTGGGTGGGTTGCCTGAAGTGACTTACCCCCTGTCCCCAGCAGCTCCCACACTCTGGGGGGAATAGGCCAGGCTGTGTGGCCAGAGGGCTGGGAGTGGGCGCACATGGCAGCCCCAGCACAGGGCATCTTAAATTGCTGTGGGATTATAGTCTCAGAGATAGAAGCTGTGATATGCAGAAATATTAACATAATTGTGTGCGCTAGAAATTTTAGAGCCACTTTCACAATACCATTGTAACTGATGGCTGTCTAAGATACGGATTCTGCAGAGCTGAGCCGAACCTGTGCTGTTTAAATAAGAAAAATCTCACCTGCCTCAAAAATGTTTGTGTTTAATTAGATGTCACATAGTTATTCTCACTGTTTGTCACTTCTGTTTGTGTTTGAGCAGTTGAATGTCCAGCAATTGTTGCTTAAGCTGAATTTTAGGATTCCAGCAAACTTTGTATTGCATTGTACTAGGTAAGAGTGAACGGTATTCTGTTAATACATGTGTTAATAAAACAAGGGAGATTTTTTGGTATAAGAAACAGTGAAATGGACAAAAGGAGAGTTTTGCAAATGTTCTAAAGATCTATCAAAGCTTTCAGTATGCTATTTGAATTTTTGAATATTTGAATAGTCTAAGTTGGAAATAACATAGATCTTCTAGCATCTAGCTATAGTTACTCTTTCAAATCTTTTAACTTTCTGTTGAGAAATACAAATCATACTGGTTTAGAACGGGTATGAAACATTTATTTCATAAAGTTGAAAAGAAAAAAAGATGAGAGGAGTCTACAACAGAGTAACCAGACAATTATGTTCATATAAGAAATTCCTTTACCGGGGAATGGGAAATAAAAATCATTTGTGGTACCATAGGAACTCAATAGCTGAAGGATGAGCTTAAACATTAAAAATTATTTTTAAAATTGTAGTTACAGTGGTGGTTAGTGATGACTCCTTTCATGACAGACCAGAATCCCTTACAAAGAGGAAAGTAGTATTATGTAGATAAAATTACAAGCTTGAACAGGATCTGAACAAAACCTACATGAGGAAAATATATTTGCTGTTGTTTTAATGTTAAAAATAACTGTGCGTCCTAGCTCTGCCTGGAAGCAATTTAATGCAGCAAGCTGATTTTTTTTTTTTAAGTATTTCCAGCCAGACCAGAAGCAGTAGTTAATAAATATCTTAAGAGGGTGAGTCTGTTTTTTATGCTTGGTTTTGCAAACTCAGTGAATTTGGATATTAATATCTGAAATGGTAGATAGTAATTCAACCTGTTTTTCTAAAGCTGATCTCTCATTTATCTTGTTCTCGCTGTGTCAATATAGAAATAAGATTCAGAAATCCATTTCCTAACAGAGATAACAGAGAATCTGTTACGAAGTTCATGAACTGTGGTTTCCAAAGCAACAAGAAAAAAACCCGCCCACATTTCTTTCAAATTTTATGTCTAGAGAGCTTTTGGATAATGTTGCTCTTGAGAAAAATAAGCATATTTTTGTCAATGTGTCATTTGAGAACATACCAAGTGTAGAAAATGCTTTGAAGAGAATTGTACCAGTCAAAGACAAGAGCATGCAGTTAGGAAGGGCAGATTTCAGAAGTTATCCTGGTTTGTAATCCAAAGGCCAAGTTTAAAGCTAGGAGCAGTTTGATTCTAGAACTTGAGGAGGATGCGTTTATACAGGAAAGGACTGCAGAAAGCAAAGTTGTTAATCCACAGCACATACCCAAAATTACAAAAAACAGAAAATGTTACCTCACATGTACTGAACACTTACTATGCCCACAGAGGCAGTTACTAGGAAGTTCTAGTTTGGTGTGAAACCACAGAGTAAACTACATGTAGTAACTTCCTGCAGACAAGTCTTTAGTGATCAGTGAAATACATGAAATGTCATCTTTGTGCTGGCCATTGGCATGTGATTTATTGATTCTAGAAATAAACAGAAAAGTGAAATTTCAGTACTGTGGCATCGTAGAAGTTCTTCAAGTATCTTTGTTATATTTTCTGTGGAGCTCCAGATCTTCTGTAACCACAGCATGATTAGGGAAAAAAAGGACTGGAAAAGGCCTTGAGAGGTTGGATTATCTGTTCTTCAAGACAGAATCACCTGTAGCTGGCATAATCTGTTCTCAAGAGGTAATAGGGACAGAGTGACTTCCACAGGCAAGCACGCAGGCTTGGTGCTTGTGTATGCTTGGTTGTAATTTAAGTGCATTATTTCCTCATACAGTTGATTCCTCTACACCTTGTGGTGGTACTTTATTTTGGTTGTGACCTCTGGAACAGTTTCTCAAACCTTGAAACAAACGCTTTTCAAAATTTACCTTGTTTCCTTGTAGACATCTCTCTTTGGACACCCCCTTCCCCCTCCCATTTTCTCAGCCTTTTCTCATACGTCCTGTTTTCTGAATCTCGTGGTTGTGTCTATTCTTCCCTACTGGATTTGCTTCCAAGACATCTTTCTTGAAGTGCACTGACAAAACTGGCATATTCCAGCTCAGGCTGCACCAGTACCAGCTAAAGGAAGAGTATTATTTCCTGTATTTACCACATGACGTTGTTTTTATTTCCCAGAGTGATGTCTGACTGTTTTGTGGCAGGATGGTATTGCGCAAATTCTGATCAACTCCAGATCTTTCATGCAGAGTTGTTTCCAAGTCCCCGTTTGGTACCAGTGCAATGGTTTAAGCACAAAACCTTCTGCCTCAATTGTGCATCTTTATTCGCACTCGCTCCATACCATTTTTTTTCTGACATTTTATTTCATCTGCCAAGATAAGAACACTGGCAACACCTAACACCCTGGTGTAGCCTGTGAAGCTCAGTAAGGGAGGCATCCATAGCACTGAAACTTGTAAAACTCCGTTGTATCAGTTAAGCACTGAGAATTAACTCTGATTATGGTTTCCCAATGAGTTGGCATTAGCCTCTGTATAATTTTTTCGTATTTCACCTATGAGAATGTCATGTGGGACAGTTCCCCCCAAACTGATTATCAGCTTAATTTCCTGCTGGTGCCCCCGCTTCATGCTGTCATTCAATGCAGGACAGGTGCTGTCATATTATGGTCCTTGGGAATTAAACTTCCCTCAGCAGAAACACTTGTGACATGTCTGAGTCTCTGCTTCTGTGGTTTCTTCTTAAATAACGTGCCTTTCTCTCACGTCATGTTCTGTAACTCTGGCGAGGTATGTTGTCATACTGTACCAGGGAATGAGGTTCATCAGTTTGAAAGCCAGCGTTCAGACCTGACTATTTTCAAAGAGTCAGTTATTTCTTTTTTTCCTGAGTTCAGACGAAGTTCGTAGAAAACTTATTGCAAATGATAGTTTATCTCTTAATATCATGTCTGTATGAATTTAATGGATTTAAATTGTATCCTTTAATCTCACGCTGGTTAAAATTTTTCTGGTTCTGTTGCTCTTTACGATCCCATATTGTGTGAGTAGTTGCATGTTGCAAGGCTAAGACAATTAATTAAAACTACTGTACGTTTGGGAGCATGTGATATAATTTAAATTTTAAGCATTAATATTTATCTGAAACAAGATTTTGGCTTAGAATTCTAGAGCTGAAGTAAGAATAAATATGCACACTTTGCATTGTCTCTCCAGGGTTGTCCTCTGTTCCTGTAACTCTCATTATCCCCTCCTCTTTCTTCATCTCACTTTTCTGTTCCTATGGTGTTTTTTTTTCCCTACATCATTTTGTTGTTGTTGCTTTTCTTTTCTTTTTTTCTTCTTCTTTTTTTTTTTTTTCCTATTCTCTTTCTTTCTGACTAATTCTTTGCCCACTACATAGTAGGTTAGATCTTAGGAATTCACAAATAAGCTGCAGTTGCCTGCCAATGACAGGAAGTACTTCAAAGTGATCTACAGTGGCTGTTTCTAGCTGTCTGGGGAAAAAAAAGAAAAAAACAAAGCCTGAATTGCAGGTAGGGAAAATACCACCAGACAGGTGGTTTTCAGTGACTAACTGAGCCATTAGCATGCTCTTTCGTAACCAGCTGGACTTTTTTTGCATGGGATGGAAGAGTAAACCCGGGAAAGGGTGAGATGGGGAGCAGGCTGGGGTGGATGGATTTGTCTGAGCTGAGGAGCTGGACAAAGATCCAGTTTATGACAAAAGTAAATGTCTGAGGTGTGGACATGGGATTAGGGTTGTGAGAATGTGTGGTAGCAAGTTTAAGGGAGGCGTATGTGCTCATGAGCATGGACTGGCAGAGAGTTAGAAACTTCCACTGCTGCCCTGCCAACGTGGCTGGTGGTAACAGGTACTGAACATAGCATCATGCTGTGCTTGGGGCAGTCCTGCCTCCATCGCTGGTTACTTTTTTCTTCTTCAGGACATATAATGTAAGCAATGGCCATATTTTTCACCATGGGTTGTATAGCAAGTTTTGCTTAAGAAAATGAGGGGAGATGAAGTTGTGTCTGCTGCCATGGTTGGATATTTCAAATACCTTTCCCAATTTAAACAATCAAAGTGGACAGAGACATGAAGGAAGTCATTGCCACTTTTACCATCTGTGGGTCCTGTCACTTTGAGAGCCATAATAGTGTAGAAACAATAGTGGAGTCTGCTTTTTTTAGGAAAACATACCTATTTTTTTTCTTAAGGTCAACTCTGTAGTTATTATATACAGAAAATTATGACTTCCTTTATCTTCGTGAATGTCTGATGTATTGCAACCCCTTTGTGATTTTTTTTTTTTAAATTTCTTCTTTTCTCTGTGCCTATGTCCTTAGTGTGTGTTTTTTATCTGTCTATTTATCTATCAAATCATTTAATTATTTTATTCTTCTGTCTCCCCCTTCCCCCTGCTTTTTTTTCTCCTTTGAACTGGTGAAACCACTCTCTTTGGTAATTCTGAGTCAGGCCAGTCCTGGGCTTTTCTGTGCAGAGTTTTATGCCAAGTTTTTCTAAAATATGTGGTGGTTTAGGGATTTGGATGAATGTCCAAAACGGACCAAGGCTTGAGACCTCCAAATGTCTTGATTTTAAAACCATAATTTGGAAAGGATTTTTCCTTAGTCCCAAGAGAAAAAAAGCCAATACTTTCATTTATACTATTAGTCATCTTTCTCACCACCGTCATGGTTTCCCCTACCTTCTGAAAAGGCTACAGTTTGTTTTGCTGCTTTAACAAAAACGAGTTTGGTTGATTTTTTTTGTTCTGTTTTGTGATGAAGTGTCTTACCGAGGTCATAGTTTAGCTGTTAGCAAGATATTTATGAAGTGGTAAGAATTCTCTGCTTTGTGGTGAATTTAGTCTCTAGAATCGGGCAGAATGCTATTTGACTAGCAAATAAAGTAATTCAGCTTCAAATTATATGTTGAAGTTAAATGCAACAATTTTAATCTTTTAGTAACCCTGTAAATAAGTAGAGTATCTGCAACTGCTCAAAAAGTATGTAATTCGACCTCTACAATAGGAAAAGCATTTCAAATAGATTAGTATTGGAAATAGCTATCCAAGGCAGGAAAATTTTGGATTTATAAACCAGTTTAGATTCCTACTTTTATTCTACATGTGAACTGTAAAATACAGCTGAAGACTATGAACCAAAGAACCTGAGCTCATTCTTTCAGTACTCAAGACTCATTTGACTGACTTATCAAATACTGTGCTAAATCCTTGTAAGCATTTGAAGCTGGCATCTGTGATACTCGCTAGGGAGTGTGTTGTCTGTCATGTAACAACAGCAGTGTTATCAGCAGACATTTCCCTCATTTTTGCATAATTTTTATTGCTGTTTAAGGTGATTACAACCGTAGTAGTTAAGACCCAAGCAGCAGAAGTCTTTGTGTTCTAGATGTTCCCCAGACATGCAATGCAAATACAGTTATTTTAAAAGGAATTCTGTATGAACCACTGCTCCACCATCAAAAGTTTTGGAAACATCATTGTTTGGGATTTCAGTTGCATGTTTGAACCACTAGTGGTTTGTCTCTGTGTCTCTCACATGTACTAAAAAAATAATATGTGAGCCCTTTTCTTTCCAGTTGTGTTTCAGTAAACTTTATCAGACATGATTTGTGATGTATTGAATTTTGCAATAAATAACAGCCTAAAACTTACATGATAAGTAAATAATTAGTAAACTGTATCACTAATTCCTTGGTCATGTTTAATTAGCTCTAGAGTGCTAGCTTAGCTTTGGAGAAATGTTTACTGGATTCTCAGAGGCTTCATTTTACTTGAACCTCAATTACCTGAACATCCACTTCTGTGCAGTCCCTATTTTTCTGTCTTGGTCTAGGCAGGCAGACCTTTGTGTAGTGTAAAACAGTTGCTTTGGTCTCGATTTGTATTCTGTATTTTCATGTGTATGATTATAGCTCTGACTCAAAAGAAATCTTCAGGATGATTTGTTTTCCTGACTCTAATGTGTGTTTTTGCATTAAGATGGTTTCTGTTTCATTGTATGGTTTTATTGATCTGGCAAACAATGGGTGAACCCTAACGATCTAAAGCTAAGCTTTCCTGTGTCACTGCGAGACTGGACAGTGAAGGAAGTACATGAACCATGAGATTTCAGAACTAAAGTGCTACAAAACTGTTTTTATAACAATCTATAGACTGTTCTGCTGTTTGCCACCCCAGGAGCTGCCTGCAGAGGGGAACTTTAAAAGACTTGGTTTCATAAGAACATTTTGCATTTTATTTTGCCTGTAAACCAGTTATCTTATGTGGTTAACACCCGTCAAAATATATCTCTAGTAATTAGTGCCACAAATAAAACAGTTTTACCTGTGGCTTGCAAAGTTTGTGCACACATACAGATTGTATGACAAAATAGAGGCCTCTGTCTATATAGGAGTCTAGCAATTAATAAAGCGATGCTGTCTAAGGCTGGAGTAGGTGGGGACAGACATTAGTCTGTCTCTCATTTAATGGCATTCTGAATCTCATGAGGAGCAGTGCTGTTCTGGAGGCAGCATCTACCTTTTGTACAAAACTGGTAGTGGGCGTCTGTTAATTAACTTAGCATTTATACCAGTTTGCTGAAGGTAATAATGAGTTTTTAAGTTTGTAAGAAACCAGGTTCTCTCAGTGAACATAACATATTTTTTTACCTGACTACAAGATATCTTAAAAAAAGTCAGACCTACATGATTATAGTATAACTTTATGAAATTGGAATGGAAAGGCATTTCACTTGCCAGGTATGAATTTCTGTGCTACTTCTGTAACCATTAGTGTTCAACATATAAAACAGAGCAGGGAGTTGCAAATCACTGACACCGTTGTAGGTGTTAGTGATATCTTGTTTTGTGGAGTCAGTAACACCTCCTGACAGTGCTGTTGCTAAGTGAAAGAACCTTCTGAACGCTAGTTAATTTTCAAACTGCACGAGAAAAGTGAGATGGTCTTGTTTTTCCTACAAATGAGGAAACTGAGGCAGAAGGAAGGTATGTGAAGTGTGCTGAGAGCAGATAGGTTTTTTGTGAGCAAGATAAAAACACTCTATCAGAAATTCATGTTGTTGATTTGTATTCAAGTAGAAGTCAATCAACGACCTTGCTTACATTTTTATCCAAATATATTAAATTTAAGCTCCTCGTACTGCATTTAAATATCTTGGCAAATGTGTACACTACTGCACTTAAGTAGCTTTGGCCTGTGGTTCATTCTTAATGATTACTGGTTAAAACAAGGGGACAGACAGCACAGCATAAATAGCAAAAACTTACAGCGTTTCTAGACCAGTCACACGAACAAGTTAATAATAACCAGAATTATAAAGAGACATATAAAACTCTGTTTGCAGGTTAAAACAGAAAGTATATGAGAAAAATAGGCATGTCATAACTGGAAGAAAATGTAACAATTGCTCTAAAATGGCTGAGTCTAAGATCTTCTCTTGTTAAAATGAGTTTATTAAAAAATAGGAAAATGTACAGCTGTAGAATAGTTGAATCATGGAACCATTGTAACTTAACAGTCGTCGTATATGTTTGGAGAAAATGAGTATTTTTTGTACCAATATGTGACTTTCTAGTGATTAGAAAGTTCCTGAGGTAGTTGCTTGAAATAATTTGTGGAACAGAACAGCAAATTTGGCAAGGCATTTTTTTCTTTTTTTTTTTTTTCCAAGGCAATTCCAGCTTCCATCCTTACCAAGATGAAGTTAAAATACTTGACCTACTTGATTTCTATTGGTCGCTATTTCCATATGCCATTGTTCACTCAGGAAATAGCAAGCTTTCAAAGTCTTTCTGTGGAAGACAGACTTTGGGCTTGGGAAGAATTTGAAATTTTTATGTGCACAGGGGCAGGGGTTTGATCTGGCAGCGGAGACTGAGTGGTAGAGAGCTTTGTTGGAACCAGAAAGCTGAAATGACACCCAGGCACTCATCCTGCTGCTGTCAAAAGGAAGCAGCACCTGCACCCGGAGTTTAGAGAAGTAGCTTTCATAGATGTGTAGGGCAGCTGTGAAGATATTGGCTTTGCCTTGAAGAAAGAGCTTACTCACAATAAATGCATGTAAGGTTTTCTCTTTTTTTTCAGTTTACAAGAGGAAGTGCATACCAGGAAACATGCACTTTAAAGGAAGTGGCAGGGCAGTTCCTTTTCTCCAGGTGGCATTTTGCATACCACTGACTACAGAAGGAATGCCATACACTACTAGCGGGGCATCTTATCTACAGTGCTTTTTTTCCTCTCGTCCTTTATTCTGTTTATATGAGTGCAGAATGTAGAGGCTGATGCTGGCCACAGGGTAATACTACAACTTATACTTGTTGTAGTATTAAAAGCCAATACTACAAAAAGTGTAATACCTGTCTTGAGCTGTGCTAAGCTGGCATTAAGTGACAATAAATGAAGTCATACTGAGGATGTTATTAAACATTCAAACAGAGATTAAATTAGGGTCTCTTAGACTTGACAGATGATGTTTCTAGTTCTGAAGATGTTTTAGATTAGAAAGTCTGTATTCAAGCCAACTGGCCTCCCCTTGAAGCAATATAGATATTGTGAAAAACAACATTCCTCTGGCCACAGATCAAGATACAGGAACTGATTTAATCTTGGACTTTTGTATGTCTTTGCAATTGCTTATTATTTGACTTCAAAATACCTGTTTTTTGTCATTCTATTAAAATTTAGTTACAAGATGCCTGAATGCTATTGTTTGGATTACTTGATTACAGTTTATAACCATCCATTACTTGTTTTGCTTATTTTGTTTTTCCTAAGTGTAAATCAGAAAGCTTCGGTATTTTAGATTGCTAACAGGATAGAGATTGTTTTTGACACTAAAGGAAAATTGGTTAAAATGAAAGATAATTAAAAGTTTGGCTTTGTGCCTAATTTGTGCCATCCTGGTAGATATGCGAATGAATGTGTAGATTTTCACGTGTAGAAGGAAGTGCAGGCTGCCCTGAAGTTTGGTAGTTTTAATTTGCCTAAATGGCTGTTTTTCTGACTTAGTTTAGTAGTGTATTTGTCCTATACCTCTTCCTCTCAAGGTCACTCATCAGTATGAGGCTTGCGGAGACAGAATTTAAAGCTAAATCTTGGTTTTGCTTTTTTTATCTTACTGGAGCAAGTATCACAGGAAATTTCTGTCTTGAGCCTGCTTTAATTTACCAGCAGTTTGCTTGTGTTCAGGTTTACCTCTGCGTTTTTACTGGGGCAAGTCTTTGTAAGAGTAGTGGAGCACCCACCTGTGGAGCCTGGCCAGCAGTGATCAGCATGAAGGGGCAGATGGTCAGCTGTGAGACAAACTGATGGCCTAATCCAATAGTGAAAGGAATGACAAAAAGTTAAAACAGTCGAGCATTAGTCAGGCTAGACTCTGAACAGACAAATTAAGTGGAAATATGTGCAATCTGGAATAATTAGGGTTGGAGGGGACCTCAGTTCCTCAGGGGTCCAGGCCCTGCTCAGAGCAGAACTAACAGTGTTAAATGTTAAGTATTCTTTTGAGCATTATTTCAGAGATACCCTTTCCTAGACACTCCTATTACCAAGTACCCATCCCCAGTTATAACTGACAGCAGAAATAACTTCTGATTTCAGGGAGATTAAAGGAAGTCTGAATTCTAAGATAGTCTCTCAACCTTGCCTTTTCCCACAGCTTCCTGAATCGTTAGAAGAAAATAGCTGAAATACAGAAAATATATGTTATTTCTCACCCATCTTTTATTTTTAGGGCCCTGGGATTTTACAGCTTTCCTCTCAGCCTTGGACATATTCCACTATGACTACTCTGCCTTTTAAGTTAAACACTCAAAGAAAAAACAGATTTGACTAAGACATTGTTTCTTTCGGTAGTTCTGCTTTACAGTGTCATTAATCTTTCCTTTTTCCTGACCTTTCAAGAATCATGATTTTCAATTCAAAAAAATATGAGTCAAACTTCTGCCTGTAATGCTTGATTTCATGTGGACTGACTTGGCAGCCTGAGATTGCCATTAGCACTCTTAATTTCTCTCTGTGCATAATAGGAGTGATACTCTGAGTCAGTGGGGAGCTGAGAATCCTCATTGTTTAATGCTTTGAAGACAAGGTTATATAGCTGTAATTACTGATAATACCTGACCTAAGCCCTTTCCCTTTAACAGGCAATGTATCCTTTTGTGATTTCTTTTATTTGCATTGTATACTTGAACTGCATTTCAGAAAGGGTTGTTAAAGTGTTGTGTAGCCTCAAGAACTCTGGTTCTGTTTAAACTACTCTTCTTTCTAATTACACTAGATCAGCAGGATCAGAGCTGCAGCTATATTTGCCCAATATGATTTAGGTGAATGTACTCCTAGCCCATCTGTTTCTTTGAAAGGCTGACAAATTTGATAATGCTTCCAGGTGTATCACTCTAGTCCTCAACATTTCATAAGAATTTTTTCTCCCCCTTTTCTGTTATCAGCAGACAGTGTTTAAAGTTGTGTAGTTCAGAATGTAAGAACATAAAAGAAAAACTAGTTCTCTGTATTCCAGTAAATACGAGCTGTTGTAATTCATGTTGCTTTTGTAAATTTGGGAAACATTTATGCCTGTATGCTGTGCAGTTTGACCAGAGTTTTCTAATTTGGATGTTTAAAGTTCCTTGTTAAATTTAAGTGACTCCATTTTCAGAATTACAGAGTAGTTGCAGCTTTCATTGGAAAAAATATGTGCTTTTGAAATGTTTGAGTATTCTTTATGACTTTTTCTCTCATCATATCATGTACAAGAAGAATAGTTGTGGTAGAGGAGTCTACTCTGCATAGAAGTCAGCATTCATGTTATCCCATCAGAAAGATGGTTCTGTTCCAATGTACTGTTGTAACTGTGGCAGGCATTTAAATTAAACACTCTTTAAAAAAAAAAAAAAAAATAAAATCCCAGTATGTTTACAGTGTCACTCTTTTGATACTGATTTTGCAGCTAGTTTTAGGCCCAGGGTTTTAGCCCTGACTATTCAGACTCACTTGGAAACATGTCTTGCTGATTCTTGGCCAGTTAAGAGTTCCAAGTGGATGCAATTTAATAACCCTTGTGCTGTTTTGATTTGCCTCCCACACCATCTGGTCTACATCTCTCTCCTGCTCTTTTTTTTTTTCTTTCTTTCTTAAAGGATAGTATTTTAAAAGTAATTTAAACTTTCAAGCACGTCATCTGAAAATGTAGCTTGCTCTGAAATTTCCCTGTGCAATGTGTCTTTTGAGAAAGAAGGCTTTCTGTATACAGAGGGAAAAGAACATGAACAGAAACCTGTGGACAGATTGGAATGGCAGGAATGTAGTGCACAGTAAAGATGTCTGTTTCTTCACACTGAAATATTATTTAAGCACATTTCGAAAGTAAAATTATTTCGTGGCTCTGACGTCTCCTGGATGGCTCTCTGTGTTTCTCTGCTGGCCTCCACAACACGGTCAATTATTGGAGAGCGGCAGGAGATCCAAAACTGCTCACCCTCTGCTGAGATGGAAATTAAGTGCTGTGATGAAGCTTGTGGTCTATTAACTGACCTTATTTACACTTGATTTAGTGATGATAACCTAAAGTGATGCTGCTTGAGTTTACCTCTGTTCATCATGATGCTTGGAAAATACTGGGTGAAAAGTTTATTCACGTTGTGTGAAGGCACAAATTCTTGACAATGTTGCTTTACATTTTGAAGGATTGTTTGCCTGCATAACTCGGATACTTGTCCTTTGGTCTTTCTGTATGTTTTGAATGCTTTGCTTTAGCTGGCGTTCAGGTTACTTTTTTTTTTTTCTGGATTGATGTTACGTAGATCGGGAAGTCTGAAGGGGTGGGTTGTGGGATTATTTTGTTCTGCCCCATGCTCTGGCTGTTGCCCAGCAGTAGCTGGTGGGGAAGCAGCAAGGTGAAGTGCACGTACTGTGGTAGTAGGCGGCCCTGCACTGACACCAGCAAGCTGCCATGCACGGAGAGAAGGGAGAGCTGAAGGTGTCCATCCCAGTTTTGTCTGTTTGCCTTTCTGTCCTCACAGCACTTCCTTGGCACCTTGACTCCAAATTGCACGCTTCCCTGAAAAGGTGGTGGTGGCATCTGGCTCCTGTCTGGTGTGCAGCGCGGGTGGTGAGCACAGCCCCGTGCCTGCGTGGTCCCTGTCTGTACAGGCAGCTCATTCCGCTGCCAGGAGCTGTGACCTGTTGTGGGTATGGGTGGCCTGTGAGGCACTGGCTCCTGCTGTCTCAAGGACTTTGCCACCCTGCTAGCCTGCTCGTCCTAGCAGATGCCTTCTGGGCACCCCCTTACCACGTCTTCAGGTCTGTGATTCAACACTGGGACACAAACTCTTACTTTGTACTTGCAAGCCTTGCTCCTCTCCTCCCCGAGCAGGAGCTGGCTGTTTTGCAGTAAGACTGCCTCCATGGCCCTCATAGGATATGCTCATATTCGTGAGCTGGATTCTCAGGCATGGCTTAGTGTTTCCTTCCCTGATTACAATTTTTGGTGCTGTACTTTTCAGATTTAGATAGGAAGATGTATTTCATTGTCCCACTGCTGTCCTTCTGGTGACAGGTACGTGATCTAAAGCAGTGCTGTCAAACTCATTTTCATGGGGGAGGGAAAGCCTACATTTATAGTGTCCTAAAATTACATGTGGCCCTTTGAAGGCAGCTGCGAGGCTGATGTGGCCCCCAGTGAAAATGAGTTTGACACCCGTGATCTAAAGGCAGAAAGTCAATGAATACATAGTGTCTCCATTTTGCCTGGCAGAACTGGTCAGTCTGGTGACATTTTGATGTAGTCTGGTCTACTTCCTGCCCACCCTCTCCTCCGCAGTCTGGTTTTCCTCACTAAAAGCCAACTTTAATTTTGCCAAACTAGAGCTCCTGTCTCCAGTTGGCTTGTGCGAGATAAAGGCTTGGCTTACAGTTTTTCTTCAGTGAAGTTAGTTTATCCCAAAACAGAGATTGATAGATGCCAAAAACTACACCTGCGTGTGCCATTTCAGTAAATTTCATTGGGACTTAGTACAAATTATTTTGCCATTTGAGTAAGTATTTTATTTTACTTTTTGTATGTCACAAGTTTTTGGCGTGTTAGTAATATTAATTGGAATTAACCATGCATGCTTTCACATAAATCTGTCCTGTAATTTTCTGAACTCTGTTTTATGTGCAGTCTCTAGTAGCTACCGTGCTTTTATCCAAAAGTAAAAAAAAAACCCCAAACCTACATAGCTATTGGAATTTTTAAAATGGTATTTGTACTACACGTTATTTCCTACCATTTTCTGCTGTACCATGAGTGATAATTTCAGATTGCTTGGGAAAAACTTCATAGTAAATCTTTCAAAAGGGAGGTTTTCAAGTTGATTCATCCTGATATATTTCAACAAGTAGTCCTTCTTTAAGAATAGGAGTGGAGGTGGGTTTTTTGTTTCATTTTGAAAAATGAATTAAGATCTTGCCTTTTTTCTTCTGGTGATTATATACTTCTGCTTTTCAGAACAGTGGTTTGATTGATTTTTATTCCATATATGAGGGCTTTGTAGAGAATCTAGGAAATCCTCTTCCCCTAGTTATATTAGTGTTCTGTTTCTCTCAAGTGTCCAGTAAATGTTTAACTTCAAGTATGCTGGCATACTATGTCTCTGTAAAATGGCATTTCAGGAGAATCTCTGTTACAAAAAGCTATCTAGCCTTACCCTAAGTTAAATTTGATATCGCAGTTCCTGTATGTAAAAATGGACTATAGCCTATTTAAGGTTATCTGAATTTCCATCAGCGTCAATTACTTTGATGCCTTTTTCTTTTGCACTGATGTCTTTGATGATGACCTATTTTGTGTTGCAGACACATGTTTCAGGACATGCCTGAGCATTTGGGTGTGCATCCCAGGATGTTTTGATTCCATGTCAGGGTGAGACTGGGTATGCCCTGGTCCTACGTACTTTTTTTCTTTGGAAAGATACTTACGCTCTTGGGCAGGGAAGAAATGGAGATACACATGAAGTTGTGTATTCTGGAGACTCAAAGAGTGCTCATAGCCACCAGATGTTCTGTAGAGGATTCATTCCCCATGATGCAGAGATGAGATCACTTCTCCCCGCTGTGAACCGACTTCCTTACAGGGGTTGGGGCACTTAAATTGCCACTGGGAGCCACATCAATGTTTTAGGATCTGGCTAAAATGAAGGACTGGTGAAAATAAAGGCATATAGGTTGTGCGTGTTTGACTGTGGCACTATGTTTATGACAATATGCTTCAAAGGAGCTCTTGTACCAGTGGGCCATCTTCAAGGTCAGGGAAGAGAGAGAAGTGTGCAAAGGAATTCTTGACATTGTCACCTGATTTAGAAACAGCTGTTTTTATTGTTACAAGAACATCTATTAGAAAAAGGTTTATCGACCGCTTGTTAATGCTCCATCTTTCAACACCTTCCCCCATTCAAATTATTATAAAGGATCAACACTTAAAAGTTATTTAGCAATAGAGTTACTGTGGGGGTTTTATCACCTCAATAATCAGGTTGCTCCACTCCTAATGGAATCCCAGTTGTAATTTAAAATTTCAGTGAAGTACATTACATAGCAATAGATCATGTTACCCACCACCCTGAAGTGGAGCATTTGGAAGAGAAGATTCATTTTGTGAATTCTGAAGAAATTGGTTTGCTGGGGAATGCAGACTTTACAGAAAAAAAAAGTATGTCCCTGTCATTTTTCTGTGGTGAAGCACTGATTCTGCTCTCCAGAGACTGTCAGGCCCTCCTGTTAGTAGTGCAGGAGATGGAAGAGTGCCCTTCTCTCTTGTTTGACAGGCTATCATTTGAGGTTGGGACTTTTGCCAACTAGAGACCTAGTGTATCCAGTTTCTAATTTGGGGAAAATGTTATTGAGAAGGTGGTGGCCTGACAACTCTGGCATTTTCTGGGCTTCTCAGATTACTGTGACACCATCTGATTGGTTTTTCAGGCTGAGTTTTACTTGGACTAGTTGTATTGCTTGCTCTGCTGAGAGATAACCTGTGATCTGGAAGCAGATTTTTTTTTTTTNTGTTGAAGTTTTGGGAACATGTGCTTATGTGCAGGTGTTGCAGCTCAGTATCTTATCTTCTAAAGAAAGCCTCAGGAAAACATTTAGCACATCTTGTCTTGTGGGAGCTCAGCTGTCAGAAGTTTATCAGACTTTTACTGTTTTTATGAACATTATTTCAGTTTGAGTAGTACATGTACTGAGCTAGATACTTTTGAAGCATGAGATTCCTCTATCATCTCTTGGTTAGAACATTGTTGATGAGGTTAAAGAGGCACCACACCTGCTGGTGTGGTCATGAAGGAATGAAATGGATTAGGTTTAAATGAAGCCTACTGTTCTCCTGAGGATCTCTTTTAAATGGAAGATGACAATGTATGTGGCCATTTGTCAAGTGAACTTACTGCATTGGATGTGTTGTGGGACTCCTCTGGGGTTTAGGTAGACTTCAGATGATGAACATCACCTTGCTTTCAAAACTCTCACACTTGAAGCTGAGCACTTCATGGGTTTGTGGTGTTGTGTATTGTGATGCAGTTGTGTCCTGCATTATGTACAGCAATGTCTGTGCCCAACCAGGAGGGAAATCACTTGCCCAATGGGTGTCTGTGGCAACAGCCGTGTGAGGATTTCCAGTGTTACTAGATAGTACTGAAGTCCATGACACCAGGTGGCCCATGGGAGCTGTTTGAGAGGCATATTCAGCCTTCACCATTCTGTGATAGAAGTATAAATGGGCTTAGAGTCACAATGTAGAAAAGCTGACATGTTCGTTGTGACAAATGTGTATGTATTTGTGTAAGCGATGTACTGCTGGCAGTTTGTGAGCTTGCTAGCCGTTTCCATTTTCTAACACAGCCCAATACATTTTGCTGACAATTTAATTATAAACTTGACATTTCATATTCTGAAATGTTGTTTTTGTGTTTTAAATTCTTTATACCAAACCCTCACAGTGTTCCTTGGCAGTGTTTGAAAATAGTGCTGCAATATTAATGTATCTTTTCTCTTAAGAGGGAAGGAAGTCTGGAACTATACAAAACTTTTGTAATTTGTAATTTATTTATCAGGTGCATACTCATTCAAGGACAGTATGAGCTTATTTCAGTCTTCTTTTTATTTCAGTTATGGTGGCTACAAAACAAGGAGAGAGCTTGCCATCAAAATATGGAGGCAAAGTTTTATCTTCAAGAGAGATGTTTGGAGTTGGTGATGATTCACAGTGATTGCCAGAGGCCAGACTCTCCTCCTGGCCTTTAAATATGTTACAGGGAAGATCTGCTTAGGTGCATAACCTGCTTATTGCATTACTGGCTGTAGTACAAAAGGTGTTTAACAGCAAAACTTTTTAAACTTACTGTATGTAGTTTTTATATTTTTTTAAACATGATAACAATCTACTATATTGTACATTCAAGTTTATTTTACATTTTACATTTTGATGCATTAAAACTTTTTCATGTTCTGCTTTGACAGTGTTTTAATCAGAATTTTTAGTGAGTTTCATGTAGTTCAAAGCAAATATAATGGAGCTTTTATTCTTACTGTTATTGACATTTGCTTTCATATAAACGCTGAGCAAAAGTTAACACAAACTGGCACAAGAAAATTATACTTAGTCCTTTGGCTGGTCCTACTGATTAAGTCAAACATCAGACTTGGAATTTTGATAATTTGTCTGAACAAGAGCCATAAGATTTATCTTTAACCTTAGTGAAAAAATGTTCTCTCTGACAACAAAGCAAACAAAGTATTAAAGATTTTCCTAAACAAAAGAACTGAAGTGTGCCTTGATCTGTTTATATAATTGAATGAAAAAAATCCCTTTTTTCTTAGGTTGCTAAATATTTACAGTTGTTTAATGATATTGATGATAAGATTTTTTTTATTGACTTCTCAAGGCAAAAAGCACTTATCATTCTTTTCATTTTCTTAGTGAGAACCCATAATGTGTCAGTTACTGGTGGAAAGGCTGTGATCAAAAGAGATTTCCATTAGGCAGCAGACAAAAGTTTGGCTTGCCAAATATTGGAGTTACTTTATCTTGGAAAATGTTACAAGTAATGCTGCCCTTGTAAAGAGTGGTGGTCCTTGGTTCGTATTCTTGTGCAAATTTTACTTGGTTGAAAAAACAGGCATGAGGCAGTGCATGTGTCCTAGTCTTGGCTGTCTGACATGCTGACTCAACATGGCTTTGTTTGTTCAGCGCTAGCTACTGTGCAAATGAAGCACCAACTTTACAAGATGCGTGTGGCTGCCAGCCCGTCTCCAGGAGGATGAAGGCCTACCAAAATGATACACGGTGCCACTCAAAAATAGGGAGTTCCTCGTTTCAGTCCCTGTTGCCTGGAGGGAGTTTCTGCCTCACCTGTCGACAGCTCGTGGTGTCAGTTTTACCTGTCTTGTTTGCTGCATTATTCATGAAATGTGCGTGCTCGTTCCTGTGGCTAATGCACGTCATGTTTTGCTGCAGTAACAACATAAAGCCATAAGTATATTAGCCACATGCTTTAAGGACTTGAGGCTCTGGACTCTTGGAAAAAGGATTTCGTTTTCTCTTGTGATTCATATATTTTTGTTGGAAAAACACAACTCAAAATACAGTCCTGTAAGAGACAATTTAATGATTTCTATGAATTCTTAAGGAAATTATTAAATTTCTTCCCCTGGCTCTGCATCACAGGAGGAGAATGTTGTGTGTTAGCATGAGTAAACTCTTCAATGCCGCATTTTTTGTAAATGCAAAGCGACTTCATGAGCATCACTTCCCAGGTGGATTAAGACCTTATGAATAGTTCAAATATATATTTTTAAAAATTAATGTTTTGCATAAATAGAGTTATGCACTCATTCTTTTTGTAAAAACCAGAACTCCTCTATAGATTTTTACCCAGTATAGCCATAAAGACAGTCTGGTGTAGAGAAAACGAGTAACAGCACATCTTGTATTCACATTTGGGAGCATCCATTGCATTTTACAATGCTCTTGTAACACTCTTCACTCCAAAATAACCCCGTAACTGGTTATTTTCTTCTTGAGATGCCAGCATGTGGCTTGCTGAAGGTATGGGTTGTTTACGTGCTCCAAACTGGAGTGCTTTTGTGGAATAATGCCCAGGATCACATCATATTCTGTTCCTACACTAATTCATAACAAACCGATAAACTTAATTCCTTTGTGGTGCGTGTGGTTGGTTGGTTTGTTTTCATTTGTTTGTTTCATTTTTTCTCAATTTTTTTTTAGTTGTCTCAGGCTGCACTGGCTTTCACAAGATATTTTAAAAATCTCGTCCTTTGAGCCTTCCTTTGATTCTGCTAGCTACCATGATGTATGTTTACCAACATGACTGTGTCTAAACTGGTAGGAAACAGCACAGTATGATGAAATTAGAACTAGTGTATGTGGTCTCTCCTGCAGTGGAACAGCTTTCCAGAAAGAGAGGAGAGATGACTAAAGGAGACATTTCTGTTACTTACGAGAACTCTGTATACAAACCAGATGTATAGTCAATATTCTCCTTAAGAAAAGAGAGCTGTAACATGAAGTTAAAGTTTCATCTTTAGAGTTTCAGCATGGTAGATGAAAAACAGAGCCCCAAAATTGCACATAATTTAATACGTTGCTAAGGCTACTGGCACTTCATCTGAAGTAAGAGGCAGAATAACTCTCTTTAATGGATTTTGGATCAAACCCATTGGCCTAGGAAAGCTATATATAATTTTAAGTATTCCTATTTTCTGAGATGGGGATTTTTTTTATTGTGGCAGAAGCCTTGTGCTCTGAAAGGATGTGCCCTCTGCACATTATTATTAGCATTATTAGAAAAATATATGTGTATCTTTTGCTTTTCCAGTGGTATGGTACTGGAAAATTATATCTCTTCTCTACTATGGTAGTGGTGGTGTTGGGCTGAGTTCCCAAATGATGACTGTAGCAGAAGTAGTATTTAGACTTGATGTTTTACCTATGTATTTTGTAATCATTTTTATTAAGTACCACATAATAATTGATGAACCTGAAGAATCCTTGCTCCTGGAGCATAATCTTAAGTTTTAGGTCTTTTAAAAAAAAAATGAAGATTTCATTAACAGGCTATGGGAATTGATTAGGCAGACTAAAGCTTAGTTTTGCAGCTGCTTTGGGCAAAATTCAGATCGAATGAGAGCAGTATTTGTGAACTAAACCGGAATTCTACTTGTGCATCAATTATTCAGCCTTTAATTTAACCCTTACAGAAGCCTGGAATCTTGCTTTGTAGCAGAAGGTATGTTTCCAAATGAGGTATGTTACCCAAAGGAAAAGAAAGGTTATAGAGAGAAATGATGTGTAGTAGAGCACGACTCTGTTTGCTGGGCCTGGGCCAAGTAAAAAGTAGATGCATGTCAGGACTCATTAAAGAATTCCATATTGTAAGAGTACAGTATTTTAGTATGACAATGGAAGGATGGGAAAAATTGTGAAAAGAATGCAGCTTTGGACAGAGCATTGTTTTGTTTTAATAAATTATAAGTCTAAAGAAAAATAGAATTGCACAGGGATTAAAATTTTTTTTTTTTTTTTNTTTTTTTTTTTTAGTACATGCTTTTAAGTTAGTATACTTTAAATTCAAACTATCTTAAAATAATATGGTGTATTATTTCTTTGCCTCTTACATGAAAATAACATGGTAGTGGAGATGATGGGATTGGGGGTGGAATCTGGGGACCCTCTGGAAGTAACTGTTAAATTTTTTGTAATTATACGTTCTCAGTAATAATCACATACTTTAATATTTCTATATGTAAAATGAAAGCAGCTGTCACAAATAAATCTGTCTTTAAAATGACTCATGAGTAGCATTACTCAAAACATACTTTTCATTAGGAAATTAGAAGAACTAGAACTGACCTATGATTACAATAGAAGTGTCACCTCTGATTTGACAACTGCATTCAATTCCTTAACAATCCTGGAGATTATTTTCCAGAAAATTTGCCCTTCTTTTAGAATTTGTTCCTTAAATACATGTAATGGCTAACTTAAAAATCAAGTGAATCCAAACCAAAAAACCCCACCCAAACTAAACAAAACCACCACCACCACCAACAACAACAACAACAACAAAAAACCCACAAAAATTCCACAAAAAAATTAAAGCATTTTTGTTCAGTCCAAAAAGGGCCACATTTGGTGGCAGTCATTCACAAGGGTTGCAGCAGAACTCTACCCTAACTCAAAAATCAGATCTGTAAGTCCCTCCTGGTCTTTTTTTTTGCCAAAGACAGAAGCACACTTAAAAGTCCTAGGAAAAACATGTATTTCTGAGTAAATAAGAATAATATGGAAAAGAGAAAAACAGAAAAAAAAATATCAGTACATCTTAAATGCATTTTGAATGTTATCTTGGTGTTAAGATAGCCGGTGTACTTGCTTCTGTCAAGTTTGGTGCTTGCAGAAATTAATCATATGTTCATGCCATGTAATTTTTCCTCTGTTTTTATGTACTTTGAAGGCTATGTGCTCGATGTCTGTGCTTCTGTAGCAGAATAGCTTCTTGCATCCACTCATTTGCTGCACACTAGTTTTTCCTTCCAGAAGGTGCTCAGTGACTCAAAGACCCAAATGCAACTTCCTGCTCGCAATCACTTGGAGAACAATATTTTACAAATACAACTCATTTACATTGCTTATCCCTGCAGGTTTGCAGGTTTCAGAAGGAAACGGTATTGGTAAAGCAAGGGATAAGACAAGATTTTACTTTCCTGAGTAAATGCATATGTTTATTCGTTTTTATGAGGGAGGGAATCTCTGGCACGTCACAGGATCTCAGTGTGGATCATTTTGAGCTCTGCGCCTATGTTGCCACGTTGAGAGAAGCTGCTGCCAACTTGAGAAGCCGTCGCTGAAGGCTGTGCACGGTTACTGCTGGCTGGTGCTGTGTGGCCAGAAGCTTTCCTTCGCTTTTCGTGTACAGCGATAAGGGCATTTCCAAGAACAGCAACTGCGGTGGGAGAACCGCTCACTGCTGGGGCAGAGGAGGGCAGCGCAGGGCCCTGCTCCGCTCTGCTCGGGTTGGTGGCAGAGCTCCCCGTTGGCTCCACCAAGGACTGGGTAAGGTCCCAGTTCGCAGGCAGGGCTCAGTCTCCCTCTGTCTGAGCCCTGCAATAAGCAGTATTTAAAGGAGCCTTCTTCAAAACGTGTTTTACGCCAAATATTAGAGGGAGCAAAGCGATGGGAAAACAGTTCCAGGAGCAGTTATGCTTTGTTTCAATAACAACCTTTTATGTAAAATTAAAGTCTTCGTGGGCTGCCAACACTGTCAGCATTATTTCTCATACCCACTTGAATGCCACAGTCCGTATTTCTTCAATAAACGATTTCACATCTCATTTTTAAATTAGCATGTCTACTTTTGTGACTTTGGAAGCCTTCAATGAACTTTCCATCATACATTTACATCCTGTGTTCTGCCTTTGAAATGTTCCTTTGGCAGGATTTTAAATACAACAGGAAACGAAGTTAGAAGGTGCATTCCTGGAAAGATCTATTACGGTTCGCAGGCTATTTCAGAAAGTTAACTGGGTCTGGGAAGATGGATTTACAAACCTCCTGCAGCTTGCATGCAACTACCAGCATCAACTGAGAAGTGAAGAACTTGATATTCTTGGGATATAGGAGTCGAAGTCCAATTTTTTGTTTTGTTTCAAATGCTGTCTGAAATGGAGGGGAAAATGTATTTGTGATCTTCCGTGTGTACAATATTTTTAAAAGGTGTTGAAAGCATTTCTTTAAACCGAGATCCTATGAATTCACAAAAATAATTATATAAAAATCATAACATATTAAGATATTTTCTATAATAAAACTACTAATTGATATTGAACACAATTTAGGAAAACAATGTGTGCTGTTTTTTTCATACAATCTTTGCTTGCACAAGAATTTTAATTTTGGTGATGTGAGACTAGTTAGATATGTTGGTTTTAAGTACTTGACAAAAATGGCTTTGTTTCACAACATTCTAATTTCTTTAAAGTAGGAATTCTGTCATTCTAAGAGCTTCAATAAGATTTTGCATGGAGAGTATATGCAGTTCTGGAATACTTTTTTTCCCCCTTCATTTTGCAGATTCGAGTTTTTAAAATATCAACCTATTTTCATCTAACCATGTGTACCTATCACATTTTTCCATGCACATGTGGAAACTCATAAGCACATGTTTACCTCCACAGTGTTCATATTTAGGAAGATATGCCAACGTGATACAAGTATAGTGCAGTATGTAATAAAATACTTCCAGTCATATTGAACTGACCATTGAAAGAATGATTGGAAGATTAAAAAAATATTTTGAAAGGTTACAAGACCAAAACATCACATGGTAAATGACAGATATTACAATTCTTTCAGGGGAAAAAAGATAAACAGACAAGTAGGAAAAAAAGCACTATCACATGAGTATGGTAGAAAACCACGATGCCATTCAAAAAAAAGATAGGTTAAACTCTCTTAGTGATACACCTACACTAAGAGAAACTCAAAATGTTAATGAGGATTCTAGCACTGGCCTTAACTCTGAATATACGTACAGTGACTGCCTAAGTTAGTCTGACAGCTGAAGTTGAAAGTCAAGCAGAAGCAGCGCAGAAGAACAGAACAGTGTTTGGGAAACAGTTGCATTGAAATCAGTTGAAGGAACAATGAGGCTCTTGTGATCCTGTCACTTTTGAATAACACCTTGAACGTGTTTAAAATAATTCTTTATACTGAACCCTTCTTTTCTCTTCAGTTTTTTGTTTTCTTCACCTGATGTACATTCTGTTTAAGCCTGCTGAATTTTTGTTACACAGAGTCTGCTTTCATAACAGAGGATGAAATTGCGAGTTTATTTATGTGTGAAGATGTATATGTGATGCTTTTCTTAAAGAATTGCTATATTTACACCCCAATATGAATCAGTGACTTTTCAAAAATAACACTAGATCAGATTAGTTGGATTCCAAGCCTTACATGGGGGTGTCTGTTTCTTTCATTCCCCCCCCTCTTCTTTTGCATATGAATATTTCTTTCTGAACACCTGTGGAGTATGAACTATAGATACCAGAAGCTTGCTGTCTGATTTGTTTGTCATAGAGTTGGTAATTCCTGCATCTAGTGAGAATCTTATAATTTTTTTTGTTGTTGTTTGTGGTGTGTGGGTGGGTCTTGGCTTTTGTTTGTCTGTTTCCTTGTTTGTTTTTCCCCACGGAAGAGCCGGTCAGTGTCCAAGTGCTAAGGGCTCCAAAGAACTGGAACATACAGTATATACTTCAAACTAATTTTCTTTATGTGCAGTTCAAGAGAAACCTTGAAGTGCAGTTGTGAAAAGCTGAAATGGGTTAAGTTTGATTGGGGATTACCCTTGTGCGTCTCAAGGTACAGAAAACATTTCTGGAGGCGGGTTGTGAGTTATTGTGCCTTCCTCTTTCTCTCTCCCATCAGACTCATCACTTTCTATTCCTTGAGAGCTTCTGTTGAAGCTTGGTTTCCTAGCCAAGCTGTAAACACTACCTATGGCTGCAGGTTTTGGGGGAGAAACTGTGCATCCATCTGGGTGAGTGGGAAATTGTATGGCTCTCCACCTGTAGCTGGCTCATGTAGGATATTGGTGAGAGCAAACAAACTTACTGCTCCTAACCTGTACCTTTTGGGTGTTTCTGCTTAGATCATAACTTGAGGTCCTAATTTCACACTTTGCAGCTTTTATTAACTATGGGAAGGTGACTTGTTTCATGGTAGCTTTACTGCCTGTGGTGTTACAGACAGCAGTTGTAAACTTACTCAGAGTCCTAATACTGTATTATCCCAGTTGTGAACTTGGGGTGAAAACACTGCGTTTGTTTTTTGGAACATCATTTTTGCAACCATAAGGGTGTAATTTTGGGAGGAAAAGATGTAGGGAGAAGGAACACGCAATGCACTCTTAAGTGAAGGCATATAACTTTAACGAAAACAAAACAAAACAAAACAACACCAAAAACCAACACATTTTCCAGGCTGGGAGGAGCTATGGTTAAGTCTTCATTTTCTAATTGATATAAAAGGTTTCCAGGATAGAAGATATACGTGATTCACTGTTTTAAGGAAGTGGGGTCTGTTTTTCTTTTTTGGTTCCTTTTTGAATGATGGGTTTATGTTTTCCATTATTGCACTAGAAGTGACTTTTTTGGTCCAACCACAGACTTCTGAGTATGTTCCTCATTGCCAACAATCAAGGCTTCTTCTGCCAAATGGATTGTTAAGGCAGTTAAAAAAAAAGGGGGGAAAAGAAAAAAATAAGAAAGCTTTACTTGCTTCTAATCCAACAATTTCTCAACAAGCAAAGGAGTAGTACCAGATTTAAATGTTATTGTAATCTTTATTATTTCTTCCCCAGTTAAGGAAGAAATTGAAAGGGCGGCAGTCAGGAATTCATCTTAAGAACTAAACAAACAGCCTTGTAATATTGGAAGGTTCTTAGCTGATCTTTCAGAAGGAGTTACAATAATATGTATGAAGTTGGTTAGAATAATTAAAGACATTAGGGGTGTCCAGGAACATTTCCTTCCTGACCAGGCTTGAGAATGAATCCTCAGCAATGATTGCTTCAGACTTGCCAGTTTTAGACATTGTTTCCTATTTGCTTGAAATCCAGTATTTCATCTGTTTATTGCGAACAATAGTTTTAATGCATCTGGCTCAGGTGTGGTGATGTTTTGGGTACAAACACCCAATATCTTATAAATCTCATCACTGATGAGGCTCAGAAAGTGGTTGAATAAACTGACTTAGCTGCCTATCTGGTGTCTAGCCTTCAGGCAAAATTGAGAGGCAACGTATGGTGGTGAAGAACTGAAGATCCTGCTCACTCTCGCTTTGCAGTCTTCATTCATTCTTCGACGTTTCTGCTAAATGTTTTTTACGGCATTCTGTTAAAAGGCATAATCATATCATATGGATGCAGTAGCTTCTGCTCCATGGGTGATGCTAAGAGATGGTGGAGTCTGAGTTTTCCATGTCTCTGCTGTTTACTTTGCTAATACTTTTTTAGCCTAGTGACTTATCGAAGATTGTTCACTGATATCTCCTTCTCACTTCATATAACTTTGCACTTTTGGACTCTGTAATATCATTTTTATGTAAGTAGCCAAGATAGTTAAGTTTTTTTTTGTCTTCTGTCAGACTGTGAAATTAAAGAGGGATTAAGGGCAGGAGTTATCTCTAAAAGTTAATGCTTTGTATTTTGGACCGAGTGTGTCCTGAATACAGTGTGTTCTATCACATAATAAATGAAGAAAAAGACCCAAGGAATTCTGCTCAACAGTAAAAGTAGATATGTGATCTTTGTCCTGTTATTTGGAAAATCAAGCATGGGGACAACCACTAATATTTCTTTTGTCTATCAGGTTTAACTTATTGTGCTATGCTTGTGATTCAGTAACACAAATTCACTGAATGGAGGTGTATACCCCATTTTTATTTCCATCTGTGATGTCTAGCCCTTCACCTCCCTCATTTTGAAAGATCCAAATTGGTGAAGCACAGTCAAACAAAGTCACTTTAAAAAAAATAAGCCAAGATTTAGTTTTCCTCACTTGGCTTAGTTTGGGCTTCTAAAACTAGTTGTGGCTATATATAAGTGCATAAATTACTTTGAGACACATTGGTCTGAAATGATTTTTATAAATCTAATAGTGCTTCCAATTTTTTGCAAATTAGAACTGAAATATGCAAGAAATGCGCTTGCTTAGAATTTTATGTTCTCATTATGCAGTGTAATTTCTGGGACTAAAGATGTGTTTCAGTTAACAGCATATAAGCTTGTAAAAAAAATTTAGGTAGTAAAGTTATAGACTTTTTTCGTTCCTAACATTATATGCTCTGGGAAATTATATTCACATTATGATGATTCCAGAACAGACCTGCCTCTGCATCAAGTTTTCCTCAGAAATAATTAGGATTTTTGTTTTCAGATTTGTCCCTTGCAACTTCAGCGTGTTTTTCATGGGCTTTTGTGATTGTTTTCATAGCAGCTGTTGTTAGCCCACTTTTCCAGGTGGCCGTTGTAATTTTGGTTTGCCCAGCTTGGGTTACCTATGGATGTAAAATAGATTGCAGGTCAGAAGCAGTAAAGAATGTCTTGTATCCTGGACTTGGCATAGTCCAGGTAATGTGGTCACCAGGGGACAAGGTATAATCTCCTTAATGTAATTTTAAGTGGCATCTCTGGTCCTCTTGCATGAGAAGACAACATGAAATTCAGTTTGCCAGAGGTAATTTATAGTCAAACTCTTTAAAAAAGCAATTACTTCAAGGAGGGTGCAGTTAAAGAGCAGGATAGTGCTGACGATATGCTGAGGATGCTTTTTGATACTGCTTGAGACAGCTGTGGTCTTGTGCGTAAATTGAGATTCCAACAACAATTCTGCTTATACTTGTATTGAGAAGGAATACTTTTACTTGGTTGGGAAAAAATGCCTGTTTATGTCAGTGGAAACTTTGTAGATTCATTCAGAATGCAGAGAGCATTTATTCAATAAACTCTTTACAGACTTATTACCTTACTGCTTTAGCAGATTTTAATTATCTCAGGATTAGGAAGGTACTTAAATACACTTCTGTAACAGAGATATACTTTACTAAAGTTCTTTAACAAAGAGAGCTCTTCTAGCATGTGGGGGGAGGGACAGCATAAACTGCAATTTAGCTCTGGATGTATTTGAAGTGGCTGTCATATTTTATTTTATTCAGGAAAGAAAAAATAGACCATGATCTAGACTTTAAATGTTTCAGGTTTAGTTTGCATTAACTAAAACTTCCCAAATATCTCGAATAGTCTAGTAGTTAGATGCAGAAGCACACAAATATGAACAGGGAGAAGCCGGGATTGCATGGCAGCATGGGAATGTATGTTTGTTTATATATTAAGCTTTCCATATAAACGAAGAATGTTGGTACTTTAAAATGTCTGCTTTCCTGATAAGGAAACATTGCTGGTTACACTCTTGACTCTGTACAGCATCACACACCCTAAAAGTCCAGCATTTGGATGTTAAATTGCTGCAAAGCTGGTATGGCATATCAGGAAGGCTTGTTCTGGAAAAAACACTGATGTGCATGAGTAAATCTGTATGACTTTTTAAAAGCATAGATTTATACTAAAGAAACTCTATGTTTACATTTTAAATTTATTAAATGCCTAATGGGTGAAAATTACAAGTGTAATGTGTGTAAACTTGGATTGTCATTGTAAAAATCATATTGAATACGTATAGTATGAGAGTAACTGTGTAGCAAATTTGATCACTTGTGTGAGTATCCTAGTTGCTACTTCAATATGGTATTTCTTTTGCTAAGTTTTGTTCATAAAGAGAAGAAGCTAACTTAAATACAATAAGTGTCTGCTGTTACTTTCAAAGATTCCACTGAACATAGTGCGAGTTCTCAACATGTTTGGTGGCCACAGATCTGGCTGTTGCTTGCATAAATATTTTCCCCAGGTGCACAAAATATTATGCAGACCAACACCAGTTTTCATTTAAAGTCTACTCTGTAACTATAGCCAGAGGCAGTTCCACACTGCCTGAAATAATACGCTCCAGACTGGCCAAAAAAAAAAACCAAACAAAACACAACCCAACCCAAGGGATTTATCTTCCTTTTGGCATCTGTAGTTTGAACATTCTACGTTTTATTCAGCTTTAAGAAATGTCTTTAACTTACGCAACCAAAGAAATGTCTTTAACCAATTAACCAAACCTTTTTCATATATTGACATCTTAGTCTTTAAAACTACTGTCTTGGTGCTAGTTATGCAGTGAAGGCATTAACTACAAACCAGACGTGACTGGGGAGGCTCAATGGGGAAGCTCGGTGTGATGACTGATGGACCTTGTCACTGATAAAGGCAGCAACTGTTGCTTGTGGGAGGAATGGAGCACTTGTGTACCTGGCAGGGTCTACACATTGTCCCTGTTGCATAAACCTGTGCCATCCACCTATTCTGCACACCAGTCTTTGTGACTGATCCTCCCAGATCTAACTCTGGCAGCACAGGAGTACAATGTGTGTGTGGGAGCGTATGGCAAGGCGCATTCCCAGGGTTAGCTTTGATGTGGCCAGCCTCTTTGGGGGTGAGAGGAGGGACTGCAGGTAGATGATCATGACCCATGCTGTTTCACTTGTCCTCAGGGCCAGCAAACTGCCTCTGTCCTTTTCTGCTCAGTAAGATTTGATGCCTATTCAGTTCAATGCATTCTGCACACTCTATCGGTGTTTCCAGTGACTCCTCCCAAATTTCAGCTCTCAAATTTCTTTCCCCTGCTGTGTCTCCTTGCCATGCCTAACTGCACGTCATGCCTCCATCCCAGAAATATCTTAATTCCTTAGTCTGTCATACTGGGATCTTCCCATGTCTTTCTCATAACTTCTGCTCACCTCTCCCTACTTCTAGGCTCTCTCACATGCAAGTCTGCTGGTTCATCCTCTGACTTTGCTCTGCTGTGACCATGTTCTGCCTCTTCTTCCACCATTTCTTGTTTTCTGAAGAGTGAGTCATTTGGGGCATTGGCATATTCAGCGCCTTGAGAATAGGGGTGGAGGTGCTGTCCTGGTTGAACATGCTTCATTGGAGTGGGTTGAAATACAGACAGCCTATTCACAGCTTATAACTGATGGTTGTTTCTGTGTGAACAGCGACCAGTTCTGCTGCACTTTAGCTGGTCAAGGTGAATTTTGGTTCCAGCAACTAAACTGAGTTAAAACTGCAATTGACTGTGCCAGTTCTCAGATTTGGCAATGAGTGAGAATACTGATTGTACTCGGAGGACGCCAATCCTAGTGTTCATATACGCCTTCCCTGTCTCACATGTGCCAGCTAGCCCAACTGTGAAGGTACTGTCTTTCCCTCCTGGTATCGTCCCCAATCTCTTAATTTTTTCCCAGCTTATTTGGCAAATTGAGGTGCTTGGTCTCCAGAGTTTCTGAAGTAAATAACATATTACAAATAACATATTTTTCTCTGGGAGCAGCTGTGCATACGGCTATGCTATTGGAATAAATGTCAAGATCGTTTTATAACTGAATAGTTACACTCTAGGCAAAGCATGTTAGTCAAAATAAACATGACTGTGGGTTTTTTAAATTAATTTTTCTAGTGACACTAGTGCAAATCTGAGGAATGAACAATTTTTCACTTGTCAGTGCTTTAATGGTCTGTTATCTGGAGTTGTAATTGAGACATCACGTGTCTAACTTTTTGCCTCCAAAGTTAACCCCTTTATTTTTTTATGTTCACTTGAACAGGATTTATGCCTGATTAAGTTACTGTCTTTTATCATAATTAAAGAAAAATGTTGTGGAGGGAGAACTAAAAACTCTGTTCAATGGAAAACAGATTGTTGTGCCTGTAATGAAACAAAAGGGACCCTGTCACACATAGTGCCTTTTTTTCTCCTGTCAGAATAATCAGCAGCCAGAAATATTTATCTGCTGTGAGAATGATTTAACTGTCCAGAGCTAAGGGTGTGTGAGGGGAGGAAAGATATTTAAGCTTTTCAGAAAGGAAGCAACATGCCTCAGAGTTTGCCTGAGATCACAGGAATGGCAGCTCTAGCAACAGTGCTTGTAACCTGTGTTTGTAAACTATCTCGCCTGTTTGCAGTTCATGCCAAAAATGGATTAGTGGATTTTAACAACATCTCTCTTCAGTACTGTAAGTGAATATATACAGTGTGCCCTTGATTTATAAAGGGTTTCTTCTTGTGGTGCCTTAGAGTCTCAAATAGCATAGCGTGCTTGCAAATTATTTTTTTTAATGTATACTTCGGGCAGAGAAAACTCGACTGTTACTGTCAGCTTTCACCTATTTGAAGTTACTTTCAGGCAGTAACACACTGGGTAGAAATTCATAAGAGAACATTAAACAGTGAAAACGAAATGTAAGCCAATCGCTGTTGGATTATTCAGCCTTTCTGGCAAACGAATATACTCTCTTTTAATCTGACGAACTATAATAGAACTTTTGTGACTGATTATAATTTGTTATGGTAACTTAAAAAAATCCTGTGTCCTGCTGTTCTTTAAAGTTTGAAATACGTTCTCGTCCTACCCAAGAAAAACAGTTTCTGTGTATCAAATCAGAGAAGATCTGAATAGAGTACAGATTTTAAAGTCTTTGTGAATGCAGATTTGGCTCCATTCTTTGCATTTATAGTACGTGGAAATATAAATACAAATAAATACATCTGATATACATATTCTCTCTTTGTATATATTTACATCCAGTGTCAGAGAGAAAAACACTCTGACCCAAGCCATGGAGGACTGTTAGGCTATATCAGGGCTTTATCAACTCCTAACACTGTGATGACAATTACACAATATTTCTCAACATAATATGAGTGAATTTATCATCAGAGATTACAGCTTGAGTCTGAGATCTTATTGTAAACATTATCTTAAAATTACTTTCAGAAAAAATAGGCTGTGTTTCTACTCATGAATGTGCCAGTCTGGATTCTGATGTGGGCTTTCATTTTTAAGCATTTGAAGTACAAGTAGTAGAAGTCCAATTGTGAGGACCAGTGTTGACACTTTTTTGTCTTGGTTGTTCCCCTTTGTACTCTGTCATGTGTGTTTGGTACAGCTATAACAGAGGGGCATTATGGTTCATAATTCATGACAAGGTCAGAAAAGTTTGTCCTAAAAGCATGTGTGGAACACTTTATATAACATTTTCCTCAGTATTTCTGAAGCTATATCTTCAGCTTCAGAGGAAAGACTCTTGATACATCTCGTCTTTTCCTCATGTAACAACAGCAGCAAATTATTGCTGTTTTAGATTCAAATTGTTCCTGAAAAGTTATATGTCTGGGTCTTGTGTGGAGGTATGATGGATTGATCTGGTTGTACATGCAAAGATTCAACTGCTCTTGCTCAGCTGCAATCTTATCTTTCAGAACCTTAACATCAGTGATGCGTGAGTGAGAGAAAACCATCTCTTCTGACCGTGGAAGGGGACAGTCTCATCTTCTCATCTTTCCTGTGTTATGAAAGCTCTTAAACTGTGTTTCTGCTCAGGCAGAGAATTTATCCATCTGGTTAGCTAGGTGGCTAAAGAAAAAAAAAAGTGCAATATTGACCAGTGCCAGAATACTGGGTTTAGATTGGGGGAAAATCTGCTGGCTAATAATTTTAAAAAGCAATAGATTTTATTTAGCATTTCTCCTTGTTCTCACTAATATAGAAATGTTATCAAAGGAGGAGAACTGCAATTGGAAAACAGCGTGCTTTTTTGTGTGGGTTTTTTTTTTTTTTTGGTTGTTGTTTGGGTTTTGTTTGTTTTTTGTTTGTTTGTTTGTTTTTCTTTTTAGTTGGTCCCATTTATTTGGTATTTATGCTGATTGCCAAGTAGATGTTGCACATCAGTTTCCAAGTCACCAACCTGGAATAGTATAAAATGCAGAAATTTCACAGATGTCAGGACCTATTTTTTTTTAAATTGTAAATGGCAGCAAGGGAGATGGAAAATTTCTTTATTAAGCACAGTATTTTGCTTATATATTTGCACATATATTTCACATTAAGAACGAACTAACGTATCCGCACCACATAATATATCTGCAGCCGCCTTCGGCCAGGGAAATTCAGGAGACTGAACATGCCAACATGGCCTGTCTGTTTTGTCTGAAGTCTGCCAGTTTAGTTTATATTGCTATTGAAATCAGTTTGAGCAAACCTGTCTGGCTTTGCACAGTGTCCAATCTGTAGCCATGTTGGTGGCTTCAACTGAGCTGTGGCACTGGTGAGCTTCAGTGAAGAGCTGGATGGAGATGGTGATGTTTCAGCTAAAGCTTGAAGACATCTACCATACTGAACATACACAGTTACAGTGACAACATGTTAAACTTTTAATTCTGTCATCCATCGGAACTGATTTTATCTTCCTTATGGTTCATCTTTCACCTGGTTTGCTGACAAGGCAGCAATGCAATCTGTGCTATGCCAATGGAGATGATAGATTTTCTGAAGTGTCACATATGGCAGAATTTTGCTGTCTTTATTCTTGATTTTTATACAAGGGGGAAGTATCTCAGCTTGATGGTTGGATTCCAAGTCAAATTTGCAGACCTGGAATGTAAACTGAGCACATTACTTTGGAAATAATTGAGGCAATAACCCTGGAATGCTGTGATGCCTCTTACGAAGCTGCTCAGAGTGGAACCATAACTAGTATAAAAAGACAAGAGTTAAGCAAACCTGTTCTTAAGTTCTGGCTTTTTTTTTTTTAAAGTTGTTCCATTGACTTGTTTACTTGCTCTTTCAAAATCTATGGATCAGAAATGTCATTAGATTTCTGTAAGAGTTCTATCATTAAAGAATACTTTTTTCCTCCCAGCAAATGCATAATTTTAACATCCATACTCAAGTATCGTTAAAGGATAATGTCAGGTGATAAGTCAACATTAGTTCCCAATTTGATGGAAGGATTCTATGAAATAAATAACTTTATTTTAAAGCTCATCTGTTCTGCATTTAGCAGAGTTTATATGCTATTGTGAGATTTTAGTTGCAATGCAAATACGTGCCCTTCCCTTGTGATGACTTAATCGAAAAGCAGATTTCCATCAACATCAAAGGAACTTCAACTCACGTAGAGCTACTCTGGTCATATTGGGATATAACTAGTAGTAGTTCTTCAGCAATGAAAGATAATATCATGCTAGTGGTATTTATCTTTACATGTTTGAATTAAGGGCTAAGGTCTTTGAACGTGTTTTCTCTGTCACTGCCATGATCAGATACAATAAAATAAGACAACTTGGGGAGAAAAAACCTCTTCTGGCTTATCTTTGGCTCATCTATGTGTGTAAACACAGAAGTCTCTTCAAAAAGAAAAGAAAAGAGGGAGCTTGGTTGTGTTCTGGGGTGGATAGGAAGACAACTGGCTCCTTTCCTGTACAATTCAGGATTATCTGACATGGAAATGAGGCCAAAATTAGTAACTGGTAATACCATTTGGACTTTTTGTAATGTGCATGAAAAAAATTGTTATGCTGTTAAACCTTTTGCCCAGACATGAATGAGTTTCTGAAAGTAGGTGTATAGGAAAATAAAGCTTACTCCCTCTTTTCTTCCTCCTGTACGCATTGTTCACTGGCTCGCATTCCCAAGTAGACTGATTCCCACATGAAGAAGGAGAAAGAGGTGTCTTCTCCTCACAGGGTATGCTTTCTTCTCCCATGGGCTGTGAGGTTCCACAGTTCAACATAAACCCGTGTTTTGGCTGTTCACTGCCAGGAGCGGAAAACCTGTCTGGTGTCTTCTTCACTTCTCTAGCTCTTTGCTGCAGAGAGGCAGATCACTTCTGGTGAGACACTGGTGGCTTTAGCCCCCAACCCATCTTGGAGGGGCTACAGAAGCCAAGCCAAGACAAACCTGGGTGGTAGAGGCGAGGCACGACTTTAGCATGGATGACACTGCGCAGCAGCATTGCTGCCTCACAACAGCGATACATGATTTTAAGGTTAGATAGGGTTTGGCTGAAGAATATGTGTTTTTAAGGTGGAATTGCTTGTTTATGTTCTTATATCGGCATCATTCTTTCGTAGCATAACAACTGTAGTGGAAATGCTTGGTAACCTTTTTCATCTTCACAACATTAGGAGACGAGAAAGCTAAAAATGTGTTAGTAGTAAATGTAGAGACAACTTTAAAAAATCCAACTTGTTCTGCTTTTTAAATTTTGCAATGCTTAGCCAGTCTGCAGAGTTAATTTCTTTATTAAGAAGGGGATTACACTTGCACACTGTCTAGCAGGGTCTCTGTGGCTTGGAACTGGAACTACATGACACTGTCAGCTGTAAACAGACGAAATTATCAGATAAGTAATAGATTCATCTTGTGGGAGGGAAAAGAGTGTGTCATCATTTCAGGGTTACCCACACTGCAGAAAGTAATTATTCTAATGTTTATTAAGTGCTCATGGCAGTGAGATAGTTACCCACACTGACAAATTGGATGGGGACAAAATTTAGGCTGAAAGCCAGTAACTTGAAAAAAAGCAAAACATAATGAATATTTCCATGTAGTACACACACAGAAACACACACACATGCATATGCACACACACATGCACTCATCCTCCCTGTCCCCCCCAGTGAATAGGATAATTCTCCTACTGAACATTCTGCTTCATGATAAATAAAATCTGTACTGAAATTCTCCTACTGTTGTTAAAGTTGGTGAAGCATGAGTAGCTCATCATAGGAGAATAATAAAGAATTTTCAGAGGGAAAAAAATTTCCTATCCTCAGATTACTTCAAGGTTTGTGTTTCAGTCTGTGTTTCCTAGATATGCTTCCATGAAGTGTTTTCAGATTGAGATCTATGTCCGGTTTAGGAATCTCAATTGTTTCCAAATAAAACTATTGGAAAACATTGCAAAAGGTAATAAGTTGCATAAAGAATAGGGAATGGTGGGGGTCAAGTCACATCCTCCCCGTTCTGGCTATCCACCTTCCAGACAGTTGTGGAATATGCTGTTGTGTGGCTGGACCACCCAACAATCCATTAGATGTGTGGAAAGAGTGGTGGGGGAACGTGAAGATTGTATGGATTTCTGTGTTTGGATCATTTAGAAGATGCTTCCTAAGGTTAAGTAGACACATGGCAAATTTTTATTGGAGGTTTAGATGAGATTAATAATTTTAGCTGAAAATCACCTAAAGTTAGTTTCAGTTCAGAAACACAGGAATGCACTGATGATTTACTTTCTGGGGCTTGCTTTTTTTTTTTTTTTTTTTTTTTTTTTTTTCAATTGGTGATGTATTTTGTTGTTAGTATGGAAAATATCAAAATATTAAACTAGATTGTAGCAGAATCTGATTGACAAAACAGATAGTGTTGATAGAATAATACTGGCAAAAGAGCACTTCTGTTGGCAGGACGATAGGACAGAATTGAAACAGACTTAGAGCTAACAACTTTTTTTTTTTTTTTAGGATCATGTCTATGTAATGACCACAGAATTTTTGCTATAGTCAAAGTTAATTTATTCAAGTGATTTAACATTTTTTAGAGAGGGCATCAAAACATCAGAGTGACTTTTGTTAATCTAAGTGCAGGTTAAGTATCTTTAGACATTAATATTTGGCTATCAAATACATAACTCATTTAATGTTGCAAGTTTATAGCCACTTCTATGGAAAAAAAAGTATTTCGACTTTTCTACTGTTAGTTGCATTATCTTGGTCAATCTTTTTAGTGGAAAAATTCTTCTGCGAAGTATTAGAGAAACTAATATCCCACCTCTATGTTTTCTGATAAGAAGAAACCTAGTGGTGTTTTCAGTTTTCCTCAGTGCATGCAAGCCTGCAGTTTAAGACTCAGTGCTTTTTCTGAAAGTTGGCTTACGTGCTTAAGCCTGTTTTACGGTATATTCACCCATCTTTAAAGATTTCCAGGTTAACCTCTTTTCCAGTGCAAAGATGAATGGAAAAAAACTAACTTCAGGAATTAACACACCCAGTTATCTCCTCTCCCTTCTCCCAGATCAAATCAGCCCCTGGACTGTGATCAGAGTTTACTTTCATCTCCTGCCAGTATGACTTCAGGCCTAAATAGGCTCAGTGGGTGTCTAGAGGTGACAATTGCATATTCGTTTTGCTCTTTTAGGTAGGGAGAGGGAATGGAAGAGACAACAAAGTATTACTTATTGGAAAAGACCCCTCTTGACAGCACCTCTAACAGCTATTAAAGCCAAATTTGAGCACATCAGGAAGAGTTTTAGAAGAAGGTTATTTGCTTCAAGCATGAAAAGAATGAATTCCAGGTTCTTCTTACTTATTCTGTTGTTTTAAAGTGCCTTATGCCTGCTTAGGCCACACAAAGAAGCTTTTTACTAGTCGTTTTGCTTGTGTGCTTTGAATGAAAGTTTAATTTGTGTGAGTGCTTTCCTCCAGGACCTGGGGAATGGTACCTCAAACCTGCCAGTACCATGGGTCCCTTGGATTAGAATTGTAGAATGATAGAATACTTTGTGTTGGAAGGGACCTTGAAAGGTCATCTACTCCACCCCCCTGCAATGAGCAGGGACATCTTCAACTAGATCAGGTTGCTCAGAGCCACGTCCAGCCTGGCCCTGAATGTTTCCAGCAATGGGGCATTTACCACCTCTCTGGACAACCTGTGCCAGTGTTTTATCACCCTCATTGTAAATTAGCCACGGCTTACCCCCACTCTGCCCATTATCTTCATTGTGCCTTTTCCTTTGCCCGTGAGATCGCTAGTTTGTGTCCAGCAAGTTTTACCTATGTCTTTTCTCTTTGCTCTTCCACCAATTTCAATACTGACGTTGGTAGCTTTTTCATTTCTATCAAGCTTGTACCTGGGAAGAAGAGGTTGGTAAAATAATTATCTAGCAATCTTCTAGGAAGGAACTTTTAAAATATTAGGAGCTTAAACACGTTATTTTAAAATTAAAAAAAAAAAAAAAAAAGTCAGTTCCTTGCAGGTATTTCAGTTGTAGGATAAAAACCACAACGAAGAAAATGGAAAGTTTAGGGAAAAATTTAATTTTAAAGCAAACAAGACGTGATGCTGTTCAAGCTCATGCTCTAAAGCAGGCTATGTGTGTTTCAGACCAGCCTTGACAGATGTTTATCCTGCTGCTTAAAATCTCCAGTGAATATATTGTGTGTTCCTTTGCTTACCTCTCCTCAAAGTAAGATATGCTCTTCTAGTTTCTAACCCAATTCACCTGGGATGCAACCTAAGATGTTTTCTCCTCCTTTTTCACATAGCAGAAGTTAAAACAGATGCTCTCTGTCCTCTTTATAACAACCTTTTATACACTGGACAAATGCTTACCTATGTCTTTATGCTGAAACCTGGTTGTGCAATTTTTTTCTTTATGACTCATGTTTCCTGTTGTTTTTGGAGCTCTCTGTTGATCATAGTTTTTTCAGTGGCACCCAAAATTGGACAAAGACCTTGGCACTTAGTGGAATAATTATTTCCAGTCCTCATCAACATCTAGTAGAGCAAAATAATCTTCTCTGGTATCTCAGTACAGTAGCTCCAGTAAGATTTCCTTGGGTTTTAAGTTGTAAGCATCCATAGTCTACTTTTTTATTTTCTGCGGCAGCCAGAAGCTTTTCTGCAGTATTGCAACCTGAGTAGTTTTACCTTTTTGTTGTACTATTTTAGTTTCAAAATGTTACTGAATTTCACATATGTGAGACATTTTAAATCTTTGTCTCCTTTGCTGTAAGATCCTTCCTGCCATTTGTGAATGTCATTTTGGACTCTGAGCGTGTTCCTCAGCATGCTTAATGCCTGCATGGAAGTTACTCACAGGTTTGATGCTCAGACTCTAGTCCACCATTCAGGTTACTGGTTAAAATATTTTATAGAATAAAATCCAAGATGGTAGACCTGTGAAACCCTACTGAACTTTCTCTTCTGTCTTGACAGTGGAGAATTGCTCTGCAGGCAGTTGTGGGTCCACCTAAATGATCTTTTTGCCTATGTTCCAGTTCCCTGTTTTGAAGAGGAGGTCGGAAGCTGTAGCGAAGTCAAGATATTTCATGACTGCCATTCAGACACACCTCCCAAGTTCTGACAGACGCATAACCCTGCAGACAAACAACTGCTGGCCGTCTGGCCTTGTATGCGCTCATGTGGTCCTGCCTTGGCATGACATAGCCACAGTATGAGGTGGGATCTTGGACACACTGCCCACGTTGGATGGGCCCTTGAGAAGCAATCTGGTAGGAGGAATGTGATGGGACAGAGGATGATATCTCAGACCCAGATAATGACCTGAATAATAACTGCAATTTATATAGCGTTTGCTTGTTCTACCTCTATTCAAGCTTATGATTATATTCCTTTGTTGAAAACACAAGTCACAGTTAATCAGTTTTTAAAAACATGCTTGAGAAAACAACTTCTGCCTCTTTCTTCTTTCCCAGTTAAGTACAGACCTTACTTTTGATATTTTCTTTAAACATACAGTTTATAGAGAACATGTTTTTACTGTCTTTTGTATCCACGCTATAACTCATTGCATGTTTTGACCTTTCTGATTTTACCCATATGTGTTTCTGTAATTCCTCTATACTATGACTAATCATTCATCACAAGTCCTTATTTCTGGATTTTAAAAAAAATTCTTTTATATTTTCTGATTATAAAGAGGCCCTTACACAGATGCATTTGTGTCCTGCTGTGCTGCTCGTTTCTTCTGTGTTGGGACAGATTCTCTCTTCAGTTCTATTTACTCAAGATTTTAATGCCCAGATGCTCTGCTTACCAGTATCCTTAGCATGTTATTGTATCCCTTGCTGAATACAACATTCCTTACTGTATCAGGGTTTTTTCTGATCCGTCAATCTTGTTTATTTATTTTCCCACAGAATAAATAACTTGTCATTTTGTGACCACTAATTTGACTTCTGTTTCTTGACTCATCTCTCCTTTACTTAGAATTAAGTATAAATCAACCTCCTTGAAGCAATCCTCTCAAAAAATCTTGTTGGACTGTCTGTATCTGTATATTCTTTTTTGTCTTTTCTCCTCCTCACCTGTGGATTTCTTGAAGTCCCCATTACTGTTAACTCTTTTATTCTGTATTCATATACTAGTTCCTCTGAGTGATCTGTAGCAGGTCTGCAACAAGACATGATTGCCCTCGCTGTATTCACATTTTACGTTTGTTCAGAGATATTAAAAGTCTGCTTCTCAACTCTTCCTGAATTTCTGAGCAAGCGTATGCGTTCTTGATTTACAATGTAAGACCTTCTCTCTTTTTTTCACCCTGCTCTATTTCATCAGGAAGTTCTTTGCAAGCTTCCACACCAGTTCCAGCCCTGTGATTTATACCCAGTTTTTGTGATATGGATTCAGTGATAATTTGCATTGGTTCTAAAGACTTGAAAGTTCTTCCTGTTTCTTCTCCTTACTTCTGACATTTCTGTACAGACATTTCAGATGTTTGACATTTTGCCCTATTATTCTCCCTGTTGTTTCTCCTATGACCCTCAGAAACTTTTTGACTGAAAAATCTAGTTCTTTTTGATACTCAGCTATGGGCACTTCAAGGGAACACAATGTCATGAAGTTGCTGAGTGCTCTCCCAAAACTCAGGCGTCTTTAGAATATATCCCATTGATTATTGAAAAGTGGAGGTGTGCAATTTTGAAATTACCGGCTACAAATCTATAGTGAACTGCAGGTTTGTTTTTTGGGGGTTTTTGGGTTTTTTTGGGTTGGCTTTTTTTGTTTGTGTGGGGGTTTTTTTGTTTGTTTGTGTTTTTTTTTTTTACTGTTATCTTAAGTTTCCTGCAAGACAATTATGGTTTAAGAATCCAACAGCATAATTTAGTGTGAGTCAATGTCGAAGCAAAAGCTAGAGCTTTAATAGTAATTGATTTTTGTGATTATTTGCTTTCAAATATCTCCTGTGGTTCAGATCGAACTATTTGTGTTCTATGACAAGTTTTCAATAAGCATATTCTGATTAACAGTTTTCTGGGGTATGATTTTAAATGTTCCCATCAAACACATATGGTGACTTGCCAACCAAGGAGAATCAGGGAAGCTGTGGCAGCACAGGTAGAACTCCAGTGGATGTCCTAGCTTCCCTTCTGGGCAGAAGACAGAACATTTCTAGGGGATAAATAGCAGTTCGCCTACTGTTTTCAGCTGACTCCAAGTCCTTCTGTAATTTGTTTGTTACACAACGTTGGAAAGCAAAATTGAGGTTTGTTTGGTTTGTTTTTTTTTTTTTTTTAAACTTCTTTCTCTACCCTGATGTACTCTTTGGAGGGAGGTTGTTTGGCAGCAGAAGTTAAAGGTCCAGTATGTATGCAAGTAAGGATGGGTGCACGAATGGAAGCCAACAAGGGAAGTGGTAGAAGTCGAAAAGTCTAACTACACAAAACTGATACTTCTGCCAAAGGGCAGTTTTATCCTTTCTGCTCGTAATAGCAGACTGTAAGTCTTACTCATGGGGATGGGTCTGTATGGAACCTGGAAGTGATTACTTAAGTACGAACATGAAAGGACTATATTTGTCTGTTTTTTAAAGAGAAAGAAATGGAAACTTTGCAATATTTATAGTAGCTTATGCCAAGTGGGCTTGTCATCAGCCTAAGCACTTTTTTTTTTTTAAACTAAAGAAGATTTATTAAAATAGAGATTTAAGGTCAAATCTCTATATAGAATAGCTGTTTGAACAGAGTCATCTCTGTTGCCTGTATATTTCTCTAGGATAAATCTAAGTTCTAAGATTTTACCTCTTGATTTTCGGACTATAGCAGTTACTTTTGCAACATGTAACTTCTTTATGCCTTACCTGATTCTTCATCTGAGTGTTCCTGTCTTCCTGTCAGGTTATATAGGGATACATCTTAAACAGCCACCAAGGCAACTCAGGACTTGATTTTCAAACCTGTGAGATTTTATAAGACTTTGGTTGTATATGGTTTCCCTGTTCTGCTAAATTTTCGTAAGGATCATGCATACCTGTATTTCTATGCTGAGAAATACCTCTTAAGGGTACTTAAAGGACTATGGGTGCCTTCTTGCAAACACCATTCTGTAGCATTTTGGAACAAATCCTGGGATGCAAGAGTCCGGAATTGTATCTGCTGGCAGGCCTTGTATAGCAATCAGTGATACATTATTTTTCTTTTCTGTCCTTTACATCTCTAGTGAAAAATGGCCCCATTTCTCTTCCTTGATCTCCAAGCTGGATCATTTTACTTCTTTTTAAGGCAGTTTTACGAGCAGTTTAGGGGATTTTACGAAGAGGAAATTAATGCAGAGTAATATAAACAATGTAATGAGAAAAATAAAAATGTGGATGTGAAGCTTTATTAAATGTGCATAGCTGCAATATGAAGTGTGTGGGGTGGATTGAGGCCTCAGTTTACAGAAAAGGTTCTTGGCTCTTGCAGCGCAATCTGGAAAGCTTGCTGTAAATATGCTATGCTTGTGGTTCCTTGCTCAACCAGTGGCGCCAGCAATCAGTCCAAGGAGCTGGGGGGAGTTCTGTTTTCCCTAAAAATTACTTGGTATTTCATTACATTAAAGATTTAAGTGCTATTGTTCCATATTTGAATCTGTATGGTCTGAGGTATGCCTTGCTCTTGAGAAGTACAGGTATCATCAGGTTCCTGTACAGTGTGTGTTTTCTGTATTTTAATGTATTTTTTTACTGTTATCCCAGGATTCAGTTATTAGGTTTTCCTCTCTGATGGAACCGAAGTTAATCTAGTTTTCACTTCATAGCACACAAAGACACATGACCTCACCTTCTCTTTAGTTTTGGTGAAGTGCTGTTGTAGAGCATGTAGCAAAAAGTGGCCTGGCCTTGTTCTTTTATACACCTCTTTTTTTTTGACAACCTGATATTTATGAATATATCGTTTTCAAAAACAACTTACAGGTATACTTTCTATAATTACAGTAGCAAAATGTCGTTTACCACATATCCACTTTGTTAATTTTCAGTTTTCTGCCTGAAAGATATTCTTTGTGTCCACATTTCACTTTTAAAAGAAATATATGAAGTAGTATAGTCCACTCCAGGCTCAGAAATATGTAAGAGGAATCAAATAAAGCTGTTAGGAACCAGCTCCTACCAAGCAGAAGATGAGACTTCATGCATGAGGCAGTAGAGGTGTGGAACCAGTTGCCGAAAGATGTTGGGGATGCTGGTTGCCAAAATGTAGTTTCAAGGGGAGCTTTCATCAAGGTCATGGAAGAGAAATCTATTGAGAGTTACCAAGCATACATCTACCACAGGAACTGCCTGAGCCTGGAAACAGTTTGAGAATGGAAGACTATTAAGTGGAAGTGTCAAATATGAATCTGATTTTGACTGTCCTTAAGAGATGAGGCATCAGGCTAGATATTTTTTTCATCTGATGCAATGTAGCCAATTGTACATTTTTATGTCTTTGTTACCAATTTTCTTTCAAATATATTAAGTGGAATAAGTTTCACATCTATTTGCAGATCTGGACATTAAGGGGTCATTAGAATTTCCAGAAGCTATTAAACAACAAGAAAGCACGTTCAGCTCAGAAAGTCCTTCAGCTTCAGGGAGCTGAAAGGTGTAAGAATATACTGAAGACACCATTATTAGCTCCACTTTAATTTTTCATGCTCTTTTCAGAATAACTGCCATAGGCCACTATGGGAGACTGGGTACTTGGGGAAGTGGATCCTTGGTTTGACAGAGCCTGGCCTTTCCCATTAGAGCGTACCCGAGCAGTGCCTTAGTGGTGATAATTGTATGGGTTTCAGGTGGCTTCAGGAATAAGTCTTAGTTATAGTCTTCAGCACAAGAATTTGTAGTTTTCCTTTGTGACTGAGAATAATCTAACATGTTTTAGGTTCTTCCACAACAAACACACAGTGTGTCAGGAGCTGCATGGTGTGCACAAGAGTGATGAGGAAAAAACAGGATTCTTCTCAACAATGTCTGGATGTGAAATTTGATGGAAGAAGGGCTTTCAGAAAGATAACAGTTTATGTTATTCTTTAACAACGTATTTCTTACGTGTCTAACTTGACCCTTGGTTTCACTTTCTGATAAAAAAAATTCTGTGGGTGTGCAGTTACTACCTGCCTTCCATGTCAAAGAAGCTGCAGTGTTATCTAGTGATGTTCTTTTTGTAGTGGTAAGTATGTTACTCTTAGCTGCAAATATTTCATTTATTAACACTGATCGTAACTGTTCATCCATGAGCTGAGGGAGAAGAGCATTCTGGCAAGAAGAAATAGTGGTTCTTTATATTTCTGTTCAAGTTACCACTTCCTCCTCAAACTTGGAGGCCCACTTCATGAACAAGGCTTGTCTAGGGAAACACAACTTCTGTGAAGGGGAGAAGTGATGTGTGTCGGCCCTTTTATTCTTTTTTATTGATTAAGAAGGTCTGTGGTGTTATCTTCACCTAGATCACTTTATGGCTATTTCATTGCTTTGTTTCCTTGTTCATCATCAAACAAACCCTCGTGAATGCTGGCTGTCAATTAAAGAAACAATCTTGGGTAAGCATTTGCTCAGAGTCAGGATATCAGTTCTGTGATCCTCAGTATGAGGCAAAATACAGTATGTGAGCAGTGTTTACTTTGTGATACTTACCACTGGTAAGTAGTGGGAAAATCAGTGACATGGGAAGAGAAGGCTGGCTAGTTAGTATCTCTTGGGTCTAGATGGGACACTTATAAGAGAGTGTCCCATTCTTCTGTGTTTAATAAAGAGCTGTTGGGGCTTGTATAGTGTGGAGGTTTCACAGCATCATACTGCTGGCAGAGTAGTATTTTTTGCACCTGGTGCTCCTTGAGACAATGCTATGAAGTAACCCTAGCTGAAGCGGCTACAGGTGTTCTGTGGTAAACATCCTGTCCTTTTCCATATTGCTTAACAGGAACTGAAAACATTTAGGGGATAAAGCAAGAGAGGGTGAATTTTCCACCCTGTCACTCAGGTCAATAATTCCTTGAGCTTTTTGATTAAGATGTGTATGTTTTGATCCCAAAGCAATGCAAGTAGAAGTAGCTGCTGAGAGTTATGGCATAGTTCCTATGCTCACCTCTTATACCATGCTGAGGGTCTTATAGCCATATTTTAAAAAATGCATCTCCAGTTTCAGATGCTCTGTTTTTCTTGCCCTTGAAAAATATTTGCCTTGGGAGCAGTGCTGCCTTCAACATTGTCTTTCTCTGTCTCTTCTTGTGGAGTACAGGCAACCTCTTTTGCTGAAAGTCCTGCCTCCATGTTCTTGTTTCCCTTCTGTGTTGAAATATTGTAGTTTCTTCCTGAACAGAGAAGGCTTTGGATTTTTTTTTAATATTATATATTTAAAGCCTAGATATGAGGTTTAATCAACACATCAAGTGAATTCAAATCCAGGTATTTCCTTAAATGTATATTATAGAGAATACTTATGAAAACTTCAGCTTAGTTTACTGTATTTTGTAGTAAGATCTCAGTTATGTGATAGCCATCTAATAAATCAAACTAGAAGGAATAACGTAACAGCTTCTCTGAAGACAGTTCTCCTTTGAACATGGCAATATATTATAAAATGCTGAGTTATAAAATGACATTGGTGCCTGAAAACGCAGAGGATCCCCTTTCTGGATAAATCCAAGGCTAATGCAAGACTCTAAGCTGGAGACATCAGGGCTATGACATCTTTTAAAGAAACTGTCTGCTCACAGTTTCCTTGTGAAATGAAATAAATCAATGTCAATGGATAATCTCTGAATACTCAGCCTGTATATTCATTGTATCTCCAAATAAATATTTAATTTTTCAGATTGTGGTAAAGTAAAAGACACAGAAATCACAGCAAACTCTAAATTAGCTTTATGTTTAAGTTAGTATTAAGTTCTGTCAAAGGTGCTTACTTGAAAATGGACTTCTGTATTGGAAATCTGTTGTCTAATATATTACATATGCTTGGATTGTGTTGTGTGCATGCAAAACGACACACACACATACACCCCTTGCAAACCCGTGGACATCCATCAGCACAAACAAACAAACCACTGCACAAACACCCCTGTACTTCCCCACCTGCACACAGAGTTACAGACATGCATACGCTTATACCCACATATACTTGCACACACATATCTACAAATACCTGCTCATCTATACCCCGGTGCGCATACCTCCTACACAGAAATCCACCCTACAAACACACCTACATCTCTTCGGAAACACACACTCCCCCAAAACACATGGGCACACCCCGCCGTACATGCATGTGCATGGGCAGCTCTGTAAGTTAGGCCTGGATTTAGATTGAAGCATAGGCTTTACATTTCGTATGCTGTTTAGAATGGTATGTTATGCTACATCTACATCTGTATAGCCCCACTACCTTTAATGTTTGATCCGGCTTTTACTTATTACCGGGTAGTCAATAAATGTTTGATGGGCATTGAGGAACAAAATCCATCTTCCATCTTGGCTTTTGGGATAGCTTGAGCTCAGACCAAGAGTTTTTATGTTCTCGGCCAGCATGAGGCTAGGATTACGTGCCTGCAAGGCACAACCTCACGCAGTGCCATACAGAAACAGCCCAGGCAACCTTGATGGCCATGGGCAGTGGAAGTCTTCCAGCTGCTTTCCCTCACCATCAGCATAAGCAATACCCTGCTGGCTGGTGTGATTTTTATACTGTTTTTATACTGTACTGTGTTTTTTCATAGGCATGTCTTTGATGACCCTAAGAACTAAACAACTGAATTAAAATGTCCCCTGAGCTGTGGGGAAAATCACGAGTACTTTTCTGTTGAAGTTTAGAATAGAGCCATGCTTAAATCCCTGCTGATGACAGACTGTAATCAAGAGTGTTCATCACCGTGTAGAAAGATTCAGACAACAGTTTTAGAATTTACGTTGAAAAAACAAGAACAACGTACAGTGAAATTAGCTATGTCAGCCAAGAGATCCCACTGTAAAGGCAACCCTTCTTGAATACTTTCTGCTCTGTTATGGTAGCTTGAACACTTTTGCCGGAGACTTTGTTCTGGATTGCTTGTGTTTTAAATTTTCACTGGTATAGCTGGAAGTTATCAATATACAGTTAAATTTAGCAGCTATTATGATACAAATAAATGACCATTTTCTATCTGTGCTTTCTCCTTTGTTGTTGGTTTTTACTATTAGTTTCTGAACACCTGTATAAGGATGTAAACATGAACATAACTAACAGTAGAAAAAATTATTAGAAGAATTTAGTTCCTAACCCTGCAAACAATTGTTTTTATTAGCTTTGCATTGTGAACAGATATTGCAGCAGAAAGGCCTCATTGTGGAGGATGCACTGGAACGTATGGTAAGCTACATAGGTTAAAAAATCATTCTCACCTTCCATTCCTGTCATGTCACTACAATAAAGAAGTTTTTTTTGAGGTTTTTTTTTCTTGAAACCATAGTGGGACTGAAAATTTTATCAGAGTCCCTTGCTTTTCTTTTGAAAAATTGTTTTCTTGGTCACAGATTTTGATGTTTTTGGAAAGGAAGAAAAAAACAGGAGGTGAGGTTAGGAAAGAGTAGTGGTATTATTTATCCTCTCTAGTTTGTTTGAAGCTAAGAATATAGATTTACAGGGACTTCTTGCTAAGTTTTTGGGTTTGATTTTTGGAGACCTGATTAAATATGGAATATGTGTCTCAGGGACCAGGAAGTACAGGAGAACAGATGTTGGTGGACAGCTGAATAATTCAAATAGAAAAAAAAAATCGTATTTCTGTCTTACATTCTTCCTGTGAGATCATATATCCTGAAACAGTTAAAATGCTGTTTAAAGACTTACAAATTCACTGTTGTTCAAATGATTTAACATTGTTGTGAAGTAGTCTTGCACCGATTCTCATTTTAAATTTGTGAAGTGATATCCCATACTAACATCAGTTGCATGGAGAGTTTCATGTTTCCTTTTCTAGGCATCAGTGCTCAAAACATTAGCATTACCCCAAAACTCTGCAGAAAGTGTTAAGCTACTGTAGTACAAAGAACACTTTTGTGCAGGAAGATAAGCTGCAGAGAGCTTGATAGGATGGGAATCCTTGTTTGTTTTTGTCTTGTGCTCTTTTAGGTGAAGAGCTTGCTCTTCTGTTGTGTTACTCTGCGTTTAAGAAATCTGGTTCTGTAAGAAAAGCAAAGGTCATATTTTCTTTCAGTGCTGCTTTATGCTGTGTGTTCAGAAGCTTCATTTGTTGATTCTGTCTTCTATGAACTTGTCTTGGACATCTGCCAGTGTCACAGCTTAACACTGAGACTCTATGACTGGAGAGATTACTGGGCAGGATCTGTATCCTGAAGAGACCCTCAGGTTGTGTGAGTTCGAGATAAATCCTTGCTGAAGTCAATAGGCATGTGTCAATATACAATAACTGGAAATCGTGGAATGCATCTCTCTATCTTACGCTTCCCAAATAAGTTCACTGATACAAGTGCACTTCACACTACAAAAGAGCTTAACTTTTCTTGCTGATGGTAAGATGCCATTATAAGGGAAGGTTTCGTCAAAGAGATGGCTCTTGTATTTAGATCTGAATATAACTGCATGATCTCCTGTCACACTGGGTTTTAAAAGTAGTATTTCATATTTGATAAATGGGCTTATGATTTTTCTTTGTATTAAATGCTTACTCAACTATTGAGAGCAGTGTAAGTCAGAACTTTAAATTCATCCTGAAATGAATAAGCAGCAGATGAAGCTCAAGGTACGTTTATCTTATGAGTTCATAACCATCTTAGCTGGTTTGTGAATGTGGCTCATGAGTTTCAGATTCCTGGTGGAACTGGCATTTATCCTTAGATAAGCATAATTAAGTACTCCATTCTAGAAATGAATACTTTGAATTCAGGGGCAGTTTCTTCATTTCAGAACAAAACATATTTTTTATTTTCTAGCAGAAAAGGAATAGAAAATGTACATTTGACCTTTGTGAAGTCTGTGTGTGTTATATAGGAAGATTATCAAGAGCTTAATCATAGAATCATTTAGGTCGGAAAAGACCTTTAACATCGTCAAGTCCCACCACAAACCTAACAGCCAAGTCCACCGCTAAACCATGTCCCTGAGTGCTACATCTACACGTCTTTTAAATACCTCCAGGGATGGTGACTCAACCGCTTCCCTGGGCAGCGTGTTCCAGTGCTTGACAACCGTTTCAGTGAATACATTTTTCTAATATCCGATCTAAACCTTCCTTGGTGCAACTTGAGGTCATTTCCTCTCATCACTTGCTACTTGGGAAGAGAGGCCAAAAGAGACCCTCCTCGCTACAACCTCCTGTCAAGTAGTTGCAGACAGTGATAAGGTCTCCCCTCAGCCTCCTTTTCTCCAGGCTAAACAGCCCCAGTTCCCTCAGCTGCTCCTCATCCGACTTGTGCTCCAGACCCTTCACCAGTTTCGTTGCTCTTCTCTGGACATGTTCCAGCACTCCTAAATGCACAGTCCATACCTTAGGAAACCTATTGGGTGTTTTCTTTTTCCAAGCAATTTTTTTTCTGCTTTCCTCCCTAGACTTTGAGTGGCTGCTCTTAGGCTAATTTTTGTGGCGTGTGTGGCACAGACTCTTTGTTTATAGCACACACTTTGTTAATGGCTGAAATACAGATTTGAACATCATCAGGATATTGCTTGTATTGAGCACAAATTCTTACTTTGGAGTTATTTCTATACCCACTAATCACAGAAATAGTAATCTACTTTCATAAAATCATACACCAGAGGAAGCTGAGCATCCAATTGGGAGGAATATGTGATGACTTCCATGTGCTACATAGGCATTAATACAATATATGTAAGGTGTTACATGAGTTCATTTTCTTACAGAAATTATTGTTCCATCCATTTTTGGGAAGGCTTTTAGATATACAGTCAGCAAAATCCTTATACGGTTGCTAGCTGCAGAAATCAGAGCTGTGTAGATGGACACGTATGCTTGAATGCAACAACCAGCAGGCTCTCATGATGTATCAGTAAGAAGCTGCAATTAAAATGTAGGATGTCCATAACCACAGGTTTTTGTACTGAGTCTGACTTTACTGATGTTGCCTGTGACTCAAGTGTGAGTAGGTCTGGAACAATAATGTCCACTTTTTTCAACAACTAACCTAGTCACATTAAAGTCAATAGCTTAAAAAAAAAAGAAACTAAAAATCCTCATGTCTCCCAAGGCTCTGTTTAGATACTCTCGAAACTTCCACTTATTTTTCTGGTTAAGAAATGTATATGTTTTTTAAATATTCTATTTGCTAGTACTGTTGGTGTGGTCATCAGGTCAGATTGCTTCATAACAGAGTGTCTGACATCTCTTATGGCTGACCTGCTGCCCTTTTCAACTGTCTAAAACAAGGCTTTGGTGTTCCTTCTTAAATCCTTGTAATTTCACAGCCCTCTTTCTCTTCCTCCTCTTCCCCCCTTCTTCCGTTTTGGCTTTTAAGTCTTTCCTGGTCCTCTTCTATGTCACTTTCCAGAGATATTGCTACATTCTGTCATTGTAAAATGTTGAATATATGTTTATATAGTTTCCACCTTTTCATGAGTCCATAAAATGTGTTGGTTTTGTTCTAATTAGATTGAATATTCTGTTTACCTTAAAAGTCCTTCATATACCACAGATATTATTTCTTCTACCTTTATCTTCATGTTTCTAAAATGCCAGTATTATATTACTACTCTTCTGTTTTTCTTTCCCCTGGAGGTATGTTTTTTTCTATATTTTTACCCCCATGCTTGAGAGAGTCTCATTTCATTTTTCCCAGTTATTCTGTATGTAAAGCCCTCTAGAAGAATACAGTTGATATATTTTTCTGACAGATGTGCTTCGTTTAGGTCTCTACATCTTTATTTCTCTGAATATATTTGTGTAGTCTGCGTATTGTCTGGTATTAAATCCTGAAAACCTTAGGTTAAGACTGTAATATGTCTTCATTCTACAAAGTCTTTTTACCCGAAGTTAATTTTTCCATGTTCTTCATTTGCACTAAAAAGCTTTATGTTGCAAATAACTGAAAAAAAATTGTGTTAGTTGAGACAAGATACTGGCAGAAGTGTGTCAAAGAAGACCATGATTTTAAAAAGTCCTTCTCTGAAGCCTGTGGGAAGGTGGCTTCCCAGGGGTAGTCTGCATTACCAAGTTGAGTAATGCAGAAGGACTTGGAAGTAAACTGTTTAAGCTAATTTAAGGCCTCCAAGTATCAGTTTAAGAAGGCTGATGTTCGTTTGAGTTGTGTGTTAGACATTCATCTGGCAAATGTCTGTTACGTTCCTTGTGTTAATACTTCAAAAATCCAGTGTGCTTTTTTTTCCCCCTCCTGGTTCTATGTAATTGTAAACAGACTTGTAATAAAACAGGTCGATTTTATAACTTGATACAGATTTGGCATAATGATATTCTGGTCCTTTTTGACTTAATGCAACTCTGGACTACTTCTAATAGCATTCTCGGCTCTGGATAAATTGTTAATGAGGCATGGTTTCACATGTCTTCCTACAGCTGTACTAAATTGTAGGAAGTGTTTCTTTCCAGGGATAGACTTGCACATCTGCTTCATCTGTGAGTAGTCAAAACTGTGACATGAAGAACTGTGGGGATGGAAAGCTCACTCTGTTCTGCTTTCCTTGCTGAAGCTATTGGAAACTGTTGAAAGGTCTGGAATGAAACTTGGCTTTTTTGCTCAGGCTGTGAAGGTAAGCCTTGCTGCCATGGAACTATTTTAACAACTGTGTATCATATATGAGCAGCTCAGTGATAAAATTGTTTTTCTCATAGCCTAGTAACAGGGGCATTTCAATGCAGATGTTCACATCTTGCTTTTCTTCGTAGAAGTTAATTTAAGCTGTTTTACCCCGTCTTTGCTCTTGCTTAGACATATCCATCTACATTTTCCGTAGCTGCATTGTTGTTGACTATTTCATCCATCAGTGTTCTTGCAACTAATCTGGTGTTTCTTCCTGAAATGGTTCTGCTCCAAAAGGTCTCTAATGAAAATACGTCCAGACTGTTTTGATGTTAACTCCTGTAACTTAGTGTTAAAGAGGCACTTTGCAGGAGCAGGGGTAGTAGATTGAACACAGATATGTTATAGGCTGTGAGTAGGAGGGGGCAGCAGTGGTGCAGGAACACTCCTGAGGGGCCCATGCATGGACCGCACCGGAGCGAGGCACTCCCAAAAGACCCCAACCCATGAGCAAGCCAGGCCGGGCCAGGAACACCCCTAAGGGACTGCAGCCCACAGGTGATCCATGCTGGGGCAAGGGCACCAAGGGGCCGAAGGGTTGAAACCACCATGTGAAGCTGCAATGAACTATTAAGCATATGGCAGCAGAAATACTAAGCACAGGGTAGCGGACAAAACCCATTATGTGAACCTCTTCAACCTCCTGTATTGCCTGTCGATTTGCCAGAGCCATGTGAATGAATCACAGAATGGCTGGGGTTGGAAGGGACCTCTGGGGGTCACCCAGTTGAACACCCCTGCTAAAGCAGGTTCACCTAGAGCAGGTTGCACAGGAACCTGTCCAGGCAGGTCTAGAGTATCTCCGGAGAAGATAAATGCACAGCCTCTCTGGGCAGCCTGTTCCAGTGCTCAGTCACCCTCAAAGAAGTTTCTCCTCGTATTCAGAAGGAACTTTCTGTGCTTCAGTTTGTGCCTGTTGCCCCTTATCCTGTTGTTGGGCACCACTGAAAAGAGTCTGGCCCCATCCTCTTGGCATCTGCCCTTAAGATATTTATAAGCATTGGTAAGATCCCATTTCAGTCTTCTATTCTGCAGGCTGAACAGACACAGCTCTCTCAGTCTTTCCTCATAAGAAAGATGCTTCAGGCCCCTAATCATCTTCGTAGCTCGCCACTGGACTCCCTCCAGTAGTTCCTTGTCTTTTTTGAACTGGGTTGAACGAGACTGGCCCAGTACTGACTGCTGGGGAACACCATGAGCTACAGGGCTCCAACCAGACCCCGCACCGTTGGTCACAACCCTCTGAGCTCTGCCATCCAGCCAGTTCGTGATCCATCTCACTGTCCACTCATCCAGCCCACACTTTCTGAGCTTACCTTCGAGGATGTTGTGGGAGACAGTGTCAAAAGCCTTGTTGAAGCCAAGCAAGATTGAGTTTAATCTGTGGTGAAAATTAGGTAAATAGAGACTGGGGAAGTAAGAGGCTATTTCTTTATAAGTGTTTGCTTAATAGCTGATGTTCTTTTTCTCAATGCTCGAATCAATGATCAGAGGTTTGTGCTTCATGGCAATAAAGTAACTGAAATAAAATTCCCAACTCCAGGCAGCTTTGCCTGCAATGGGATTTTATTCTGAAAAAAAAAAATCTCCAAGTGAGAAGTCATTATATGGGGAGAACAATAAATAGAGTATGACTGTGTTGCACAATCCAGTTTATAGTCTAGACTGCTTGGTGAATACAGAAAGTTTCAGGCAGTGAAGTGTAACTTTTTATCTTTAATACTCTCACCTATACTAGATTTTCTTCGTAATTCCTCAAGCCTGGGAAATTCCTATGAATGCAGTTACAGTATGCAGCTTAATGTTGAGGCACTTTGCTTTTGGATGCATGATAAGGGGATAGATGAATTTTAGTTTTCACTCTCAGAGATCCAGGGAACACTGGCAGCATGTTCCACTACAAGTCTTCCTGGTGAGAGCACTGCATGCTGTCATGCAGAACTACATTTTAAGTAGCTTGACTGTCTTTCTCTTTTGGGTGGAACGAATTTCCTTCTCTTCATTAAAGGGTAATGCTGTGGTACATTGCAAGATGTTTACCAGTTACAGTGCTGGTTTTGTATTTCATTGATCAGAAGGATCTTCTGCAGCAAGGTACAATGATTTTTCTTAAAAGAAACCTCAGAGGATACAGTGACTTTGACAGGAGAGTATTTGATAGAGTTAACATGCTGTAGGAAGTTAAATCATACCTGCTCCTGGTTTCATTATTGTAGACCTGATTTTCATTTGAATGGAAGTGTAGTGAATAAGGGGAACAGAAGCAAAAGCTTGGTAAACTATGTAATATGTTATAGTACCTTCTTTTTTTGTCTGCTCATCTTCACAAACCAGTGTGATAGGTATGGTGAAATCTAGGACCAAATCTTAATCCTAGCACCATTATCTGAGGCCTAAACTTAGCCTTTGAATACTCCTTTTTTAGCCCAACCATAAACAGAGAAATTGTTGCCAGCAGACATAAGGCAGAGCAACATTCTTGGTTTGAACTGGAAAAGCAATCATTTCCTGGCAGAGAACACACTTGGTCAAATTATAAAGTGGTTTCACTTGCAACAGAGCCCATGCTATCAACTTTTATTAGGGAACTGTTTATCTTGGGCCTTGTGGGAGTAAAGAGAAATGGAAATTTTAGGTAAGCCCTTGTGCTGCATCTAAAGGTTTGTGCCTTGTTTTATTTAATTTTGAAATCACTTTCTTTTCACTTCAGAAATTGCATCTTGTCAAAAAATGTGTTAAAAAAGGAGAAAATAAAAAGAGTAATTATATGATGCATGTATCTGAAAGGTAAGCTGCATGCTTTTAGAATGATAAAGGGGCTCTATACAGCTTTTATTACAGCGCTAAAACCTCTGATCTGTGTGCTCTAGAGCAGTGGTTTTATGTTGCTGTGGCCTGAGAAAAAATGTGTTTCAGATTTGCAGAATCTAGCTCTTCATCTTTAGCCTCTTCAACCCCATGCCCAAAAGTCATCACACTCAGCCAAGGATTTTAATCTTCAGGTGTGTCTTCACTGCAGCTAGATATGCACCAGGGGTGCCGGGATCAGCTAGTAAACTCAGCTGGACTGAGTTGAGGCTTTTCAGAGCCGTGTTTGGATGTCTCCAGATAATGCTCACCAGAGCCCCAGTGCTATAAGCACTGAGCAGAGCCACCCAAGCTGATCTTACTCTAAAATAGCCCACGTTCAGCGTATGTTTAGATTTCATGTTGCAGCTCAGCTGACGAAACGCTGCTGCTAAAAGGGGCAACCACATTCCCCTCCATCCCCAGCTGCTTTCCTCTGGTGCTGGTTTTGGACGAGCATTTTTTCCGGAGTCTCATGTGAAAGTTAGTCAAACAAGAATCTTGTGGCTGGGGTCACATGCCTGTTACCTTCTCAAGTCAGCCAAGACCCATCTGGGGTATATCCTACTTGGGTCAAGGATGAAGTGCAAAGCACATTGCTGGCTTCTTATTTCCTCCTCGTTCTGGCGTTAATCACTGTGGCTCTTGGTGGCCATATTCTGTACTGTCTCAGGAGCTCCTTTTTCTCAGCCAATAAGTTGTAACAGGGATCAGCTGGAAGGGAAAGAGTGGAAGTCCAAATTCTTTATGAGCTGTTGAACCCAAGGGGAAAAATCCAGGTTTCCTAGGACTACAAGGAGCCTGCTGCATCACTGAGCAGTTTTCTGCTGTTGAAGGCGCTGTGCCATGTAGCGCTTTCCTTAAACTTATCAAAGTCTGTATGAAAAAAAGCCAGGTTTTTGCCTCTGCTATTCCTATTGGAAAGGCTTTTCCAGGACTTGATTGCTTTAACAGGTAGGAATCTTCAGTTTTGAGCATGTTTATCCACTGCTTGCTTATATCTGTTTATTTTTGTGCAAGTGTTTATTTTTCATCCTAGGCTTATTGTCTTCAAACTTTCTGTGGACAGCAGACATGAATTCTCTTTTGTTTTATTTTTTCTGTGGGAAACAAGCAAATCTTGTTTCCATGTATGCTCTAAGCACTGGCTGTCAATTCCTGTTTCTGCATCTATTCTACTTTCTGTTTCATTCTTTAATCTACATTATATTAACTCAAGGTTCTCTGTAAGATAACAACTTGTTCTGCAGTGTTGCAATGTCTCACCTGATAAGTTTAAGGGTTTTATTTTCCTGTCTCACATCTGTGTTTTACTGAGGCGTTCAGACTGATCTTCACGTCAGTTAAACGATGAGCTCCCAGTATACTGTGGAATTTCATATTAGTCCTTAACTCCACAATCTGTTGATTTTGATAGTGATTCGTTCATTTTTTTTGACCCAGACCTCAAGGTCATTCTTCTTAGGTATTTTACAGTGACATCACTGTCCATTGTGATTAAGTGATTTCAACATAAAACTTCTGATATTTGTTTCAGCATTATCAGTGAAAAGCATTATCAGTAAAAAACACTGGTCCAAGCATCAGTCTGTGTGGGACTTCCCAAATGATGATCTGCCAGTCTTAAATTCATTTTGTCAGTACTTATTGCCATATCTTTTTCAGCTTTCTCTTGTTGTGCGTCATCTTTCATTTGACACTGTATATTAATTTCTGTATATCAAATGCTTTACTTAAGATAAACTAGAAGACATTATCTATAAAATCAGTGCTGGTATCAGAGAAGGATAGCAGGTAAAACGGATAGAATTATTATAGAGCCTATGTTGTTATTTTATAATTTGTTTTGGTTTTAATTTATCTGCATATTAATTATTCTTTCCTTAAAAAGATGTTCTGAAGGCTTGCTCATTAATGAAGTCCTGGCCTGGAAATGCCTAGATCACATTTTGTGGTTGTCTCTGATTGTTTACACTCTAAATCTTAGCTGCGTAAGGCACAGTCCTATCAATTACTGATTTGCCTGCTCTTGTGTATTAGGTATACTGCCTCATTCTACTTTTAGAGATATACATACATTGCTTTATTTGGAATACAGAATAAAAATAGACTCTCTCACCTGATTTCGCCTGTATCGCACTTACACCAATGAGTGTTTCTTTGCACTTCATCAAGCATGGGGCTCTCTGGGCCGGCGATGAAGTGCAGTTCCAGTCACTCTCTGGCAAGATGTTCTGCACGGGAAGACCGTATAGTTTTATGACCATATCCTTTTCTGGCAGTGATATTCTGCACTGCAGCCATTGCTTTTTGCTGCTTATTCCAGTCTCCAGAGAGCCCATCAATCAAACAGTACAACAGGGTGTGCACCAGTGTAGTGAAACAGACTGGAAATTTGGTTTGCATTTAAAATAACGTTTTCTTCTTCTCTTTTGCTGGCTTCTTTTAAACCTGGTTAGTTGCTTGGTCCAGGTCAGCAGGGCTGGATAAATAGATACACTGCTACTGTAGACATACTAAGAAAAATGGGTCGGAACACACTGTTTAAAACAATGTGGCTTCTGAAGGAAAGGTCTCTGAACATGCTTGAGAAGGGCTGGGCTGGCAAGCAGTCAGCATAGAAACAATTTTGTGTAAACGATGTCTTTCGTGAGGTGGGAAAGTATTTTGCCAGGTTGTTGCAGATGTGAAGTTGCCATTAATAGAGAGATACTAATGAACTGAAAGGAGCTTGGAGAAAAGCAACAAAAATAATCAGAGCCTGAGTATATGTGTATAAATGCATGAAGAGGATTGGCTAGATGGGAGCATTGTGAGGAAGAGATTATGGCATAGGAAGTTGCAAGCACAGAAATACATGGTGTAAGTGTCACTGGTAGTAAGTGGTATGGTAAAATAATGCAGAACAACAGTAAAGCAAGTGTTTTTTTGTGTTTTGTGTTGGGTATTTTGTGTGTGTGTGTGTTTGGTTTTTTGTTGCGTGTGTGTGTTTGGTTTTTTGTTTGTTGTTTTCCACTGTCGATGTAATGTGTTGTACCTTCTGAAGGTTCTGTCACTGTCAGGAATAGTTTCTATAGGGAGGTTCTGTTCCTTGGAAATCATAAAACTGAGCTGGATAATACTAGAAAACGTATTGTATAAAGTAATTCTCCATTGGCAGAGAGATGAATGATGGAGCTGTTACATATTTACATCTCTTAGCAACTGTGAATCATAGCTGGCAAGTGCTATTGAAGATCACAACTGAATTTCAGATGTGAAATTCAAAATAGATGCAGAGTATGCTGTACAATGATATTATTGGCTGTGCCTACTGCTTTTTATGTATTTGCTTGTTCCTTCATATTGCAAGCATTCCTCGCTACCATCAACTGTGAGTGAGATACTGTGCTGCATTTCAGTGGGGCTTGTAAACTCTGAAAAGCAACTGACATTGGAGGTTGATGCGTTACAACAACTTCAAGCTACACTATCTGCTTATAAAAGCGAACCTCCTTCTGTAAACAGAGATTGGAAAATTTTGAGATGGGAATTTTCAAATACTTTCCTGGACAACGATGAAATGGTCTGTTGCCTTTCTGTTTTTCGTGTTAGAGTGGCCACAGCAAAGTATAATCCTGCACTGAACAGCAATACAGATTTTTACCCCTCTGTATAGATACTTGTCACTCTTGGTACTCTAGAACTGTAAATAACTGATAGACTTTGATCCTTTCACGCAATGTGAATGAGGATGTCATTCTGGTTCTCTTGTTTTTTTTTCTTCATTATGTCACCAAAGCATTCTGTTTTTCATTTGCAACAGTAAATACTGTTAAAAAGTAGAATTTTATTTAACGTCATTATATTTCTATTCAGGTCTGTTCCTCCTATGTATTTAATTGTACAAATATTGTAGATGAACTTGAAGGGCTAATCTGAACGAAATTTCACCTATAATTTGGGTTTATGCCCAAATCTTGGTTCTGATTGTGCCTGGTTTTAATTATGCTGAATTCCTGCAAGCTGCTATCAGACCATTTCATTCCCAAACGGTAAAAGTACCATGAAATCAAATTACCTTGTAAGGTTACATCTGTGTTTGACTCAGTACTGGAAAAAATAGATTGCATTTGTTTTTTGGATCAAACTGTTATTTCCTTCCAGGCACTGAAGGGGACTAGATGACTAGATGACTAGACTAGCCTTGCTTTTTAATCCATCTTTATTAAATATATAATATGGAGATATCGTTTGAGTGTCATTGGTTATGCTTTATGTGTAGCTATGGAATTTGACAATCATCTAATGATTTTCCCTTTAAACAGACTTTTTGAAGTACCAACGTGGTATGCTGCCCTATTTGAAGACTGCATAATTTTATATTCCTCACTTTCATCCAGCCATTTAGTTGTTCTTCTTATGTGTTAGCTAATCCTGACATTTACTTAATCGAAAGCCTAATTCATAACATGAGTTGCATTTAGTCTCATGTATAATCCTACTGATTGTAACTTGGTGTGGAAGTCCTTTGCGGAATCAACCCTTTTGACTGTATTCTCTCCAGATCTTCTTTAAAAAGCATATATACCTATGGTGCCTTACAAGAACAATCCATTTTATCCTTTTTATGACTACATGTTGCTGGTCTAGCTTGTATGTAGGAGGATGAAAGGTGAGATGTGTTGGACTTGTCCTGACTCTGATAGCTCCACAAGCATATGTTTTCCTAGACTGATACATTTTAAATTCCTTCCAGTTTCCAGGACAAATGAAAATGGCAGGTTTTATTGTGCATTTAAATTGTTCTTGTAACAAAGAAAATCACAATTTAACTGCTGCTAGTATTGACTGTGCATCTTATGCTTAGTATTAACTCAGTTGCCTTTCTCTGTGGCGCAGTGAACATGCAGACTATAACAACAGGATGACTTGGACAAGAAACAGTGACTTATGTTAGCAGTAGAAATTATGTTTATTCTTCTCTTCAGATGCTCTTAGCCATCACAGGACAGTACTGTGAGGACATCAGAGTCACCTGGTCAGAGTAAATTGCAGAACCCATATTTTATGTTACAACTTAAGTGCTTACCTTAAGTTCATGAGTGACATAAACCATAAATGGTGGTTTGGTGAATAAATAAGTAATCCCGTAAGACCTTTCTTATAGACTAACACTTTTCACTTTGCTTATTTTTACCATTTATATCCAAGGATTTTAAAGTAAAGACTACAATTTTATTTTCACTGAGCAACAGAGACAGCCTACTGAAATGCAAGCATTGTTTACAAAGTTACTTAATGATGTTATATTTCTTTATTCAGTGCTAGTCCTGAATCCAGCACATTCCTTAGTGTCATAGCGGTACATTATGACTAGGCCTTAATGTTGTATCTGGTTGAGGATATTTGCTGTGTACGATTATTGCACTGTTGTTCATAAACCCAGCTACTTGTAATTATGAGATATGGGCAGTTAGGCTGATACCTAAGTTACTGTCTGATGTAAAAAACCCCCAGAAATGTGGTGTTTTGATGTATGTGTGGTATGTCACGCCACATATTCCTGAAGGCTGTGACGATTTAGTCCAGTAAGATGCAGGTTGCACCTCTATCATGCACAACTGAATGTATTTCTTGAGTTACATTAGCTGGACAAATACTTGCAGATCTTGGAGGTGCATACTTAGCTAACTGAATTTCTTAATTAAACAATAAGTGCAATGACATTTCAGATTGGCAGGGGTTGAATCCTTTCCCATATTCAGTGCATTCTGAAGACTATGGCAGCTAAAACCAGATTTGAGAAATCTCTGCTTTTCAAGGGTTCTTTTGTGTGTCATAGGTTGCTAAAAGCTACACTATTGCATTCTGCAGCCCTCTAGATCTAAAGCACACCCAATTTTTGCAAAGGAACATAGATAAACTCTTCCATTTAAGATGTTTTTTGATGTGTATGTGCGGAACCCTAGTGTTTGGCTGTGTTGTTATTAAACATGCTAAGAATGAGTCTTAGTTGTGGGGGGGCGGGGAAATGGAAAACAGCCTTCAATAACCTTTGCTGCCAGAATAGTTATCCCACTAACTAATTGCAAACACATGGGAATATTTATAAAGAGCAGGACAGGGGCTCAGAAAGTGACTGATCTCCTGCTCTGGTTCAGCATATATGAATGACAGCCTTTAGTAGCCCTGTTCCCTGTCAAAGCAGGTCTGCTTCATCAAACTGTGATGAAGTACAGCTGCTCTGCAGGCAGTGAACACCCCAAAATATTTCAATGAAAATAGCTTATGCTAAGGGGAACAGATTTTGGAAAAACAGTTACCTTGCTAAGACTTAAAAAGGACAGTTTACTTTTACTTTCTATCATCTATCAGTGCACTGTCTGCATTTGGAGACTTGAGGAGAATATTAAAATCTTCTGTATTTCTGTTATCTTTCCAGTAGTACTTGATGCTTAGCAAGAATAAGTAATGGTTGTAATACAGATATTGGCCTCTGCACAACAGGCCACTGACATCATAGCCTTAAAGCACTGAACACACAGCTCATTTTCTCTTCCCCTGTGAACATTTCTCCTTCAGAATGCTCATGTCCAGTATATGCAGAACATGGAAGGAAGAAGAAGAATAAAAAAAAAGGCTGTCAAGTTTCTAGTTTTCATGTAAATAGTAGTTTATTCACTGTGCAAGGCTGGGTTTTTTTGCTGTTTGGTTTGGTGGTTTTTATGCGAAGTGGTAAGTACAATAAAGATGTCTAATTATGATTCCTTTGCAACATCACTGTTGAAAAGTGAATGCGAGTTCCGTTTTTAGTGACATTCAATATGTTCTGAGGACTGTTTTCATTCATTTTTGGGAAAATACCACATATTATTACAATGAGTTTATTTTAACCAAGTGCCCAGAATTTGGGGTGTTGTCACAAGCAGCACTCCAGCTTCATAAAGTCTTTCAGTGTCTACCAAACTACTTCTGAAATCTCAGGAGAACTGGAGATTTTGAACCAACTCTTAATGGTATTTGGCATTTGTTCAGCTACCTCTGTCATCACTAGAAAGTACAAAGTTACTTTCACATACTTAACAGCGTGAAGGGTTTTGAGAGAGTGATTCAAGCTGTTGTTTTAGTGAGGGCCATTTTATTTTATCCCTGCTGAAAAACCTGGACTATTTGGGCTTTTACTGAGTTTCCATAGAGTTAAAAGCCAAGTAGTATGTCTCCTGTTTTGCTGAAGATGTGAGAGTATGCTTTCAGTCAGAAATATGAGTGGTCCATGAATCAGCTTGTATTTTGATTCTTCCTTCTCTTGTTGCTGTTGTTTTTCATCACATGTGTGATGCACATGATGCAGCGGAGGCCACATTTCCTGCAGGTCTGAGGTACGGAAAGAAAAATGGCATGCAAGAGCTTGAAAAGACGAGAACACAACTGCCTCTGTAGCTGTGATTGTAGCTCCTAGAAGTTCTGCCTTTGTACTGGCAGCTTCCCTGGGAACTGGATGTTAAGGTTTCCCAGTTGTGTGTATGGGTCAAGTTTTGTCATGATTTCAGGCTTGGTACTTCTCCTGTAGTCAAATGGCACCTGTGCAGAGTATACTCTGAGCTACTGCTTGGTTTTCAAAAGCTTGGGAAAGTACATCTTTTTGATGTATATAAATAGCTGAGACTGAGAATTTATTCACTTTATGTCTAATCTCTGTGTTGTACTTTTTTTTTTTTTTAATTAAGTGTTTGAAGTAGTACTATAGTATCAGGAACTCTAGTGTCCCATGTATTGCCAAGTCAGTAGTGGTTATTTTGATTTATTTTATTATTGTTGTTGTTAATTATCGCTATTATCTGTTATTATAATTACTTAGTATTTATAACCAGGAAGTTCCTCACTGACTTCAATGCCTATGTTTCCGATAAAAGTTTGCGTTAAGAGAATGCTGGAAGTTATTGTAGTGTAACAGACCTTCAGAGCTTTTATTGGTGTGCTGGGCTATGTAGGCTTCAAAAAATACACTATTTACTCTCCATTTACTGAGAACCTGATAAATTTTCTTTATTTTGAATTTTGCTATTGGATATACACTCACTAAACAAACCAGACATATAGCAGAGAAAAATAAATAGTCTTTATTATTTGAGCTTGTAAAAGAGACAGAATACTGCATTTGTTGGAGCAGAAGCTTGGGACATAACTGAGTTTTTGAACACAGAGAAAACATCGGTTAAAACAGATGAAAGCCTGATTTATAGGCAAACGAATATGAGAAAATAATTTTCATTCCCTTAATGTTTTGGAATTGAAATAAACAAAAAAACAGCTGAAGAAAGACTGGGCATTGCATTGCGCATTGCAAAAAAGAAATTCCCATTTGTTCTCCAGGATGGATACCTTTTCTGTGTTAGAACAAAAAAGTGATGCTCCCATTTCCATGTCTTCACATAACCGTCATCTGCATAAGGAATCCTCATCTGCGTGAGGATCCTCACCAATACGAAATGGGAATAATCTAATACTACTTTAATTTTGCTTGTTTTGAATGTCTAAGGTTGTCTTTTCCTTCAGAATACTTAACTGATTTAGCTTTTTTTTTTTTTCAACACTGCAGTCCAGTTGACCACTATTGCTGGTTTACCGAAGGTTGTTTCTACAGTAAATGCTGTCAACACACACATAAATGTGGGTCCTACCCACAAAGAATCTTTTATCAAATAATCCATAATTTATCAGTATTCTTCTGTTGTTATCTTTTCCCACCTGCCTTCCTTTATGTCTGTTAAAAGAGTTTTTTTCAAGATAGTTTTTCTTAAATGTAAGAGGCATGAAGTGGAGATGAGAAAGCAGAGCAGGAAAACTGCTAATAGTGTGTGATGTACCTATGTAGAATACAGAAAAACAAGAAACAGATTAGTCTGGACATTTAGAAACAAAAACAACTTCCACAATTTTTGTGTACTTATTTATTTTCTTCTTCCTTCTAACTTTTGTAGTTCAACAGATATGTAACTCTATTGCAATGGATGAGAAATTTCTCCCTTTCTTATAGCAAGGCCTTCTGAGTTACACTGTCATTTGAGAAGTAACGACATTCTGATTTTTTAACATTTTAAACATACTTAGTTTAAAAAAACAAACAACCAACAAATTTGTTTTCTTAAAACATTTTTAGCATGTTCTGATTTAAAAAAAAAAAATAAATATAGCTCTTCAGGAGTGAAAGAAATATTTTATTTGAGAGTCCGTGTTCCTGAATAATTTATGCTTCCATTCAGGACTTCATATAAAGGAAGAGTAAGGTGTATCAAACATCTGCATAGTCAGAAAACTGCAACGTTCTTCAGAAATATGATTGACTTCAAGTTATTAATTAAGAAAAATGTTCCCAAATATACTTCCAGAAAGCATTTTATAAAACTGAATGATAATATTATTTTATATTGCTAAGCACTATTTGAATTTCAGGGTCAACAGCTGTATTATCATTACTTGATATTATCATTGGCAAAATAAAAATGAAAACAAAACAAAAATCAAACCAACCAACCAAAACCAAACCATCCCCCTCCCCCCCAGAATAAAGAATATAGAAATACCGTTCCAGACAAATGAGTGCTTGTATTCCTAATTATTGAGTAAAATGAATTTATTTAGATATGTAAGTTTAATGTCTGTAACACTCTAATACTAACTTACTGTTGTCGCACACATCTGAACAGTTAAGAATTCATTGTACAGGGAGAAATTCAAATACATTTTTGTTGACATTCCTGGAAAAAAGTCAGACTTCAAAGTATGACTGAGAAAATTATGATTTCTTTTTTAAAAGAAAAGGTTTTCAAAGACTGGATTCATTTAGTCTGGCAAAAGCTACAAAATGAATATGTATTTAAAAAAGCAAAGGCTTAAGTGATCACAGCTTTTGGCTCTTAGGGAGGAGGAAATGCCTTTAAAATTCCATATAGCACCAAAGTTCATTCTCTGCCTCCCCGCTTTCTAGCCCTTATTTAATGTTGTGTGGAACATCTGTTGAAGAAAAGTAAGACTAGAAAGCGTTTGTTAACCCTTCACCTGGTAGTTGTCCAGGTTCATTGTGAGATGATTGTTTCCTTGGGGAACCTACTGTGTTTTGGGTACCTTTTACCACTTCTACCTTCTTCTACCTTTCTCTCACCACCTTTATTTTTGATTTTTATATAATATGGGAAACAAGAGAAATGAGAGAACAAAAGCATACGTTGCACAGTTCTTCACTGCTTGAGGGACAACAGAACAGAACATAAAGCTAGTGAGGAAAAGAAGCTGTGCTCTCCCTTAGTGTCTTCATTTTGGGTGTAAAGGTCTAAAAGAACTTTTCTGCGTCTCCAAGTGACATTTTGTGAAGAGGCACCTTGTGCCTGTATTACAAACATGTTCTGGATTTCACTAATTGTGTAAGGGCAGAGGCACGGGGACTGAGAAATGAGGTCCCAACTTTGCATATAGGCATATTTTAAGAGCAGAGCAAATCCAGTGGATAAGCCTGAGTTATCTCTGTAACGTACCAGCTGGGGATTCACAAATATAATAAGGGGAATGATTTTCTGGATCTGCAGTCTCTTACCTCTCTTTTCCTAAGCCCAGCGTCTGAAAAGTCTTCAATATGAAGATACAGGCTTTCCATTAATTTTCCTAACTTAAGGTTCTTTTTCCACCGAAGTCCATAACTATTGTTGATCGGCATTGCAAATTGAATTAAATTACTGTTTCTGACACATAACTAATGAGGTAAGGAGAAAGAGCTGGATTAATGGCATGACAAGTCTGTCTTTCTTCATGTGACTCTAGGGACCTGCTGTTGGCTTCTGAAGAACATTTCTAATGTATGTTTGAGAGCGGTTCTCTGGAAATGTTTGCTTAGGAGCATGAGAGTTAGCTGATTTGTTTGCCTTCAGCTCACAGAGCTAGTGTAGTGCAAGATTCATAGTGTTTTGGTAGGTCTTTAAAAAACAGATGAGCAAAAACGTGCTGACAACTCCCATTAAAAATATAAAATAACAGAATAAACATTTAATAATGACGTTCTTATTTATTTAGATTGATACTTTTAAGAATATATTTATCCATAATCTATGAGATCTTTTCAAAACATCTCTAATAAATCTTCTAAAATTCTTGTATATCAATGAAAACACATTTTAACCACTAAGATGCTTTTCTCAGTTGACAGACAATTATTGAGGTGGTGTTAAAGATTACAGAGGTTGTAACTAACAGATATTTATGCTAAAGAGAGAGGGTTCAGTAATCTGGACAAAGCTTTGTTCAAATTATAGAAATATGAATCAAAATATAAATGAGAGAGACCAGTGGCACTGTTGACTACAGAACCTCTAAGAGACCTAATCTAGCATCAGGCTGAGCCAAGAAATCCAAATTACACAGCATCATTAGATTCTCCAGCCCTTATCTATGAATGCAGAAGCAGAGGCAGTGCATGGGTTCTTGACCTGGACTATCTAAGCTACTTGTCTCCAGTGGATCTTAGACATAAGCAATATGAAATTTGTATTTTTTTTCCAGAAAATTAATTATTTCACTGTAGATCTATTACATGTAGGCGCTATGAACTTAAATTGTATCCTCAGTAAACAGCCTCTTGTAAGAGTTTCATTGAACTAATTCCCTAAAGTTTTTGCTTTTCTTTTCTATTTGTTGCATTGCACACACACACACACACACAATTTTACTATTGGAAATAAAAGCCTTGTGGTGAGATTCCCATATACCAAATGCTCAGCAGCTGTGAAAAGAGTGTTCTGTGAAAGAAACTTTAGGGGTGCTTTCACTAAGGGTCAAGTTTTTATTTTTGTCTCCTAGGATTATTCTTTTTATGTAGAGAAAGAGAAGATATTTCTGCTTAACCAGATACTCTGAAACACGTATTATGTTGAATCAAGAGTATTTAAAATCAGTTCTAGTGAGTTCTTCTGGATTGCTATTGCATGTTCTCCTTGAATGACAGAAGATAGTGTGTGTTGCGCATAAGTTGCTTAATCTTGTATTTACTATTTTGTTACTTAGTGTTGTTTCTTTGCCATTCCTTTTATTCCCCAAAACTGTCCCTGTTTGGTCAATATAAGTCTAATTATATTGTTGCTACTGCGTAATTACAATGCTGCAGGGTTTATATGCTTAATATTTACATATGTGGGAAAACATTGAAAACTCAAGTGTGATGGTTCACTGACTGTTAGACCAGTGTTATATCACTTGTGGACCATTTTTACAATTATCAATTGAAACGATGTGTAGTGATGACTGTGCAAGAAAGTAGCATGTTTTAAAAAAAGATATGATTAAACACATTAATTGGTAGAACATATTGCAGACATTTTTATTTAATCTCAAGAGTGGTCTGATGTGTTTTATCTGGGAATGGTGAAAGAAAGTTTATTGCCACAAGTGCAGGCCACATAATTGCCATAAGCTGGCTTTAGCTGCTATATCTGAGCTATGTAGGTATGGGATCAAGCCGATGTTGCTATTCCTTCTCCTTTGCATTTAACATTTAGCTGTATTGCTGACCTGAGTGTGTAGGGTTCATTTCATCTGTACCCCTGTTGCAGGGGTGGGGTTGGACTAGATGACCTTTGAAGGTCCCTTCCAACCCAAACTATTCTATGATTCCATGGAGGTGACTTTGCCCTTCCCATCTGCTTTCAGATATTGCAGGATCCATGTTCCCAGGTACTTTGGTTCCTTATTTCCTTTTTATGGCCCAGCTGAAAACCATTTCTATTGTTCTTGGCAGGCTACTGGAGAAAAAGAATCTCCTTCTTGGTACCAGGACAGAAAACTTCCATTGTTTTTCCACATGCATGTGCCAGTACTCCATCCAGTTGCAGCCATGTTTGGTCACATGGTTTTAGGTCAGATGTTGTTTCACCTACCACTGACCCCTTAGTGCTGTGAACCTTGAGGTACTCCTAAGAAAGATTGGACAACCTACTTCTTCAGCAAGCTGACTTGTTTTCCAGCTCATTGACATTCCTGCCAACCCCTGAAACCTCGTGGTGCAGGTAGACATCTCACATAGCACGGAAGGTGAATGGAACAGTGAGGCTCTCACATTGCCTGGAGTTCTTGCTGTCCGAACTCTAGTAAGCCAGAGTTTTCTGACTTAGATCTTTCGTTGTTTGAACACAACCTGTAGACCATCGGATCCCTGTAGAGGAAGATAAACAGAAAGATGGTTCTGAGTGGAAAGCAAACTCAAGGGAAGCAGATGAGCAGGCAGAGTCCACAGAGAGGATTGCTCATGTCTTCTCTGTGTTCTTCTATTCCATCATCCAATGCCCGAAGTACAAGTTCTGCCACTGACCCATCTCCTGCCATAGTGCAGGTTAATGCCTGATGTTATGCAGTGTCTCCAAAATGCCTGATGCTGTAACTTAAGTGCTTCTTACTTGAGTTTAAATCAGCAAATAGGAAAACTGTTGCTTTCAATCTTCTTTTAATCTTATTTTTTTGGTTGGGGGTAGAGTTTGGTTGTCGTTGATAATTAAAACAGTTTAAAAGTTCGTAAATATGTTACCAGTATCCCTTTTTTCTAACAGGGCAATGCACTTTAGCAGTAGTGTAGTTTAATAAACATTTATTACATTTTCTCATTTTCACAAAATTTAAACAATGTTAGTGCAAGCATTTATTACCCATGGTTGTGCTGTTTGTGCATAAAAAAAGCTTTGGAAAAAAACAGTAAAATTAAATATCTTTAACATGCCTCTGGAAGAGAAAATAACTTTCTAAAAATATGTTTTTAATTTGAAACATATTGACTTAGTAAATATCATTTTATCTGTAGTAGTGAATTGAACTGATTGTTTCTCGTTACCGTGGGCTTCAAGATTTTAAAACTGGATCTCAGCCTCTCACCTCATTTTTATTCATGGATTGTAAGAGGAAAATAAGGTTTCCTGGCTTTTAAAATCCCAGTTGGTTTTTCAGCTTTGAATGAAGTAGTTGAAATTTGGAATGAAGCAAATGTTCACTATGCACCTGCAGAATAGTCTGTTTCTGTCAAAAGCTGGTTTAACATTTCAGCTTATTCTAGCTCCAGTTGTTTTGTCTTGGGCTTCAACTTCAGAGATTTGATTTTTCTTAAGCACTTTAAATACTACTGAATATTTTTGTATCTTAAATTAATTGTGTTTACTAGATTACAACTTTGCACAGGATATAATAATTTCATATTTAAATAAAAATGGGGAATTTGAAAAGAAAAATGTCTTTAAATAAAGCAATATCTCAAAGCCTGCTATTTAAAAAGTTCTTTAATTTTTATCCACCCTGCCTAGATCCCTATGGAGATCTGAGAAGATGGCTCTCTGAAGAAAGGAAATTTATAAAAAAGGCCCATCAATTTTCCCACTTCCCTAAGCATAGTTTTCCTCATAACTTCAAAAGCAGACACATGGGGTGTGATGTAATTTCATTGTGTTGATCTGCCATTTACCATTTTGTCCAAGAGTTAGAATAGTTGTTTTAGGTGAAAATATTCTGTGAACAGTTTCTACTGTGGAAAACTTTCACTTCAAAGCACAAAATGGCACATACACCACATTTTTGCTCCACAAGCTTGTTTGAAACAGACATGTTTCCCCAAGGAGTATGTGATCTTGGCCTTGTACACAAATAAAAACATTTTGCCATATAGTGCAGGTGGTACTGTTTCCCTGCCAAATATACAGGGAACTTACCATCGCAAGGCATGTCTTGTTCCAAATACCATTAAGAACTCTACCTCTTAGAGGTGGCAAACCAGCTTTAATGTTAGGTGTCTTTACAGCCTATTGGACAGGGATGACAGGCTTCATTTTCTTTTGCAAAATAATTCCAGCTTCATGTAATCCTTCTTCCTTCCTTCACAGTATATTTTTGAAAGTATTTTTCTCCTTTGATCCAGAGCATAGGAAACTCTTTCAAGATCTACATTGCTAGGTAGGATTTTTGTACGTTTATGACTTCTATCACATAATTTTTCTTTTAAACTGTGTGCTTACATAAAGGCAAGCTGGAAAATTGAGTGTTTCTAGAAGGCTGCCTGACAATCAAGGTAATGTCATATTTTCCAGCAAGAATACCAGATCTGTGTCGTGTGATTTAACCAGCAGTTTCTGCATGAAGAACAGTGTTCACTTTGTTTATTGGAGGATTACTGAAAATCCTATAATTCATCACTAGTCTGTCAGAAGCAAGTTTTGGCTGATTTAGTGCCTCATTCAGAATTGAAATGTACATATTTTACCTTAAATGTTGAGTGTTCTGTTTCAAGTCCTACATTCTAGCTTTGTGTAGAATACAAATAGCCTTAGTATATATTTTCGTAAAATGACAAACCATATTAATGAAAGAATATGCTTTAAGGCATGTTGCTACAATGTTAAAATGTACTGCTTACTTATTATAAAGCTGTTTTTCAAAAGAAAATAGCTGTTTGGACTGTATCATTATTATAGTGAATGATGAGGGTCTGTAGTACTTTTTCACACATATACCAGCCTGTGTAGCATTAGAAATCTGGACTAGTTGATTTAAGAAGAGTAAGTGCCTATGTTTAATATTCTGTTTCTTATGTCAGTCACAACTCTTGTGTCTACTTGATACTTCAGCATGTTAAGTGGTAAGTGCAGGCTGCTAAGAATCAAAGATATTTTAAATTGCTGCTTCCTTAAAATCCTTTTGGCTCTCCTGGCTCACTGCTGGCTCTTTGGTTGTGTGGTGTAAGCAAGAGGATGAATAATCATGGGTACCTCTACAGCTGTTTTATCCAAAGTTATGTTTCCATTTTCCTTAACAGCAGAGGCTCCATTATTCTGCTTGTGGAACAACTGGCTTGTGTACGTCTCATGAACTTGTAGATTACAGCTAACACCCTGCTTGAAGCTGAGGCAGACACCAAACAAGCATTTTGACTAGAGAATAATTTGTTGTAAATGCAGATTACATTTCCGTATGACAAAGGCTGAGATCGGATATAACCCACGTGCACTTTTCCCCTTCCCTGTTTTTGGTTCTGTTGCTGTCATTCTGCTCTCAGAAACAGACTGTGGAAGCTTTGGTTTGGTCTATGCTTCCTCATATGTCCTACTAGGAGGTTGAATGACTGTATAAAATCAGATAGCAAGCTGTTATTTCAAAAACAGTAGTTAATGAAATGACTCATTCTGGCACTTTGCTGCAGTTTTGCTTCTGCAACAAATGAGCTGCAGCTAATGCTTTCCCCAGATATTAATTAAGAAATTGAAAAGCTCCAGGAAGAGGATTAGCCATCCAACACTTAATTATTCTTGTAGTTAAAAAGTGTTTTACCCAAACGTCTCTCATTCTTGCCTGTAAATTAAGATATTAGTGTATTCTTCTAAAAATAAACTCAATGCTATTGCTCGTGCAGACTCAGTCTTTTCAGGCTAGGATTAAAAACAAAACAATGTACCACTTCATATTACTAGTATCTTTGAGCAAAGTAGTTGTGCACTTGATGTGTGCCTTATTCAAAGGTTTTCTGATTAGTACCTCCAAATTAAATTTCAAACATCCCATATTATTTTGCTCTTCTACCCTTTTTTTTTTTTCTTCATAGATGTTTTGAAGACCTTTCCAAGATGTGGCTTGCTTTTAACCTTCGCTTATCTGATCTGTGAGAGTGAGGTTAGAGTAGTTGAGGCTACAGAGTCCAAAACTGGATGCTTAAGCGATATGTTTAGAGGAGACTATGGTTATACTAGACAAGTGGGTAGGCTGAGAACTTCATTTACCATCTGGCTTAGTGTTTTTTCCCAGTGGGACCTCTTTTCCCTGAACACAAATGTGACCACATCTAAGCTTTTGTCCTAGTGTTCTGCAGGCCCTGTATATCCAAGCTCCCCGTTCCCTTCTGAAGACTTCTCCAGACTTCTCCAGGTCCCCTGACTCACTTTTGCCTTCCTGCCTTTCTTTTTATTCATGTCTATATGGAAGTTCTCCTCTTGGTTTGCCATAGTAAAGCTGCAGCACATGTTGCTTGGCAAGGGGCATCCAATCTCCTCCACTGTCTAATCAGGAGACCTGCATGCTTTGAAAGCCTTGGGCTAAACACCACGGCCTTGCCTCTCAATTGTGGTAAGGCAGAGTTTTAACTTTGTGGCCCATGCATGTCTGAGATGTGTCTGTTTACTTACTGAAGAAACAGTGAACGATAGGAGTAAACAAGATGCCTTTCAATACTGCATATCATTTCTGGTATAGCTGGCACCTTGGTTTTACTGTCTTTGTGCTTATTAAATGTTATGACAGGGAAGCCAGGCTAACATATTTTTGCCATCCCATCAGACTCAAAATCCAAATAGCTCTGTAAAATCTCTGTGCTCTGTGAACAAGAGACTTCCTTCCAGAGACAGCAAATTGGAAATTAGTATTTTGTCATGACCAGGACTGTTGATGGTCTCAGTCTTTGGAACAAAAACACATGCAGTTTTTACCCAGACCTGGCAAATATGGGAGTCACCAGCAACTTCCATTGCAAAACTTCACAGTGGTGCTTTCTACCTCTCCTTCCTGGCCCAAAGATCAGCCACACCACTGTTACTAACGTCGTCTTGTTCTGTGTAAGCATTAGTTAAGAGTGCAAGTCTGATGTCTTGGCTCATTAAAGGGAGTGCAAATCCCATCTCACCAAGGTCATAAACACTCACTTTTGTGTTGGGTACATGGTCACTGCCAGTGTTTTAGCCTGAAGCCCTTAACTTCTTTTTTAAGTGGCTTTTAAGGTCTGAAATGTGGGATCCAGAATGCTGTTTTACTAACTTTTTGATCTAGTTTTCAGACAATTACTGGAATTTCTATGTTGCTGAATATCTCTTAAAAGGTACGTGCTTAAAAGATACTGGAGGAGTGGGATTGGAGAGAGAAAATATCCAAATTAATATTTACTGTGTACATACGTATGCACATACAGCATACTCCTACTTATGTTAACACTCTGTTTGCAGTATAATACAGACTATCTGTAATTCATACACAGTCCAGGTTTCCAATTGCCTGCAAATAATGATCAATTCTGTTGATGCAGTCAATTTTGAAAAGAAACATGCATTCAAAATGCTGAAGATAAGAGATGCAAGAGTTCCTGCTACTTCTGTGGACATTGAATCTCCAAGATCAAAGGCTCCCTATTTGAAAAAGTTCACCCATTTGTATTTTTGAAGATCTGCAGAGTGCCAGTCTGGATTTTAAGTTCAGTTAGGAGACTGTTTAGTATGTAGGTAATAACTCTTCCATAACGTGTCTCCAGAGCTGTTGTTTACACATGAGCAAAGTTTCACGTTTTTAAAAATTGAAGGAGACTTGAAAATGTAGCAATGTCTGTTTATAGTTTTAACAACGTTAAATCATAACAGTCAAACAACATGACTAGTAGATGTGAGACGTAACTTAATCTACATTGTTTGCTTGTAAAAACTATCACAAAAGATTTTAGGGAAAAGCATTTTACTCTTATGATTGCACAAATTTAAGTCAACTTACTTTTGGCTGATGAATCTTGATTTTCTTCAGATGCATAAAATGCACAGCCCATCTCTGCACAAATGCACAATTCTTAAAACAAGCCAGTTACTGTTTAAACAGCTAGTATAAATAATGAACCACTCCATTACCAAGAATATAAATAAATGTAGACATCTAAGGGTTCTCTAGAGCTGAAAGTTTAGGTTATGCAAAAACTTCGACAGCTGTAATTTGTAGGTCCTTGTAGACTGAGGGGTGTGAGTGATGTAAACTCTGGAAAGCCAACATTTAATGTATGTCTATTTTGTCATTTTGCCAAAAGGCAGGACTTCACTATTATGTTTCTTTTGCTGTGTACAAATTTTGAATAGGGCAACATCTGGCAGAAAAAATCCACAAAATGCATTAAGCTTTGCAGTGCCGTAAACAGAGCACAGTGCTATACTGCATGATGAGTGATGAAGCAACATTTTAGAGAAGTCTGGTTATAAACATCTTTTCTCAGACAAAAGAAAGACGAAGAAGAATAGGAGAATAAAAGTCCTTAACTGAGGATTTTTTCTTCACGTTAAAATTTAAAGTTAATTTAATACTAAAAGCTAGTTGAGTCAGTAATATGCTTCTAATTAGATTATAACCTAAAAAATTTGTTCTTTATTACGCTTAGCTAGTTGAAGAAATGTAAAATCTTTCGATCTGAGCCTTTAAGTCCCCATGTCTAAGGATGTAAAGGGAAGCAGTTCAGTTCTCCCCTCTACCCTAAAGTAACAACACACCTGTAATTTCAGTGAACCACAGTGGAAAATGGCTTAAACTACACCTCAGAAATTTGATCGATTTTGGTGAGAACGTAACTTTTTAAGATCTAACTTTAAGCCAGCAAATTTAGATATTTTCAGTTGGGTTGGTGCAAGTGCTTTGGCTTAAGTTAGTAAAGTCATAACTTGAGGAAAGTTAAGAACTTTCGTTGTGGGGAGAGAGTGCAGACAAGGGGAGAGAGGCAGAGAGTGCGAAAGGGAGAAAGATGGAAAGAGAGAGAGCAGACTGACCATTAACGAACCAAGGTGAAATGTATCCTTGGTCCAGGGAATTTCTTAAATAAACAGAGAATGGATCATATTTTATGGCTCTTGTCCAGGATATTTACAGAAACACTGTAGTCTATACTGTCAGTTAGTCTGAGAATATGACTACAGAAGCAATCATAAACTACCCAGGTGCTATGCTACGTTACTGAGTGAAGGTACAGAATTAAAGCAGAGTGCTCTTCTTAGCTGCCTGTCTTGAAACACTGACAGTGAAGTCAGTCTCTGTCAGTTCACAAGGTTGTTTTTGTGGTGGTGGTGGTGTTGATTTGCTTTCCTGCATAAATGTGCCCTTTTCTTTTTTTTTTTAACTACCTACTTTGACTAGACTGCTGAACCTTCACTTTATTTATTGCAATACAACACTGACATGTCTCACAGTACACAACTCTGCTGTTTCTGAATAGACTGTACACCCATGTTTGTTGGGGTAAATGCCACCCAAGCATTCATGCTAAGCTAAGTGGGAAAATGCAATGTTCATTCAACAGCTAAGTGGGAAAATGCAAGTGGGAAGAAAACCATAGGTTTATTAATGGCACTATTAATTCCTACTGGTCTCAGGGATTTTGAAAGTGCTTCTAGACAGTAAGTAGCAACTTCAGAGGACCTTTCATGAGCAGTGGCCAACAGCAGCAAGCCTTACTCTACACGTAGAAGAGGCAAGGTTTGGTGAGACAGTTTATCTCACTTATACCTGCCATTAGGAAGCTTTTTGCAGGCTACCTGAGGGAATTCCAGCTCCAGGCAGCAAGGGTGTAGGTACCAAGAGGTATGTCTGCAGTGTTGCTGCTCTGCTGCAGTTCATGCAGGAATGAACAGCATCTCTGTTGCTTCAGGCTTTCTTCTATGCTGCCTTTGGGATTCAGGCTGCACTTACAATGCAGGTTGCAAGAATTTTGATTTGCATGGTACATTGTGGCTCATACACCCCCCAACTTACTCAAAAATATTGCCCTGTGTGTGTGTGTGTGGCATTTTCTAAGGAACTCATCTCGGGAATTATTTTCACTATCCGAATTTCTTCTTCTATGCATAATAAAAGTAATGTTTAATGACCTCGACCATAGACAGGGGATCACAGGTACCAACAGGAGTTAAAGCATTTTTGTCTCTGTTTATCTGCATTAAGACTTAAAAGTGAAAGAGTGACAGAAAGAAGAATTGCTGTACCAAGTTTCCTGACAAGCTGCAGCTTTAGGTGAATGGATGGATTCTGATAGATGCCCTTATTCTCCATCATGACAAAAAGAAAAAAAAAAAAACAAACAAAAAACTAAAACATTTACTGCCAAAAACCTGGATACTCTCTTAGGTGTAGCAACTGCTGATCTAATAAAAAACACATTTTCAAATGCTTGGGATTTGTACACATTAACGTCCTAATCACTTCTGGCCTACAGTATTTTAGAGACAATACAGATACAAGTGCTTTTCTTAAATTGTCTTATTTTTGAAAACTTTGAAATCTGAAAGAAACATTTTTTTCCCTAGTACATCTTTTTCTAGGTGGGTTTTTAAACTGCTTTGAATTTCAAAGGGCTTCTCACTAGCACAACTAACACAACATTTTATTCTCCCATCCTGCAGATATGTTTCTGTAGGCCCGTTACACACAGTACAGCAAAGAATTAACAAATGATTTTTTGGCAAAAGCCTATTTGTTTCTATCCTTAAGTCCTGTAATAATCTTCAAATCAGTTATGCATAACTTCTACTTTTGAAAATATTTTCCACAATTAAAATATCAGAAACTCTCAGAAAATTGCAGTGTCTAATGCTACAAAAAAGGCTGAGGTATTGCTGAATTGAATAATTTCATTCCTATTGGTACTGAATTATAATACTCTCCAGACATCCTCCAAGCAAGTCTAAATTTTGATCAGCTTTTTTTTATATTCTAGTTGACTGAAGTGGGATGAGTAATAATTACAGCCTGTGTTCTCACTGCTGTTTGGCAACCTGAGCTCAGTTTCCCTGAGCTCTTTTTGTCACAAACCTTACCTAGACAGTCTGTGGAGGAAGATGTCAACTTAACATAAAGGCTTCGTCTTACTTTATTACTATATGTTAAGCATTACTGCACCTAAGCAGTTTCTTTTGAATGCTTAGTCACTGGAATGTAGGAAAACTACACAAATTCAATCATACTTGCATCCTGTAATAAATGATTTTGCACAATATACCTCATTAGGCACAGTTTTGCAGTAAACTGACATAATTAGATCTTAAACTAACCTAGCAGATAGAATATTTGTACTTGATATCCTAGCACTTTGAGGTTGGCATTTGTGTGTTAGATTCTTTATTTGAAAAGCAAAAAAGTGTTTAGTTTTTGACTTGCTTGTCTTCATTGTACTGAAGCTCTATTAATAGAATTGTTATAAATCTGTTTTAAAATATAAATTGAAAGTATAGCAATCAGAATGCGATATAGCCTTTTGTACAAAATGAAGCAGCAAAGGGCTGTTACTCAAGTCAGATTTTACTATAAATTGTAAGTCCACTAAGAATTACCGTTTTATGACTTAGGCCAGTAAGGTCACTCCTAATCTGCTTAAAAGCCTTGTTACAGTAACATAATACAGTATTTATGTTGCCTCCTTTGTTTATGAAGTAGTTTCACAAAGTCCTGCCAAACCCAGTGACCGAAAGTTCATGGTAGTCTTTGTCTCATAGAAAGCAATGGGTAGAAGGGTGGATTATGCTAAGGGAATTCAGTCCTTCTGTGACTACTAAAAATTGAGTTACTGTGCTGTGACAAGGATACGTGTTCCTAAAATATGACTTTTGCAGTCCATGAATATAATTCTTCGTCATTATAATTCTACTTTTGCCATTTTGTAGAACTTTTCCTGGAGAGGGATTTATGCCAATTAAGGACTTAATCTATTATTGTTCTTACCTCAGACTCCTATTAGCGGTTGTAAGCATGCAAGAAATGTAGTGCCAGATACTAAATTCTGATTTACCTTTCAATTTCTGCATGAGCTGTGAAATTTAGATACATTTACAGGTTTTGGAGGGAGGGCTTGGATTTTTTGTGTACTTATTTTTGTGCAGAAGTGGGGAAAAACAGGAGGGAGAAATATGTATATGCAGTGCAGCCTGTTTTGTTTCCTCTATATGCACAGTATTTTTTTTCTGTTCTTTTATTATATTTAGATTGACATATCATGTTTTCATGTTCAAGTTTACCACTGCTTCTCTTTGTTACAAAGACCAGTATCTGTTGTGTTTGTGAGGCACGTATAAGGAGAAAATGGAGTTCATTTACCTGTGTTATAACTGAGACTTCCTGCATTAGAAGTTTGACTGACTTTTAGTTTTACTGGAGATAGATGTGTTTATAGATACACAGAGAATTTTCTTTTTTCGAGAAATAAAGTAATTTACTGTTAATTTTTTTCCAAGTGGGAGAAAATGCAAACAATATATGTTTTCATCTAATAAATAAATAAAATGAAAATAAATATTATTAGAATATGTTTTGGGTATGACTTTAATTATCCTAGGAGACATCTTAACAGGCTTTTCTAATGACATTTTTCTTCCAAAAAGTCATACTAGCAAAAACAATGTCTCTGCCATATTGCATAGTCAGGAGATATTAATTGACAGCCAAGCAACTGAGCAGGGCACTTAATAATCTATTATCTGTACAGTGCTTATTTTATCAAACGAGTGAGGTTAGGTATTTCAGATTAGTATATACAAGACAGAATACAGAGACAGAGCAGAGAAAAACAAACTAGGCAAGAATGACAAGGTCAAGGGCAGTATATCAATTGGTTGGCTTTCTGGGTCATACTAGTTTTAAATATTTGAGAAGCCATTCCGAGAGTAAAACAGAGTTCTTTGTTTTGTTTTAGATCTTTGACCAGATCTTATCTACATTCATAGAGCTGGACTGTAAATCACCAAGTCTCTTTTATGTTGGCTGCTTTGTAGGAAACCTAAGAGGCAGTAAGTAGTAGACATAGAGGAAGATGCAGAGAAGCTTTTTCCCAGCATATTCTTAATTTCATGTCTAGCAGTAGAAAGTGCAGTGCATGCAAATAACCATTCCAGTCTTTTCAAAGATGCATTTCTTCACTGCCACAGCAGACAGCTAATGGTTAGGTTGTGGTTAGCATCTCACTTGGTGCTTTGAACAGAATTCCGTAAGTATTTTCCCAAAGCATGGGAACATGCATACATGCCATGAAAAATAACCTCCCATACCTTTAGTAACACAGTAACTGCTACCTGATGCAGGTACACTGCCAAAAGATTTAAACATTTGGCTGTAGTTGAATTTTGTTACAGGAAGATGTAGATTCTCAAATACCCCTCAAAGAGTGAGGAAGGAACAGCTGGATGCTCACAAAAAATATGTTGTAAATAACATTTTAAAAAGGTAAGTGCTGAGAAATTAATGTCTGGTAGTACTAGAGAAGAAAAATCTCTGTTGATGTAATAAACTTCCCTGGTCTTTGCTACCATGATACTCTGACCACTTTAATGATGGCATCTCTGTGACTGCTAGCAAAGATAGCTAGTGGTTGCTAAGTTTTATGGTAGTCTTTCGTCACGAAAATGTTATTCACTATAAATGAATCTGAGCTCCCAGGCAGCCATCAGATTACTGTTTCTATTGCTGCGGAGCTTTGTCAGGTTAAACTCAAGCAACTGGGCCTATTTCATGACAGGATATCTATGCTTTTGATGGTAAACCAAGTGTTGGCCTCCTATAATGTTGACCAGTGTGTGTAGCAAAATGGTCAGGTGGGTGAGAAGAAATGCACTCTACTTTGAAGACATCTTGACAGCCAACTGTCTTGTACTGTGAGTTTTCCTCTTCCACCCTGCTTGACTGGGCACGCAGCTGTCAGTCCTACAGCTTGGCTCCTTTTGATCTTCACTGAGCCCTTGTTCTGTGCATGCAGAGCTCAAACTGCTGTCTTCTCCGTTTCTGGCAGTTCCCCCTCTGAATCAGCGTCTGTGCCAAATACCACAGATCACAGCCTGCACAGCAAAGCAGAATGAGCTGGCAATTATCTGACAGGCTCTGTACCAGCCAGACCTGGAATATTCACATAGATTGGGGAAAGTGCTTTGACTATTAATACATGTGCAAGTGAGGATGGAAAGATTTGATTCTGCTTCTATTTTAATACCAGAAGAAACCCAGTATTTTAGAATATAGCCAGTGTTGAGAATAAACAAGAGCGTTTGCAGTGAAGAAGTTGCCCATTAAGCTTAGCAATTTTTTGTCTTTCCATTGCACAGTAGGTGCCAAGTATGCATGCATTGCTTCCATGTACATCACACAGCATGGGACACTTCCACTGAAGCTTCATGATCATCAAAAGTCTTAAGATTCCTACAAATACCTAAAATCGTTTAATTTCTTAACACTATTCTCTGCTATAATGGCTGCTTTGATTGTTGTGTATACAGATACACTCTGGTTCTAGCATCCTCTCCTACTTATTAGGGTTAGCAGTCTTCTTCTATACTTCAGAGCTAATGCAGTTTTAAAGCTGTCCACAACTAACATGAAAGAAGGCAACTGCTTATACATATATTTGTCACTTGCTCACACTTGTTACAAAGAGCTCACATGCAGGGACATTTAGATTGGCATGGTTGGCTTTTGCTTGCAAAACTTTATGGTAATGTATAACACAAGCAAGTAATACCTGTGCAAATATTTGCTTAAGGGTAATGAAAACCACAGCTGTCCACTGTGATTAAGTAAACAGTGGTTGCAAGGGAATGTATCAAATACAGAAGTAACATTTGGATCTGGGCAGAATACCTGCTAGGTATATTTTGAAATATTGAAACATAATAAAATGCGTGAAAACAGAATGCAAGTATGTCTCAATTTTAATTCTCACTGTGAAGAACATTCTTCTTCTTTGAAACACAATCTTTTTCAGTCCCAAAACTGGGAGATCTACTGAGAAGTGTTAGGAATAAAGACCAGCATGTTTGGCAGTTGCTTGGAGTAGCTGTCAGCTTTTGTGAGCTTCTCACTTGAGGAGTGGAACCAACCAATTTTCCAGCAATAAATGCTGCTGGTTCCACAAAGCTTGTTCCACTCCCTTCTATGATTATTACTGCAATAGTTTACTCACAGATGTGAGCTTTTTGTTGCATTTGTTGAAAGTAAGAGGCTATTGACTCAAGTGAGTGCTTTTCTGAAAACATGTCTACGAAATCTCAGGTGTGCTTGTATGGGACTTTCAGACAAGATTTGTTCAATATATAAGCTAGAACTTGAGGTCATGGCTCAATGCCACAAGTTAACCTTGCAATCTAAAATTAGGTTGTGTGTGTTGTTTCTCGCTTACAGGTCGTGAAAACAGGTGGTTTACAGCCACGGTATTTTTGATGATGTAGGAAAAAACCTGACCCATGTGATGAACAAAACACTATGTCAGTCCTGCTGTCACAGTAACAACAAGGTGGGAAAGTTTGTAGATTGTAAAATAGAAGTTTACACATGCAAAATCCCGAGCTCTTCAGTGGGAAGATGCAACTTTGAAAGGCCACTGCTCTTTACACAAATGCTGCTTTCAGGACTCGTGTGGCAGCCTTGAATGTTGCTGCTGAAATGAAATTGTAATAAAACAGTCAAGGCTGATCTTCTGTTTAGCATCAGTTACAATCATTAAACTGGATAATGAAGAATGATAGTGTGAGCTCAGGAAATCCCTGCCTGGCTTGGGGAAATTGTAGCAGTTGGATGGAAACTTCCAAGTCCTGTGAGCCCTTGTGCAAGTGAGTGTGTGCCTGGGTGCGCTCTGCACCGCAGGGCTAGGGAAAGTTCCCCTTGCTTTGCCTGCAGGTAGACGTGGCAGAAAGGGTCTCCTATGCATCTTTATGTCATTTGGAATTGTCTGTCTTGGCTGCTGTCAGTAGGACTGTGACCACGTTTTCACTTAGTTCTTTCACTGTCCACTCACTGGAAATTGCACGTATCCACATCTGGAAGCACTCTGCTCACTCCGTTTTCCACCTCAGGGCTCTACTTTTTTTTATTATTCTTTTTGAGAAGAGTATAAGCAAATAATGTCTCATCTCTTTTCATGCAGAAAAGTGTTGCTTGACTCTGTTAATTGAAGACAAATAACAAGCAACTATATCAAAGCCCACTTATGCGTCTATTTTTTTCCCCCCTCATAGCAGCAAAGGTAGTTTAAACAACAGGAGAAACAGAAATGGGAGTTTCTTTCAGAGCAGACAACCATTATGACTTCACTGTGTGCATTCACTGTAATCCAAGAAGTCACAGATTCTGCAGTAGGAAGAATAAGACTTTTCCTATCTAGACTGGACAAGCAGCTCATTAGCAGAAATACAGTGTGGTTTAGAGATTTTTCTCTTAAATGAAGAAATAGAAATGTTATTTAAACTTTATTATTAATGTTATTTAAATGAATAAATCCATAAAACTAACTATGAAGACACAAAAAAACCTACTAAAAGAAATCAGTAACATATCTTATTAACTTTAGGTTAGAATAACCAGTTTGATTTTTTTCATTGGCTAAAATGTGGATCAGGTGTTTCTTTCCTTTATGCCCTGGCATTCTTTCTTATATTTGCCCTCCGTTTTCCACACACACACGTGCAAACATGCACTTTCGCATGCGCACACACACAATTACTTTTAGTCACCAACAATATCTGGTCTGGTCACAAGTGCTGGGATTGCTCTCTTGTGATTTGCCTGGCCACGCCACCCACACACTGACTTGCTTCATCCGTACTTGCTCCACAGCCACCAGGACAAGCTGAACAGTTAGTGGGGGAGAGGAATTACTCTTTTTTTGTGTGTGTATGTAGACCATAGCTTATTAATAACCATAAAGAGGACTTTCAGAAGTAAACTAAGAATTTAAGTGCTTGATCTAAAAACCAAAATAGCTTTGCATTAAAATGAAATTTGTCCTCTCTAAGAATTCATTCTGGGGTATTTAACTTTATGCCAACTGGTCATGAACAAAAGCTTTGACTAATTATCAGCCGCTCCTCTTTGAACACAGTATTTGGTGCTAACGTATTAGCAGCGTAACTTTGTAAAATCGTGTTTGGTGGACACAAATCCCAAGTGGGTAGGTAGACCTCCAGACAGCCAGAAGCATACTTTTCCATTTATTTGGGACTTCTAAAAATTGTAATCCTTGGTGACAGGAAAGACCATGAACATCTATTCAATTATTATATTTAAGGATGAATATTTCCCTCTCATTGGCTCATTTGCCTGCGTTGGTTTCTTGGAATATTGGTAACCCAGGCCTCCTGCCTGGGTGCTCAGTTTTCTCAAATTAGTGTTTAGTATCAGGCACTGGGGTTTGAGAATTAATGCTTCATTGGTCTCCATTGTATCCTTTCTGTCAGGAAGATGGTTGTAGTACTTACACGTAAATAGTTTTATCATTCAGAAAATGTTCAGATTAGTACAAACATGCTGTTTACTCTCGCTGTTTTCCAGAGAGCAGAGTGGCTGGCTATGACCACCCTAGCTTCCAATTCCTGCTTTTGAAATACAAATACAGAGTGAAAACTAAACAAACTGTAGGAAGGTTTTTTTACACTTACAGTAGTTCCACTGCCTGTAGTTGTCAAACCAGTCAGAATAACCATTAGAACAGGTAATAGCAGCTTCTACTATATTCTGTTACACTTATTTGTGATCTGTGATGTTTTTATAGACTGAGAGAGATTCATTTTAATTTTTGTTTTAAATATAGGAAAGCATTTAAGAGTGTGCTTAGAAAAAAGGCCATTTTCAAGTGTCTGTCTGACTAGGAGTGTTTTTCTGCATTAGAATCTTAAAAGATTTCAGCCTAAGGCTACAAACAGGACTGGTATTTTTGGATGCTAAATTATTTTTCAGAAAAAAAAGAAGAGCACTGTGCAAATCATTGTTTATCTCAGTTGATGGAGTGTTACACTCATAAATCATGATTATTTTCAACCTTTTGGTTGAGAGCATTTTGTTTTCACAGCCAGAAGCAGTAAAATAATCAATCATGTATAGTGCCATGGATAATTATCATGTTGCTTGGTGTTCTTTGAGCTACTGCAGGTGTGTTCAGAGCCTCTATTGGTTGTGTTTAAACTGTGATTTTATAGCTCAAGTGCTGAAGAGCTTTGGAATGTACCCACAATTGCTTTACTTTTTTTTTTTTTTTTAGCATAATGCAATACCAGAGACCATTTGTTATGAAATCCAGAATGACTTGTGTTTTTTCCATGGTTCAAGTCTTTTTTATGCTCCTCAGTATATTGACTTGGACTGCTCAACATACAGTTGTACAGAAAAGATATGTTTGCGATAGCTCAGAGACTTAGTTCCATTGTTGCTAAATTAGAAATGACATTGAAATGCAATTTGTGGTTTAAAAAGCCTCAAGTATTTTATGCTGTAAATACCGTGGAGTTCATTCTTACTTATTAAACATTCAGAGCAGTTTTATTGGCATAATTGCATCTTGTTTTCAAATAGTGGGGTTTTTTTTGTGTGTGTGTGTGTGTTTTTATTTTTTTTTACTAGGAGGAAAGCTAGTACTCTGCAGTGGCTGTAAGGTTGCTCTGCCACAGTGTGCAAGAAATAAGTTTTAAGTCTGGAATTCTGTGATCAGCTGAAAGTGGCATAAATCACTACAGTCAACAAAACACTCTTGCCTTTTCTTTGCCCCATCTTCTTCCTTCTATGCTGCTCCCTTCCTTGTGCTGACTCAAACAGTCTTGCAGCTGCGCTGGGAACCACATCAGGGAGCTAACCTTTCCCCCTCTCAGCCCCTGGGCAACCGAGTATAAAAGATTAAGGGATATTTACTGCAGACAGGCGATTTGGGTGCCCACATGCTTTTGAAAATCCTGGTAGACATCTGTCTGCATCTTTCCTCATCAAATGCTTCCAGCAATCCGGCCTAAGGTGAATTGACCAGGACTTTGTAGGAAGTCCTAAGAACTGAAAGTAGAATTTGGATGTTCTTTTCTGCAGGCTCTGTTCCTGTTTAATGATCTCCACTCTGTGTTGTAAAATAAAAGGACCTGGACTTTATTCAAAAGACTGTTTTGGCTGTGAATTAGTAGAATCATTTGTAATTCAAAGTTTATCATCTTCAGATCATCTTCATCATCTTGATTGTGCATTGAAAATAGTGATTTTAAGATAAGTATCTTCTTTTCCATGTGTGCTGCTTGTTTACTGCAATATTAAAACAGCTGTTAGTGAAGGTGCCTCTGTAAATGAAATCTGAATAAATCTGTATCTGTGGTTTGTCTCACTAACATATCTGAACTCTCGTTTTAAGTGGGAAGTATGAGTTGCAGGAGGAAGAATCTAAGTTATTTAATAGTTAAGCTCAATGACAAGGATTGTGTAATGAAAGTGTAAAGATTGACAGTGCAGTTGAAAATGCAGCTGTGTGGTTAATGTAAAATATGCATTAACAGTATGAGGCATTAAAATAAATCAAAGTATTCACTGAAGTCTGTGTTTGAATCCCTGGTAATAATATTTTAAATGACTTATCTGATTTTCTTCTTTTCACACTGACTTTATAATACTTAGTGAGGTGCCTGGCTGAAAACTAAGAGTATAAACTGCATCTTCAGTATGCTTTTTTCCTGTTTTGGAGGTTTATTGCAGCTCTGTGTGGAAAACAAGAATCAGTCCTTCTGTGCAGTTTTGTGCTGATGGCCAGCTGATTTCTTTTATTGTGTTTTATAGTGGTTTGATGGTACGTTGGTAAGGACTGTTTTATTAAACAAGGAAGTTCCTGAAGAAAACTTGTGAAATTTGTAAAGCAAGTTTTTCATGAGGCACTTGACTACTCGTTTTCTAAAACAGACAGCTAGCGTGTGTTGTATCAGAATGCAAACATTCACAGTAACAGAGATTAATGCAATATGCAGATTCTCTCTTTATGTGTTTAACTGGCAAAAGGATACCAAAGTATAGGATTTTGAATCTCTGGTAAGGTGTGTTTGAGAAATGAGGTCTCACTGTGCAGGATGAAGATGGTTTAACATTTTTGTTTGTTTGGATTTTATTTTAAATCAATGGTAAAATTTCTGTCCAAAAGAAATAATGAAGCTCCTTTTATTGCTACAGATGGTAAACCTCAGATTTGTCTTTTTGCACTAGTGCAGTTTGCAGATTTTGCAGCAGATTGTTTTTTTCTAATGCTTACTGAAATGAAACAATTTCTATAGAGCTGTTTGGTAAAACAGAAAAAATCTAAAAAGAGGTGAATTCACACAAATGGAATGAGAGATTTTCTTCAATAAGGAATGCTTATAAATTGTGGGAATTTATTCTGTATAACAACCCTGACTCTTGTAAAAGGTTTCTTGTCTGTTTTCTACCAGTTTCTGAAGGTTCTATGACTTGCAGGCTGGTGTTGGTTTTACTTTAAATATACTTACTTAATTTTATTTTGATGTTAGAGACGGCTTGAAAAGCTCACTCTTTTTCTAATGGTCTCACAGTGAGAGCTTTTTATTACTATAAATTTAACTGAAAGTAACTATAAAGAATTTTGGATGGTGAAAGAGTAAATTTAAACTCCCTAGTTAACATGCTATTCTGTGAATAGTGTGCTTTGCGAGCTGATAGTAAGCTAAGAAGTGCCTGTTTTTCAGACTTTGCAGTATTCTGAGTAGAGCGACGGCAACAAAAAGTGCAGGTTATTTCCCCCATTTTCAGTTATTTTTATACAAAGCTGCAGTAGTTAAGCAACGTGTGCAGTGGAGGTTCTCATCTGCCGTCACTATGAAAGGCACACACTGATTTTATGCTACAAACTGCATCTTTTGTAGACTATTCACCTCCCTTTACAGGTCTGCCAAGCCCACTCTGCAATTGGTTGCCAGGGGCTGCAGATGTTGGAAAAGAGAAATTTCAATGAAAGGCCCTGATTCAGCAACCCAAGCAGCCTGCCTCCCCCAGCCAAAGTAATCAGATTGGCAGCTGAATCAAAGGGTACAGTGGGCCCTTTGTTTGGGAGCTCCAGAGGTTAGAAATTGACAGAAGGTCAACAAAGTTTTATGAAGAAAAGAACAGAATATTAGAGGGTATTAGGCTGAAGAGAGGGAGTTTGGGAGATGTATGTTATTGGAAGAAAGTTAGAACCTGAGTCAAAGGTTACAGCCGCAGGAAGCAAAGTTTGCGTATTACTGTTTAAATCTGAAAATAGTTTCAGCTCCAGAAACAGGATTATTGATGAGTGGAAGGAATGGCTGAACAAAAATCTGCAGTTTCCCTAATTGTAGCTATGTGCAATTGTTAGTGTTGAAGGATTTATTTGTAAGCTTTGGGATTTAACATACAATGGTAGAAAGATGGTTGTTTTCCTCATAGAATCATGAGACCGAGTAAGATCTTAAGAGGTTCTGTCTCACCACGGGAGAAGAAGCATTGTATCCTTGCAGTATCACATGCAATAGATGCTTGCCTCATCTGCCACCTTGGAAAATTTCATTTACTGAGATCTGCGTTTGAAGAATGCTAGCTCTCAGTCCATGCCTGATCTCCTTCAGACCAAGCAGGCCTAGTAGTCAATCACTCTTTTCCTTTTGTTGGTCATGTTTTGTAGACCATCCTCATGGCACTAGTTGTAGTGTTTCAATCGGACCCACATCCATCTTGAAATTGAATTAAAAAAAATGGAGAAAGCACTCCGGGGCTTTACTAGCATTGAGCAGACTGGAAGGATTGCTTCTGTTGCTGTGTCCCGGTATGATGATTGCCTTGTTTGCAATAGCTTGAGATTGTTGACTTATGTTCAGTTCTAATCCATGTAAGTTAATTCAGTGTTGGCTTCTATGTCAGTTATTACTCATCCTTCTGCTTTATTGTAAATGCTTAAAAATAACCTCTTTGTTCCCTTATTTTTTCCAGGAATTGGAGTTAAGCTGATGGGTTTGTAATTCTCTGGCACTCCTTTTTACCCTTTTTAATAAATAATAGGAACTATTTGTGCAATTTCCCATCTTTTAAGATCTCATTTGTGCTCTGCAAGAGCTGAAAAGACAGTTATTAACATTTCATGGCATTGCATCAGCCAGCCCTCAACTGCTCTAAATTAATCAGGCCCACTCTGGTTGAAAATACCTGGCTTTGTTATTCTCTTCCTGTGTGAGGCTGAGGCCTTGGTTTGTCCCTGGTATCAATTATGATAACTGCCTCCTTGTGACTGGCTTCTTAATGAAGATTAATGTATTGTTTTGATGTCTGCTTATGACCATGAGCATTTTGAAATCTGTTTATTGCAATTACCTCTCAGATAATGAATGATCTGTGAACTCATAACCATTTCAGAGGGAAAATTTTGCTCCTTTATGATGAATGGTGTATGCCTTGTGGGTTAGCATTGTGGTCAGTTTGACAGTTTAGTTTTTGAATATGTGAAATGGCATTCCTGTCTCAATGATGCAGGACATTTGCTTGTGTATTGTGTTGGTTATTGGTGCATAAAACAGAGCAGTGGGGCCCCCTGCACTGGACCTTGTCAGTAAGCAAGTCTTCCTCATATTTTCAGGAAGAGGGAACTGACAAAAGAAACAATAATTCTTTATATTCAGTTTGGAAAAGCATTTTCTATACTGCTTGTTTTCTTGCTGCAGTTTGCCATTTTAAGCCAAAGAAACAGAATGTATTTTGTACATCAGAAGTACAGAACACTGACAGTAAATATAGTTTCCCTTTTGGAGCCGGATTTTCTTTAAATGGGAATAGCTTCCTTTGCTGCCCTGAAAAATTAGGAAATCCTTTTTTTGTGTGACTGTGCAGTTTCAAAGTGGTACTATTTACAGCATCTGCATTTTACTTGACTGAGTAATCCCTGAAAAGATAGGTACTCCTGGCAATCCAACATGCGGCATATACGTTGTCCCATACTGGTGACTGGCATTCAGGCTGAGTTCTGGTTATATTGATCTTGTCTGGTGATCCAGTGTGAAAGGAAGACAGACACTGGTGATCTTTGCTACCTGACACTATCACTGCAGATGTAAATTGAAGAAGTAGGTGTTCAGAAATAAGCTGTGATACATTTAATGTCTGAGCAGAGAACATATGCAAGTGAAAAATGTGAGAGTAACCATACTTGAGCAGATGAGAGATCTATGCAACCCTACGTCTTGGCTCTCATGACAGCAAAAGGGAGATGCTGAAGTGTAAGATGAGGTTGGTGTACACAATACCACTCTGTGTTGGGTATTTACCTAGCCTCCAGCCATTTTATGCTGAGACTTCCTTGCCTGCATAGGATTTCTGTGAATTAGTTAGGTCTCAATGGATTTTTCTTCATGAACTTGCCTGGTTTCACCTGTTGCCCGTATGAACTCTGCCTACAGCCTAACAATATCTTGTCTGAGAAAACTTTATGTTGTGTTAGTTTTGTTTTGAAATTGCTTTTTGCTGTTTTTCCCTCATACTGCTGTTGCTTCTACCGAGAGATTGGTCCATCCTCTCTTAAGACTCTCATCACTCCATAGACCGTTACTGTCATTGACCTCAGCCATTTCCTTCCAAGAGTGACAAGTCCTAGCAGCTGTACAAAACCTGGTTTATAATTTTAATTATCCTCACTACTCTTCTCTAAAACTCTTCCAGCTCTTCTGTACCCCTTTGAGATGAAAGGACCTCAATGGCACACAATGTTCAATGTATCAGAGCAAGCCATAGTTTCACCCAGCAGCATAGTTATGCTTTCAGTTTTACTCTTCATTCCTTTCCTAGAAATACCCAATACTGGCTGGATTTGCTTTTCTTTTTATGGAACTAACTATTCTGAGCCCAAGATCTTGGTCCTCAGTAGTCACAGTTCTGAACAAATCTTGTGTTAAGAATAAACGTTCCCCATGTGCACTCTTTCCATTTGTCTCCATTATTCTCAGTCAGGTATGTCTTTACTCCCATTCCCTGTCTGCTTCACCTTCTTTAGTAGCCTTGAATAAGAGAGTTTGCTAGCCTGTATCCCCTTTAGCCAATTTTTTTGTCTTCTCCACTCTCTTTCAGGCTTGGACTGTACAAGCCTGTGCAGCTGTTTTCTGTACATACCTGCACAGTTGCCCAATGTGCTGTGGGGGTTTCTGGTACACCAATACGGATATGTTCATTGAGACACTTCCCAGACACCAGCGTGATTGATTTGTGTTCAGTTAACTACGTATTTATGCAGTAGCATGCTAGTTAGCATACTTCTTGCCAGTGTAAGTTGATAATATCACATGTAAAGTTCAAATATTGAGCATTTATCTTATCACTTTTTAATAACAACTCTTTTATGGGTCGCTGCTGTTCTGCCACTTGTGTGTTTTGCAGGTCTGCCTTTTTTCTTAGCATTGTATGACAATGCTGTATTTGTAATAGGTATTTAAAAGACATCATCTTTGTTGTATCTAAAATCAGTTTAATGAACAATTATATCTTTTCTAGCAGTAGCTGATTCCTGATCAAGAATGACAGTGAAAGTTAGATGCTTAAAATTACTTCGTGGACTTTCCTCCCCTTCAAGCATTGGAAAAACAAATAAAAATCCTGCCAGGAAAAGATATGGAAAGTAGGAAGAAGAAAAGTGAAATAGGATACTCCTGCTGAAATATCGAATAAACGAAGTGGGAAAAGGGTTGTAAGTGAAAAATCAGATTTAGACAGGAGCACAGTTGTGTAGGGTCTTCAAAGAAAAAGACAGCAGAGAGTTGGTAATGGCACATGATCGGGGTGCATCTGCACTACAGTGAGAGGAATTAAAGAAAAAATGACAACAGGAATTATTGTCTGTTGAGGAAAACACTACGGATTAGTCTAGCAGGAAAAAGGTACTAAGTTATTAATGCAAATCAGAAAGCACTAAGAATAAGATTCAACAGGAACATAAGGCTTTTTCCTTGAAGTTCTTGACTGCAGAGTTTTTTAAGTCAAGAGGAAAAGGTTTTATTTGGTTGTAGTGACTTGGTGGTCATCTGATCCAGAAGCATTTATGGTATAAAAAACTTAATATTTCATTTTGATAATAACTTTTTTCTATTTTAGGTTGTGGTACAGAAATTTTAGGGTTAAAGCTGGGAATTCATAATAAATGTAGTTGAAGTAGAATTTTGTGTATTACAGAAAATATACATTTTTATTTCATAAAAGGAAGATTAAATGACAGAGCTGGTTTATGTTTATAATTTACAAAGTACACAAAGGATTTTCAATTTTATCTTTGCTTAGTTATGGAGACTTTGCTGATAGGTGGTGTCTATGGTTTGTAATTGCATAAAGCACATCTGGAGGTTAGTGTTTTTTCCAGGTATAAACACATCAAGCACAAGAGTGTGTCACACAAAACTATTATTGAAAGATTTTCAAATCAGCAAGTGCTCTTTTTTCTTATGATCTTTGATTTGGAAAACTTTAAAAAATTAAAAGATATGGGTCTGAGAAGGAGTGAAGAGAGAGGAAGACATTTCTGTGCTCATTTTTCTGAGCTTGAAGTGTTTATTCCTGTTGTGAATCCCACTAAATCACTGAAGAAATGGAAACAAATATTTTAAAGTTGGGCACGTGGTATTACATCAAAAGTACCACTCAGGCCTTGGGGAGTTTGGAGTGTGGAGGTCTGAGTGTTAAGCAACCACGTGTCCCTAAGAATGGGCCTCTACAAGTAATGTTTCATCCTGTGAATGCTGGTGGATTATGATCAGCAGAACAAGCCAAATGCAGATTCCTGTGGACTGGAAGAACAATTGCTTTTCCTACTCTTCTTTTTACTCCAATGTTTCATCTTGGATTTCTCTTCCTTGTGGCCAGTAAATGTTGCTGTCCCATTCAAAACTCCTTGTGTGACACAGAGGAGGTCAAACAGAAGCAAGGGAATAGAGGTGAACTTGCCTTGCTGCCCCTTGGTAAAAATGAGGTGTGATGTATCTCTGCTGAAATTTCAATCAAACAAATCAACAAAACTTCTGTACAGTAGAAAGTCAGGCACTGGCTCTGCACCGTGCCCTCAGGGATGTGAAGACACATCAAGGCAGGATTTGCAATGGCAATTTGAGATGCCACGACTTTGGCCACCCAATTCCCTTTCTCCCTCCGGTCTGCAGATGAAAACTATCTATCATTTCCATTGGCCAATGCCTGGAGTTGCAGAAGATGATTGTCCAAGCCTGAGTTGCCCCAATTTGAAAGAGAGTATCTTACCAGAGGTACAGTACTGTCTTCACCATTGCTCTAATTGGGATGTCTGTGAATGACAACACAGTTCAAGTGGAATCAATAGTACTGCCAGGCTAGGAACCTCAAGCTGTGGGAGATGAAGGGAGAGGTCAAGTGGCAGTACTGTAACAAATAGCTTCACACCCAGCCTGAGGTAGAGGATGTCTGTGTTTCACCTAGTAAAGTCAAAGGCAAGTGAGCTGAATCTTATGTTCTCAAATAATGGGTAAAAGCACAAAGGAAAAATAAAAAATAATTAGTCTTGATTATTTTCATAATGTGGTGGAAGATAGGGATGGGGTTATTTGTGTTTCACCGCTGTGACTTGCAGTCAGTGTTGTAGGGTTTAGTCTGAAGGAAAGGGAATGGGGACAAAAGGAAGAGGAGAGCCTTTTCCCTAGTTTCGTTTTACCCAATTGTGCTGGTTTGACTGAAAATTATTTAATTTTCTTCATGTAGTTAGAAATGTTTGTTTTTCATAGCTAGCACTGTCATTGTTTGGATTTAGCTTGAGAACAATAAGATAACACCCCAGGACAGAGTTAATGTTTTTAATTGCTCTGATCGGAGAGCCAAGGGCATTTCTGAACTCACTGCCCACAGGTGTGAGGCATTGAGGAACAGGGGCATGGGTGCTGCAGAGCTTGACTGACATCCAGACTGATCAATAGGAGTATTCCATCCCATTAATGTCTTGCATCGTATTTACAGAGAGTCAGGATCTTCTGGTTAAGTTTGGAGTACTTTTTTTGGGAGTTGGGATGGAGACCTGTTCAGTGGATTTCTGTTTGGCAGTTTCATTAGTTCGACCTTTTGGCATCCTGCTGTTTTGCACAGGCCTCTGGGCCTTTCTGCCTTTTTCCTCTCTTCTCTAGGATCTGCTTTGGGACCAGGTGCTGCTGCCTGGGAGTGGCAGTGGGTGGACAGGGTTCATGAGGAATTCCACTGAATATATTTTATTTTGTATTCTATTTGCATTTAATACATGTTAGTAGTAGTAAATTAGTGTATTTTGTTAAAATGTGTTTATATCAATCCACTAGTTTCACCCTCCCCTTTCAATTCTCTCCCCTTTTACGGGTTAGGGGAAAAGTGAGCGAGCAGCCTTCATGGTTATATTGCTATCTCAGGTTAAACCATGACACTAATACATTACCATGTATACCCATAACAAATCTACAACAAAACCCACATATTTCACTTTGGATCCCTATGACCTTAAACTTGAATGTTCTCTTGGTGATACACTGAGTGGTAGGGAATTTAGATGACTGAATGTAAATTAGGAAATACAAAGCTACAGGGGATGTAATTTGAGAAGTTGTTTTAGTAAAAACACTCCTATACGTTCATCTGTTTTATAAGTTCAGCTCTGTTTCTCACAGTGTCATATTTTCAAAAGGGGGAGTGGCGAGGTGAACCCACATTTTATAATGGTCAGAGTAAGTCCTGCAAAAGCAATGGAACATGGAAGAATTGTCTGTCATCTGCAGAAAATGCTAGCTCAACATTTTTTCTATCTTGTTCTGATATATGTTACGGACAAATAAGGAAGGCATACAGAAAGACATCCATCCTTTTCATCACCCTGTGAAATACTGGGATAAAGGTTATGATATTTTAATTTCTGGGAGATATATTTTAGGGACGTGGCTGAGAACAGGATAAGAAACTCAGAAGAGATGATGAAGCTGACGTCCAGAAATAGAATCTGAATTACTGTAATGTAACTGCAAAAGCAGATTTATGGTGGTTTTGTACCTCAGATTTTCAGTAAACCTCAGGTACTGCTTAATTTCCTGGGCCAGCACTGCTTTCAGCAAATGTTTGTGTTTTTTTGTAAAACCGTGTGAATTTTATTCTGCTAAGAACTGGAAAGTAGTTTTTAATGCTGCCCATATTTGCCAAGCATTAGGAAGTCCACAGGGTACATTATTGTAAAGTTTTCTGATCTGCGATGTATAAATCTTGACCTTGTTAGTAGGTGTTTCCTGGAACCAGGATCTGGACTGAATGAGTTTGCTGAACTCACTGTTGTAATGCTGTTTAAGAGAAAGATTAACTCAGAACATCAATTCAACAAAATTTTTTTTGTTTTCCTAGGTGAAATGGAAATTCCAGATTCAAACGACCCCTTAGGTCATGCAGATGGACTTGAGAGACCAATTCCAACACCTAAAGGTAGAATTAATTGTAGTTACTCTTTCTTCCCCCTGCCCAAATATAAACAAAGTTTACAAAGGACCAGCAAAATCATATTATTATATGTTCACTTCATTTACCTGTGAATACAAGTCTGTAAGAAAGGCAGCCTTGTGTGACTTAATATTTCTGATACTAACCAGGGATAGCAAGGTTACAGGAGTCTATAAAAAATAATTTTCAAGCGTGTTCAGTCCCTCCACACTGAAGGATTAGGTTTTTAACCCAAACACAGAAGGCCATTATTACCTTCCTAGCGTATTTTCTGTCATGCTAGTGCCATGAAAATGATTTTATTTTGTACAGTGCCACACTTGGCATGTATAGGTAAATATTAAGTATCAGTATCTTTAAATATCTTTGGTTTGATATAATTAAATCTAGCCCATGGCAATACATGAATACATACTTTTTACTTAGCTCTGAGAACTACTGATTTTTTTCTTTTTTAAAAACCAGACTTTTAATGGCAGAATTTCTAGTAATTTGTTATTATAGCATAACATTTTATGATACTTTATCACGTACTGGAAATTGTGATTCCAGTTACAGTTTGGTGCAACTTCCTAAAGCAGGACATTTTTGTTCTACCTGAAGAAACAAGTTTTCTTACTTGAAGTTCAGATTTTATTCTTTATTTGGATGCACTGCTGTTGTAAAGTCAACCCTTCTGCTTAGAAAATATGTCAGATAATCTGATAAGCACAAAGAGCTCAGCCTGCTTTTTGCGTTAGCATTCTCAGCAATCTGAGCACACGTTGAAGCCTATGAAGCACTGAGGTGCCAGTCAGGTGTTCTTCTCTTTCAGAAGAACATAAATTTTGAGGGTAGGTTGGAACATAGTCTCTGCTTTCATAAATATCCAATGTCCTGTTTTAACCATTTATTGCAGGGCAACAATAAAGTGTGAAAGATGCTGTCTATTAACCCCTGCTCTCTCCAATAAGGAAAGGGAAAAGGAAGAGAGATTTGCAAGTTGGAAAGTTTGAAAAGCTGTACTAGTAATACTAATGAAAGAAATAATGCAAAACATACAAAACCAATATTGAATTTCCCAGAGAAGCCCAGCAGCTGGGACAAAGTTGCCTGCAGGGCAGACACCTGGAAATCCTGGGTATGACTCTGAAATAGATGGGAACTGGATTCAGAAACGCACAGACTGGAACCAGGATCAGGATTGCAGACAAGAGAACAGGCAGGGTCCTCTTCAAATGCTGGGCATAAACCAAGAGAGCGAGACCCTTGTGATCTCTCAGCTTTAAACTGAGTCTGGCATGTATGGCATGGAATATCTTGTTGGTCAATTTGGGTGACCTGTTTAGCCCACCTCTCCCTGCAAGTATGACCCTTTTAAGAAACCTCACTTGTGGGGGGTTCTATCTGTGACCTTGACTACTACGGCAATAAAAGCTAAACATGGGCCTTTTCTGCTTACCATTCCTACCATTAGCTCAGTAAAACTGTAAACAGCAGGTATTATCAGCTCCAGAGTGGGCACTATCTGAAAAACATGCAGCCAANTCAGCTTTAAACTGAGTCTGGCATGTATGGCATGGAATATCTTGTTGGTCAATTTGGGTGACCTGTTTAGCCCACCTCTCCCTGCAAGTATGACCCTTTTAAGAAACCTCACTTGTGGGGGGTTCTATCTGTGACCTTGACTACTACGGCAATAAAAGCTAAACATGGGCCTTTTCTGCTTACCATTCCTACCATTAGCTCAGTAAAACTGTAAACAGCAGGTATTATCAGCTCCAGAGTGGGCACTATCTGAAAAACATGCAGCCAAATTCAGAAAAATGCAGTTACTTAGAAGAACTTAGCTGAAAGGAAAATTGACTAAGAGAGAATTGGCCTTATTTTAACCGAAACCTGGACATATGTAATTCTTTTTGTGCTTCACCTGAACACTAGTTAGATTTTTTACCTTAACTGTGCTTATTAGAAGCTTTTTTTCAGAATCTTCCATTTTTTTCTGTCCTTAATTAGATAAAAGAAGATGTGTTTATGTTTGCATATCTCTAACCACATTCCTACTGATGATCACTGTGGGACTATGTCCCTTCTATTTGGTGTACTCCTCAACTCCTTTCCACTTCCTGAAGCTCCCAAATTATTTTAGAGGATTAAACTTTGTCCTCCATTATGGGAATAAATTATAGAAATAGTAATTCCTGTCAACAGCACTGTATACTACAGTTGTTTTAACCACTCCACAGTCAATGTACCCACTACTTTTGATGGGAAAAGATCCATGTTTAATCTTTAACTTCATTTGACAGGCTTGTTTTCTTGGCAAGTTGGTCCTACTTTACTCTTATATCTGAGATTTTAAGGGTACAGACATAAAAGAAATTTTTTTTATGTGACATTACTTGCTTAAATTCTTGCTGAGAAAGGAGCTGCAAGTTGCAGGTTTGGTTTTTTTTTTTCTTTTTTTTTTTAAGGGCCACAGGCAATACCTGTCTAAGGAAGTAATTAATCACATCTCAAACATTCCTACATCATAAGGATTTTGTATTTCCTTCAGAAAAAAAAAAAAAAAAAGAGACCCTTGTTCTTATATGACTCATTGGTATAGGACCAGTCAGTTATTAGTTTCCAGCATGTCTGGTCTGGAAATGGACTAATTTTGCTCCCCTTTTATTTTTGCAGCCACAAAATTCTCAAAATAAGCAAAAATCCCTCAGTTGAAATTTTTTGTTTCTTTCATTGGAATGTTAACCCAGGTGTTTCTGTATCATAGTGAGGTAGCAATTTTTGTTTAAAAAAATCATTAGACAGTTCTGCAACTTGTGCGTACCATTGAGACCATTAGAAATAGTCTTTTCACTTCTTTCTTTACTTGAGAAATGTTTAGTTGTTTGGTTTTTTTTTTAATCACCTTGGGGTTTTTTTTCTGATTGTGGAATAGGCCCAAAACAGGCATGAAGATAGCGATAAATAGACTTCAATAATGCCCAAAGTTAAAGCGACTTTAGAAGGACTAAGCGTATAGGTAACTCTCTCCACTAAATTCTCCAGAAGTCCTGAAAAATGCCTCTGTCTCCAAAGAAGTAACCAGATTAAGCAAGGTATTATTAATAATGTGCACTTTAAAAAAGTTGTCTCTTCCTACGAGTGAAGCTAGCCTTCTGATTGCTGATGGGATAGGTCCATGGCTTGGCTAGGGCTTTGAGGAGAATTTATCTTTGCCTGTTTCCTTTAAGTGAGCACCTGAACCACCAGAAGAGCACTGCCTCTGTGGAATATTTTGCTGAAAACCAGAGCACAACAGTGAGCATTTGCTTTAGAAGAACTTAGTTCTGGTTTGGAATAAAAATAAAAGGCTTTGAGCAGAAGTATCCTCCCAGTCCAGCGAGTCCTTGCAAAGATGATCCTTTGCTCAGTCTTGGTTTCAATTGAGGGTCTCTTGGTGGCTTTCTGCTTTGCAACAGACGCTCTAGCAAACTCTCCCTGCTTCCTGAAAAGTCTCTTTCTCCTGCACAAGAGGCATAAATGTGCCAGCTCCGTTCTTTTCTCAGGAAACACTGAGCCTTGCTATCTGCTGGGACCTGTGCTGCTCTCTGCCCACCTGCCGGCGCTTGGCCAACTTGTGCTAGTGGTGATGCTGAGGAAGGAGTGAAGTTCCCTCTCCCACTCTCACAGCAGCAGTCAGCCAGCCAGGGCAAGGCCAACAGGGATCTTTCCTTTCTGAAGCCCAGAGGAGAAAAAGAACATACCTCTTAATCACAAATAAATGCACGGGTTGCGGCACAAGCCAAACCCAAGTTTTTCTGTGGTGATGATCACTGTTGGTGTATCACCACAGACAGGATTGCTGTTCACAGTCTTGTGTTCTTGAATCAAGTCTGGGGAAGGTATTGAAGGGTAAAATAGTAACTCTTCATGCATAGGTGAACTGCCAGTAAAATCTTACATCATAAATAATATCCGGTGCTGGGAATATTAAAGCAATACACATAAAAAGTTATAAGAAGTGCATGAGTAAGGGCAACCTGCAATAGCAGAGACATTGAGTGAGTTGGGTTCCTCCAGGAGACATGATCTCTCAAGCCTCTGACCATAACTGTGGTTTCTGCATAAGTCTCTCTGGGAACTTTTTCTGGTTCAAGAGGTACCTATATCAGAAATCCAATTTATGACTTGACTATTTTGGTTGCTTTGACTTGACATAAGGTAACCTGTCAGGAATCATTTGTATGTATTCTAAAAGTGGTGGGGTTTTATCTGCACAACTGGTGACTTAAAGAACAGTCCTTATCTTAACTGCACTGTTGCGCTCTCCAAATCTGCAGTAATGTGCTCCTAAATGGGCAGTAGCCTAGGACATGTGGTATCTGCCTCTTCAGTCACTTCTGGGGGTTCAGAAAACAAAACCGTTCCACCACACAGGAGTGGATTCTTGGGCTAGGTAAGATCTCCAGTCCTTCAAGTATGAGCAAACACTGCTCAAAAATAGACTTCCTGCTGCTAATAAAAGAGCTTAAATCCACTGATTTTAGTGTGGGGGACAATGTGCACATTGTGGCACTATTTCAGAGCTAATTCTGCTTCATTCTCGAACTGTCTATAATTTGTTCCAAAGTACATTTGATGTGCATGTGATCCAAATCACTCTATTTTACATGCTTCTGGCTGCATTTTTGTACATTGAGATCACAAATAGTATGGAAGACAGGGTGCAAATAATGGGATTAAATTAGGCTTTAAAGGTATAATTTCATCTGGAAACATTATGTGGAGGTATATAATAGTGTAGTTTCCTTAACTGCTTATGTGTGTTTTGGGAGAGCTGCCAATATCCCTTCCATTTCCTAACCTGGTTCCAGTATGTTGTAGATTGCTCATCTTCACACTGTGGTTAAATAAAGCAGAGGAGTGAAGAACTGAGAAGACTGCTTTGTATTTAGGAGAATGATCTGTGCAAGAGTGATGAGTCTTAGACCTTCCTCTCCCCTCTTTATTAGGATGGTGTTTCTCAGTATATTTCCAGTCCTGATTTACCAGTGGAAAGGGTCACTTTACTAGACTCGAACTGCCTGCTAATGTGTGATGATGTGATGCACATCCCCTAGACTCTTGTGCTTACAGTGGTATTGCTATAAACACCTCTAAAAAGAAATGCTTTGAATGTCAGCAGCTTTCATGTTTGTTTTCTCTTATGGCAGCATTCAGTTCTTTCGTAATCCCGGAACAATCCACAGGTCTTTGATATTCTTTATAGATTACCTATAAATTCTGTGAACACTTGATACTTATTACGGTATTTGTAACACAGTAAATTTGGAAACAGTGTTGTCTTCCTCAAGTCATTCCTTATCGGTCATTCCATAAGCTAAAATATGCTTCCTAGGTGAAAACTTATGTCTTATTATAGGAAATGATGAGTTTTCTTCTAATGGAAACATCAGTAGATTATTTATTAAAAACGTTTTCCCAAAATAATCTGTCCTACTGGATATAAGGTTATATTAGTCTTAATGTGCCATCACAGAAAGTTGTTATTTGAAGAGTGAGAGAGATCACGTTCTTTATTTATATTTAACAAAATAGAGTTATTTGATGGCAAAAATAAAAATGGGTGGGATGGGAGAAAAAAAGAAAAAGCAAGGAGCTGAGGGAAAAAAATTCCCATATTGCTTTTTAAACAAATTATAATATACATATTTTTAGTGGTTTTGAACATTGAAAGTTTTATGTAATGAATCTGAAGATGCTCTAAATTGTATGCATTTATGCAGACAAAAAATATTTGCTTTTTTTAAAAAAACAGCTGATTTTAAATTTTGAGTATCTAAAGCCAACACAGCTGTAAGTTGTGATATGTTCTGTAATACCAAACAGATGGGTTTATGGGCTTTTTTGACTGTTGGATCTAAAGTTATTTAAACACATATATATCTTATTGAGAAATAAGTATTCTAAAAAGTGATAAAACATATATGTAATTACTACTACTTGTTTTGAAGAGATTGTTGTATCTTCAACTATCTATCACTCAAATTTTCTTTTTGTCAGAAACTAGACATTTCAGTGTTTGTTTCCCTTGTGCAATGCAGAGAGAAAAGGGAATACACTGCTCCACGAAAATGGATGATTGTCTCATATCCTCATTATCTCAGGAACACAAAAAGATTAAAACCCAGTACAGTATCATACATATTACCACTTAGTCCGTATGTGAATTAGGGAAATCACTTAAACTCCTCTTGTTTTAGTTTCCACATTTGGAAAAGAAAATTGATGATATCTTCCCATCTTGTGCGACTTAAATAGTGAGAAATGATTTTGAAGTTCTGATATAAAAAGACCTGCGAATTTTAGTAATTACTATTCATGGAGGCCATAATGAAGCTGGTTTGAAAAGTATGAATGCATAATTATTTAAAAAATCATATAGGGAAAAAGGAGAAACAACAATGTATGAACAGAAACCAAAACTTGAGTTGAAAACAGCTAAGCCATAATTAACTTGATCTAAAGTAAATGCAAAGGTTTTGTTTGGTTGGTTGTTTGTTTTTTTATGATGAACTTCAAAATCACAGTGAAGTTCTTAAAGTAACAGAAGCAGAGCAATCATTTTGTATTGTATGTATGCCAAGCGTAGCACATATGGTTTGAGCCAATAAGTTGGACATGTACGTGCCAGAATAACATAAATAAAACTAACAAAACCAATATACATGGGAGGTCTCAGTGATAGTTGCAACCTTTATGTTTTTAGCTTAGTATTTATTCTTGTGCATATCTTGACAATGATTTGACACATGCAGGAAAAGTTTATTTTTATATTCTTGCCAAAACACGCAAAATAGATCTGTCATCTTAATTTTGATTTGCTGTGGGATTCTGTTTGATACATTTACACCAAATTTATTCAATTTAAAAATATGAAGTACTGGCAACCTAACAAAAGCATTTCAAAATATGAAATCAGTTTTGCCAGAGTTTATGTCAGTCATTTCCCTAAGCTACTTTATTCTTAGGGTTCATAGAATGTAATAGTATCAGATAATACATAGATTTTGTTGTATTATCCTGTCATAGCTTCTTGACAGAACAGTTTTTACACTGTTCAAGCAAAATAAATATTAGTATTCATTGTACACTATGTTAGAAAAATCATAAAAGATAAAATAATTTAGAACCTCTTTGCCTACGGCAAATGCAGAAATATCAAGAAGATAGCTTTTCCCTTTGAAGTACTTTAGGCCAAGCTAAAGGCCACTGAAGGCAAAGGAAGCATTTTCCTTCATTTCAATGACTCTTGGAACCAAGCCAGAGTATAGAAAATAGTATATAACAACACTGTTTGTGTAAAACAGAAAGTTGCTGCCCATTGTACTCAAATTTTTAAAAATTCTATTTGATAACCATATGCCAAATGAAATATAATTGTTTATAATATGACATTTACAAGTTTAGCAATGATGCCTATGCAGAACAAGCCCCAAATATTTTGTCGAGAGTATTTATTTCAAAGCTATGTCAGTATTAAAACAGATTAACAAATCTGTTCGATTTTTGAAAATTCTAGTTGACTGACACATAACACGAAATATAGTACACAGGTTAAATACAAGTTCTAGTACCTTCATGTTTCATTTTCCTCCATACCTATCCAGTTGAATATTTATTAAGAGAGAAAGAGAATTATGTTGGAAAAGAAAAAAATGTCGAGGTTCCAGTTTATCCTGGGAAACAGTTGTTTTTTTCCTAAAACCATTGCATCAAACTGGCACCCACACAGTGTTTGTGGTATGATGTGCATCACAAAAAGAAACCGCAGGTTATCAACACAGAAATTAAATAAGGGATGCATTCTTAAGAACATGGTTGGTTAAATTTTCCACTTTGAAACATTTGCAATTATGGCTTATCTGAAGTGGACACAAAATAACAGAGCAGCAGGACAAATGGCTGCCCTCTCAGTCATGCAATTACTTCGGATTCAGTAAGTATATAACCACCAGACTTCAGCATCATTTCTCAAAGAGGAAATGACACTAGGAAATAGAGAGTGTGCACTTCAGGGTACAGAGAGAGGCAGGGGATAGGCCTAGTGAGTTGCCCTGCTACTCCTAATCTGCTCGGCAGAACTTTGAACAAACACAGATGCTTCAAAGTTCAGTAGGCTAAAATATTTATTACTTGATTTGTAATAACAGGGTAATATAAAACACTGCAGAAAATGCTTGTAAAATTGGCAGGGGAAATAATGAACTCAAGCCAAATTCTGACCTGCAGGAAATGGCTTCAGTTATACTGACTTTGGGGGAAATCTATCTAATCACACTGGGTCTGAGTTCATCCATAAATCTTTGGCATTGCTTTTGGTGGTAATAGTTTTTTTCTAGTTATTAATACAATCTGATTTATAAATTCATATGAAATATTTCAGATTGCTTAAAAGCTATGGACTGAATTACTTCCTACAGTAACTCCAGTTTAATTGGTAAAACAGAATGGTCTCTCATGGATTTAGACTTGAGTTAATAGCATTTGTTGGTCCTTATGAGTAAATTTAGTATCTATTTTGTCCAAATTTGTTGGAATGTAATATCCATGACCAACCTGAAATGAAGACTCAACTCTGCTCATTTTAAATCAGGAAAAGTGAAAGAGTGGTGTTTGAATAAGCTGCAACCTGGTCAGTGGCACAAAAGCTGGCAAACAGCACAAGAACGATGTAGACCTTTCATACATTTCTGTGTTGAGAACAAAAAGAGTATCAAAGACGTACAAGACAGCGCTTGAATTGGCCCTGCCTTTACAGAAAGCATCTTTTCTACCTCTTTCACTTCTTAGGAATCAGGGGCATCTCTGAGCCAGATTATTGTACTTCTGTGCTGGCTCCATGCTGGAATTGGCCCAACTTCAAACAGACCCTAAGCCATCTCCTTTCCCTCCCTTGTGTGAGCACATTCAGGTTGCCCCCACAATTGCTAAATCATAGGCCCACAGAACAGACCAGGTTGGGAGGGACCTCAAAAGATCGTGTGGTCCAATCTTTTTCGGGCAAGAGAACCTAGACAAGATCATCTAGCAATCTGTATCTTGCCAGAACTGTTCCTTGAGTTGGTGCTTGCACGGCCACACATTGTGAGTCCACTCCTCTTCCATCCAACAGCTCAACAGCGTTACCATGACTGGATGTTCTTGCACTTCTTGAATGCCCCAGTTGTTTTTCTACAATTAGAAGAATTTTTCAGCTTTTCCACTTCTTTTAATAAATTCATTTTTCAGACTTGAGTGGTGTTATTGAGTATGACTACTCTTTTTTGAACATATTTCAAATAAATATAAACTGACTTCTTATCTTCTTGACTGTATACTCTGCCTTGATGGTGCTGATGAGAATAAAGTACATACAGATTATGAAAAAGTAGCAAAATAAATTGTGGTACTCCCTAAATAATGAGCTAAGAGTGAAGTAGCCAGGAAAATTCATTTTCTATGATAATTTGCAGTTGGACTGATCATGCTTGCTTTCTTGCTGCTAGAAATGCTTATATGTGTAAGATGTTGGCTTAAGTAATAGTTTTAATCAATTACTTCTATTCTCTACATCAACAAGGTAACTTGCTATTTTTCTGTTCCTGCTAGAATGTCATCCTAGTAATTCTAATTCTGCAGCTATGACATGTAACTGGAAACCACAACAAATTGTATTATTGTGTCATGACATTGCAGAAAGCATTCATATACTTTTTCTCTTTTTTATTAGGTGAGTGAAAATAAAAAAAAATTGTGTTCTTTCGAAATATCTTAGAGTCTACTGAAGATTCGTAGGCTAACAATAGGGAGAGCTAATGTAAAATTACATACAGAGTAATTTTTTATTTTATAAGAAAAAGGATGACAAAACAATTTTCCTGTAAGTTTGCAAAGTTATGTGGAGATTATATGTATTTGGGTTTACTTCATTTTCTGTTTAATGATGTACTAAATTCACACTTGCCCACATTGTATTTTCGTATTATTCATTAAAGCAGGATTTCTTTTGAAAGGCAAATGGTAGAGAACAATGGGGATACTCAAGAAAACCCAGTATTCCAGCAAAATCTAGCTTTACAAATTCATTATATTCTGCTCCCCTCTCCAGCGCTATACCTAGCCATTATGGAGGAACTGATTTTCATGGTCATGTCAAACATAAATCAAAGCAGAGCATCAATTTTCTTAAGGTGTTTCAGCATTTAGACTGTGAATGTTGACAATTGCATTACTGGTGTTAGATTCCTGCACAGTAATATGCTATTTCCCAATTAAACAACTGCAAAATAATTTAACTTATAGGAAGTGGCACATGTGGACATCCTTCGAAGTTACGTGATTTTTGGAGCCAGCTGACATAAAACCATAATGTAATGTGAAGTATTCCTGATGCTGTATGTCTAGATGGTATACATTCATCTAAAGAAACACATGACAGCTAGATAAATTTCCTACTTGTTTTGACAATGACATGGTTATTTCAGTGGAATTACATGCTTTCAAGCTTTTGACATGTGATGTGTGTCAGTTGCAGGACTCCTAACACCAAATTAAGTTTACAAATAATAGCCTACAAAAGTTTTGGTTGTCCAGGTTTTTACAGTGTTGTTCCATGAATTATTTCTTTTTTTTAATCACTTGAGATCACCAATACGGCATACATGCTTCTTGACAAGCCCTTTGCTTTCAACGAACCATAAATTAGTGCTTTTAGTTTCCATTTATAAAACTAAACCTATGAAACCTGATAACTCAATATCCATACAGATATTTCTCTGTCCGATTTAGCACTATTTTAGGACTCGATGTAAAAAACGACAACCTATAATAAATTTAAAAGTGCCCTCTGTGTCACAGGTTACTTCAGCAATTCAGACATCCTTTCTTTAAAATGAATGCGAGACTTATAATATTTAAAATTCAATTGTAAGTTAAACCTATCCAAATCAGATTCATCTCAGGAGTAGTATAGAGTATATATAGAGCAAATATATGATCATGTAAGAAGATTAAGTGGTAAAATTATAGTGATACTCTCATATGGTTGCAACTAGGATTACTCTTTTATGGAATAAGGATGTATTTTTCTGTTATAGTGCTAACCATTTCCCAAGAGATATAGAAACTAACCAGAAAAAGTAATTATTGCTTCAGAATAGGTGTCCACAAAGGGACTTAGGATTTTAATCATATTAATTCATGCTTGACCTTCTAATCTGCATACCTACCTGCAGACAAACATGAGGTCAATCATGAAAGACAAATGGGAGTGTGATGTTATGGTGTCCCTAGGACAGTGAATTGCATTTTTTTTAGTATATACTTGAAAGAAAAGTGAAACCATTTCCAAGATTCTCTCTTAAAAATGTGCCTTTAGGCAGTCTTTTATTGCAACCCAAGTGAAGTTTGATCTTTTCTGACCTTTCACCCTCTTAGGTTACTTCCTGACCTTTTTGGAACCAGTAAACAATATCACTGTAGTCCAGGGTCAGACAGCAATCCTCCACTGCAAGGTGGCAGGAAATCCATCTCCAAATGTCAGATGGCTAAAAAATGATGCTCCAGTGGTTCAGGAGCCACGACGTATCATCATCAGAAAAACAGATTATGGTTCACGTCTGAGAATCCAGGATCTGGATACTACGGACACAGGATACTACCAGTGTGTGGCTTCAAATGGAATGAAGACAATAACTGCAACAGGAGTGCTGTTTGTAAGGCTTGGTGAGTTCTTGGCTTTTATGATTACTCAAACTGCTTTTAAGACTAGGTATTAGTTTTCACAATAGCATGATGAGAAATGAATTTGGTGTTTTGAGAAGAATTCTCAACATGAAAGGAGACAAATAAAGCAGTTGCCTGGGGCCTCTCTCCCAGTGCAGAACTTTTTGGTTGAACGTGATACCCTCTTACTGATAATAAAAGAAAATAACTGCATATGGAAAGGTCCGGGAATACATAGTGAAGAAAAAAATTTTAAAAAATGCTAGTATAAAGTACAAAAAGGTAACCTTTCATTCCCTGGAGTTTTTGCTCTACCGCTGGACTCAGTATGTAAAAAAAAAACTGACAAGAAAAATGAGAAGCAGTTTTTTACGTGATCTTCATAGTGCTGGGCCCATCATTGTGAAATACCATGTCTGTACTGCTGTATGAAGCCTGGCCTCAAATTCTCCACTTTGACAACTAAAGGTACATCATGTCTTTCAAGAAGTACTTCATTGCATTTTGGAGACCTGATTATCCAGCCTAGTAGGCAAACTTTTATTTTGTTTGCTTATGAAACAATGGGGAAAAATTCTAGAGACGTTTTCCTAAAATTTCTTTTAATTCTGTAATGAAATAGCTAACTCCACAGTTTAGTTTGTAGTGATTCATTAAGTGCTGGGTACTGGACCTTGCTCCCACTGTGACAAAGGTTAAGAGCCATAAACTCTGATAGTAAGGCTCAGGTGGGGCTTATTAAGAGGTAAATGATGTGCCAAGATAACACGCTGTCTTTTTAATAGCACATGTTTTTATGGCAGGAGATATTTTCTGACGAAAATTACGTCCACTCAAGTTGCTGCCTGAGCAGACAGAAAATTCATATGACTTTTATTTGTGGCTTTGAAAATAGCAATAGATAATTGTGTGCAGGAACACAGAGGTTTGTATTTGAATCTTGAGACAAACCTTCCTTAAAGAGACAGTTTCCTTTGGATTGCTATTGACTTTTTTGTTCTTTTGTCCTTAAGCCAAACTTGCCAGCAATGTTTGTTTGTTTTATGTTTACAGGTCCAACAAACAGCCCAAATCACAATCTTCAGTAAGTACCTTTTGGAAAATTACCTAATGCACTCTGACCACTTTTGTTCTATAAGAATTTAGTTCATAAACTCAGTAAATACTGCCTGCAACCACAGTGTGCTTGCTAAAAATATCTAACTTGATCGAAAACTCACAGAATGGTTGAAGCTTTTTCAGACAGGGATAGCATTGTGTTACAGTGGGTTTTGGTTTCATTGAATTTTCTTGAGCAACTTCTGCTTGCTTATTTCATATTTTAGACAAGCAAAATACCACGAAGTCATGATGTTTGAACAGTAATTGTTTACAGGGCAAGTATGGGCTGGAAGAGTGGGTAAAAATGAATGGGTAAAATACTTAGGTTGCTGTGGTTGTAAATTTACTGAGCTTATATAATTATAAAGTGAAAAGTCAGATAAAACAAGACTAGAATCCTGTATCTGAGAAGCTAGGTAAAACTTCTGTTTGTTAGTGTAATTTTGGTGACGATTTGGTGATTTTTGTTAGCCACCTGGGGCCACTTGCTGATCCCATCATAAGGATGAAAATAGATCAGTTCTATTTCATCATTGTTGCTTTATGTGTTAGTTTTAATTTAAATACTGGATATTGTATAATTTATTGGAATAGATTCTGCAGTTGATCAACTAATGCAGAGAGAAATTCACTCTGAGGCCTTTTTATGTGATAGTGGCATAAAATTAGTGTCAGTGCTGTACTAATTAAAAATAAGTGAAAGCAAATTTGTACAGACACGTGGATGCTTTTAAGAGGTACATTAGAGATCTCTGAACTCCCAATGGCTTGAGTGGAAGTACTTTAAATAACTGTAGTGGGCAGACCCCTAATCCATCCATCTTGCATGTATCACACTCAGTCGTCTTACATATATAAAAACAATACCACATGATACACATTCTTGTATTTTTTATGCATAGAAAGTGTAAATGAATTTGAAGGATTTCAACATTATAGGGATTTAACAAGTTTTTCTGTTTTTCTTAAAACTGATTGCTAACTATTGAAGATTAAAAACAGCTGTTCATAACAGAGTACAAAAAATGTAATAATTTTTGTAACCACTGAAATCCTACTTCAGATCTTACAGTACTTTAGAAAACTGTTATGCACCTGTTCTACGAAGGAGAAAAAACATTGAGATACCAGGAATCTGTCTGATCTTTTATGTGATTAGAAGGCAGACACTGGTACAACAGATGGCAAATTGAAATACACATAGTGAAGAACTGAACACATAGTGAAGAACAGGTCTCAAAAGCAGCTGAAGAGTAGCAGGCTCCGAGCACAAGGTGAAAAGCTGGCAACCAAGTTTTATGCTGATTCACTTTTTGATGTTGAGTAAATAATATTATATCTTTTGATTCTCCAGTATTTCACAAACTCTTATCCTGTACTGAGCATTAACTTCTTAATACTTTACGAATATAAACATAAATTTAAAAAAATCCAACTGATAATGTGAAAAAAAAAATTACCATGACACGTATTTCTTAATTACATGGCCTCTCAAAGTGGAAGTGAATTAAGGTTCCTGAGACATCTTTCATTCTGGCTTGGACTAGGTTTTGAATGCTTGACTATTCAAGCATTGCTGATTTTGCACTGTTAAGTTAAAACAAGGAAAGAAAGAACCAAAATAAAAGAATCCTGTAATTTGGATTTTGATGCCTCTAAATTGGTCTTGTACCAACGGTATCAGTGATGGATCTGGAAGCAGTAGTGTATGATCATTCTTTCAGACCTGCCATTGAAAGATGAAGTGAAGAATATGCTGCTGGTAGGTTTTGTTGTTTTGTTGGGTTTGGTTTGTTGGGTTTTTTTTTGATAGCCACTAGACTGAAGAGAAAGCCAAAAACTGAGAAAAAGAAGCCCAGGTCAAAGGTCTAGAGAGAAGTCACGAGGGACTTATGAGGTCCAGGAGCTTTCAGGGATTATAGATATTTGCCTCATTGCATGCTTGCTGCTATTTCAATTTTTTTCCTCTTTACTACTTAGCCGGGTTTTGCCCACCTTTCCAAAGTTCGCGTTCTTCCTTTTGATCCTTCTCCTTCTCCTTCTCCTTTCTCACATTTTTTCCCATGTTCCTCTGTTCCACGCCTCCTACCTAGTCCTTTGAATAAAATGCCATAATTTGGCAGTATAATTTTTTTCTTTTCAGAAACTGGTTACGACTTTTTTACCGAATACTTTGTGCGAAATTGTGTAGGTTGATTTCTAAGCTAGAAAATGGAAAGGGGAAAAAGACGAAAGAAATACCTAACTGCTTGGAAGGAGCCTGCATGGAACAAAGGGCTCTTTCTGTCTGCTGGCTGCAGAGCACAGTCTCAGGTTGAGCCACCCAAGAGCTGTTTCTCCTGGTGTTAATGCTTTCAAAAAGACATGCTTCAGTGGAAGCGCTGAAACCCAAAACCGTTGTAACTTGGTTTAAAACTATACCTAATGAATTATTAAGGGATAAAAAACATTACCTATGTAGATACCATCTAGCAAGGTATTTTTATGCAGTCCATGTGTTCTGCTGTGGATTTCTAGAAGCCACCTACAATTAAAGATTGACAGAGATCAAATGTTCATTATGCAGTCAGACTTGCCAGTGCAAAAAAGGGCCATGACCTTCAGGTTGTGAAGTTGAGACATTTCCATAAAAATCTAAAACTAAAAATCTTCAGCCAAATAAATAGGCTTAAATCAGTGTGGATTTTTTTAAGAGGATGTAGCAGTCTTTATTTTGTGTGAAGGTTCATATCTGTAAAACTTTCTAGGGATTTTTCTGTAGAAATGGAAAAATACAATATATCCAAATTACCCTATTTATTAAAAGTATTAAAATTATTTAAGTATTAATAACTAGTAAAAATTAATTTGTGAAAGAAATGAAATAAAAACACAGTCAGAAAACTAGTCTCTGACCAGCCTTTGCTGTCTGAAGAACTGTGCTGCTAGAGGACTGTTTACTAGAGGACAAGCCGGAAGGTTGAATCCTATCTCTCACTGCATAATATTAACATTAATAGCTTTTGCCCTTCTGAAGAGAGATATCCTATCCATTCAGAAAGGTACCAGTGTGCAAAAATAAAATAAAAGGGTGGCAAATACTGGCAAATGTTTTTTTAGCATGATTTAAAGTTAAGTAATGGATGTTAATCTCTTGGAATCTAAAAGCAGGAGGGCAGACAGAGTTGCCTTACTTTCTAGAGGTGTTGCTCTTTTAAGATAACATCAGTCTAAAATACTACATGTTCTCTAGTTTAATGTATTTGTCTCTTGAATTGAATGATTAGATTGAGTTTTACCCATTGGGCAAATTGCTGTTTTGAAGCTGTTTAGATTTCTCATTAAGACTGTGACTGGAGTGGTGCCACTTCAAAGGGAATCTGGGATGGAAGATATCTGACATACTGTTGGCTCTAAGGGCTTCTGGAAAATGTGATGGGGCTTTAGCAGAAGTGAGGAAGGCACAACAGAGTACAGGCAGAAATAAGTAGCTATTATATAAACTCACCCCTTGCCAAGTGTAGGTAACAGAACTGGCTCTGTTGCCAGTGCAGCACTTTTCCCCACATGACCTTTCTGCAATCTGCTCAGGATGCCAGGAGGTAAACGTCTTCTTCCAGAGCTCTGTGCAGGGACACTGGGCTTTCTAAGTAACTTTGAGAAGTCCTCATTTCATCAAACTCTGGATAAGATCACTTCTGAGTTTGCAGTCACTGATGCCTGTGTGCTGGACCCTTAGAGAAATGGGAAGGAACACCATCATCAAGTAGAAATTGTCATTGCTTTGGGGAGGAATTTTTGAGGCATTAGTCATTCAGAATAAATCTGTTTGCTCTCATGCCTTATTTTCTTCAGATAGTTTGGTCCAACAGTAAAAATGTTAATATTCAGCCCATCGAAGAAAAGTGATGAAGCTATAGTCAAGAAAAGAACAGTTCTTTCTAACGATGGAAAACAGAATGTCTTTAAAAACTAGTAACACATCTGACTTGAAACTGGTGATGAACCCTGAGGCTGGGGCAGGGAATTTATTCTCTGTGGGTCTGCACATCCCATAGCTTTTATCATATAGCGAAAGCACATCTCTTCTGTGATCCCAAAGGGGACCTTCTGCATCACATGTCAGGCACTTACACAGCTTTATGGTGGGGGCAAGTATGTTTTCATCATGTGACAAATCTCCACATAATCATGAGGTGGAAAAGGGAATATGGGGCCTTGGGAAAGAGGGTGGAGTGACTCATCAGAGCACGTCACCCTGAGGCCACCTCCCTGCCCATGGCTGGGGTCTTCCAGGTAAAAGGCGGTAACTATGGGGGCAAATAGTTTTGTAAACTGGATCTGTCTGGCAAACCAAAGGTACCCAACCTCATGTTAAAAAGCAAGAATACTTTCCTTACCATCACACAGCAGCACCACTTGTATCTTCCTCCTTTCCTCGTGTGGCATGGCGAATACACTTTAGTATCAGTCCAGTTCAGCCACGGATAACAACATTTTAAGTCTTGTAAATTATACAAAATTGTTTTAAAATTCGCATAAACGGATGTTTTTGTAACCAATACAAGGCTGTCTCAAGTCAGAAGTTATATTGTTTATTCAGGGCCATGAGGACCAGGTGTTCAATGATGGGCCTCCTCCAGAATGACATGCACACCTTTTGTTTCATCAAAATACACACTTGGCTGAGATGACCATATTTGGAGGATATATATTTTTCTAAGATATTTGTGGTAACATGTTTAAGTTAAAGAATAAGTGCATACTTTGTGTTCTGGTTTCCTGTTTTAATCAAGGAAGAAGAAGGATTTTGTGATTAAAACACTGGACTGTAATTTTAGAGGTCTGGATTCAATTTCTGGCTGTGCTCCTGTCTCCATGTGTGATTGCAGCAAGTTGTTTAACCTTTATCTCTCTGTGTTGTGTACACAAATGGAAATGGTCGATCATGGGAATTTTGCCTTCCTCTATTATGGGATCACATCACTTCAAAATATTTAGGGTACATTGTCTCCCCATAAAGTATGGAATATTATTCCTATTTTATGAATGATGAATTGAGGCACAGATTTTCTTGGGCTGGTCTATATTAAACAGCATATGTTTGCCTTGGCAAATTTCCTGGCTCCCTGACAATCGAATTTGGAGATCTGGCTAGAACGTGCTGCAATTCCCTCCTAGACCCTGTGTGTCGGTTTCTTTTTTTCTTTCAAGGTTGTGGAAGGGGGGGCCGTGTTCTACTCTGGTGTGGGGTTGAGGCTCCTTTCAGGGAATTTTGATCCACAGTCTCAAACCTGCTTCTAAATCCATTGGTTTAAATGTTCTTTCACAGTCACTCAGGCCGAGACCGGAAATTTTTAGAGGAAGGAGGGAACTGAAACCAAAACTGCACTAAAACTTTTACATGCCCTTTTCCCTCTTATCTATTTTAGAGTGGAATTTTTCAGCACAGTGATTGTTTTCACTCTAGCTATGTAGGATACAACCTAGTAGGGCTCATAAGCATACCATGTCACAAATAATATATTACCGAAAATTATACTCTGGTCTGTCCAGAGCTACAGAGTACACTCAGAAGGTGGTGATGCTCTGTCTTGTAATGGAAACTGCAGAATTTTTATCCTAGTACTACTTTTGTGTTTCAAAACACATAATTTTTCTCATGAAAAATCCAGAATGTATGTAAGTCAAGGCAGAGTTAAAAGAGCAGTGGAAGTACTGGTTCGGGTTGCTTTGCATCATGCCAGATCCCAGCTTCTTGCCACACTACGTTATTTCTTCAGCTTTAATCTCCCACTTAAATATTTTCTAATTACTAGTAAATAAATAATGAACTATCTAATGCATTTTATATTATTTAGTGATAGAAGTAGAAATTCAATATATGCTTACAAAATTGGCTGATTTTAAAAACCAGATGTGTATTTAAACTAATGCGCATAGCATCTTGTAGTAGACACAAGTGTCTTTGTTCCTGCAACTTGTTATCTGGGGAAAATCTTGCAAGTGTTTTTTTTTTCCTTTCTGTGAAAGGAAGGGAGGAACAGAGGAAGGAAACTAACAGGGAATACAGGGAAAAAAAATAAAAAAGGTAATAGTTTGTTTCGGTTTGTTATGTTCACTAATCTATATTGTTCAGAAACCCGCCAAAACCAAAGGGAAGCCAGGTATATACTAAGGTGATTAAAGGTAATTAAAAGTAGGCCTCCAGGAAAGCTTTACCTTCTTTGTGCTACTGAATAAATCAAATGGTCCTGAGATTTACGTTGTAATACACCTATTTTGCACTGTTTTACTGAGACAACCTGGCTGCAAAGAAAAGAAAGCAGCCCTATGGGACTTGTCTGCTGTTGTGCAAAGCTTCCAGATATCTTAGGAAGAAGAAGCAGTTAGTTACACTTCTGTCTGCTCTTACGGTTAAGCTAATTTAGGATTAAATGTGAGAAGACACCTTCCCACTTGTGATTAGCAGTACTGACAAGGTACTTTTAAATGGGTTGGATCAAGCAGCGTAATGACTGTTACACTTACTGCCTTGCATTTATGTATAGAGCTACAGCATGCAGTACACTGAAGCACACGAACTTTCCTGCTTTCCAAAATACAGAAATTTAGCTTATAGGTGGATATTAAAAGGAAGTTGATGGTTTCTGTACGGGAGAATTTACCCACAGCCCATGTTCTGGGAAAGCCTGCTTCCTACCTTGCAGACTGGTGGTTGGGTTTTTGATAGCCTGCAGGGTATCGTATCAGGCAAGCTGTAAGGTGCAACTCTGAGATGTGCAGTATATGGCAAAGAGCCAAACACAGCTCTGACTTCGTAAATGTATGACCCCAACATGCCCTCTTCCAGCAAATTCCAGATCAGCAGCAGGTGCTTAGGAATGGGCAGCTCAGAGAAACAATTTGTATTAAACTACCAAAGAAGCTGCAAGCCAAATAAGACATTTGTTAATCTGTTTAAGGATATATGTAAATTGATATTCAAAGTAGTAATGGCCCTTGGGCTTTTGGCAAGTAGCTACTGCAGCTGTTGGACATCCCTGACATAACCAGCGATCTTTAGTTTGTTTTGATTTTACATCCTCCTTCTCTCCCTCCCCTTCTCTCCTTCCTTCAGTAGCCTAAATGGCTTTCAAAGTATTTATTGTATGTCCTACAAAAGGATAGTTATGTGTCCGTGAGACTTCCTGTCAGCATTTGTTGCCACATTGAGTTTAATTCGATTTCCTTAGGATGCTGAATAGCCTCTAAGTGCATACAAGGAAAGGGTGAATGTTGTAGTTAGGCAGAAAGATAAAGGAACACTATTCTAATGACAAGTAGGTAATTTAACAAAATGAGCTAAAGTTGTAACACCACACCATAAATCACCCTTTCAATTTTTATGGCTTTTGGTTAATTTTTGCCTGCTCTTATGTTATTTTGTTCTCCATTTCAGTCTGAAAGAGACAAACAAACTATAGATATAACTGATTTAGTGTACTTAAGAAAAGGTGAAACAGATGGTACGATCTGGTAAAATTTGAACATTTCCATTCAAAACTAAATACTATTAAGAATGGCAGAAGGGTTTGTTTTTTTAAAAAAGGTAGGAAGAAAGTGTACTAAGGAAATCTGCTCTTTTAAATTAGTACTGCTCTGCTAAGTCTAAAATCTGAAGTATTTCAGGTAATACTACTCTAAAAATGAAGTTGCAAGAAGCACATCTCATCAGCAGTCTCTATGTTCCTCAAAAAGATCAATCAAAGGTGTCTCATTTTGCATTTTTTTTTCAATCTGGTAATAACACCAAAGAGGCACAGGATTACTTCAGGTGAGGCACAAACAATATTTGATATATCACAGAAGCTTTGCTTTTATACATATGTGTGCACACATATACACATACTCCACCCCCCACAAGCCCCCAGGTTTTTCTAATAGTTCAGTTTGCAGGCCAGAAAGCATGTTTACCCCTGCCTCACCATACTTTCCTTCAATTTAGAAAATCAGCCTCTTCAGTTCAGCAAGACACTCACAGCAGGCTGACTTGCACGTAGAAATCCTGCTACTTTCATCTGACCCAGTTTTGCAAAATTACCTTGAAAAAACTCTTTTTTTTCCACCTGCCTAATACAAAAAAGTAGTTCCAGATTGCAAAACAATGAGTAGAGGGGTAAAGTAATAGCATAGCATAGGATAGAATAGAATAGTTCCAGTTGGAAGGGACCTACAATGATCATCTATTCCAACTGCCTGACTGTTTAGGATGGCCTAAAGTTAAACCATACGATGAAGGGCACTGTCCAAATGCCTTCTTTCAAGGCACTGGCAGGTGTGGGGCATCGACCACCTCTCTAGGGAGCCTGTTCCAGTGTCAGGCTACACTCCTGGAGAAGAAATGCTTCTGAATGTCAAGTCTGAACCTCCCTTGACACAACTTTGAACCATTGCCACATGTCCTCCTGCTGTATCCCAGGGATAGGAGCTCAGCACCTCGCTCTCCACATCCCGTCCACAGGAAGCTGTATTGAGCAGTGAGGTCACCCCTCAGCCTCCTTTTCTCCAAACTAGACAAACCCAGAGCCCTCAGCTGCTCCTCACAGGATGTGCCTTCCAGCCTGCCATGGTTTAACCCCAGCCAGCAATCAAAACCATGAAAGCCATTCACTCACTCCCTGCCAGCCACCCCCAAGTATGGGAGAGAATCTAAAGGGAAGGGAGAAACTTGTGGGTTGAGATAAAAACACTTCAATAAAATAACGAACTAATATTAATATAGTACTAATACATTAAAAAAATATATATATATAAAAGTTATGTTCATGCAATTCCTTACGAACTCTGTCAGTGCGGAGCAGCCAGTCCTGGGGAGAGCGCACCCTGATCTTGGGGAGAGGAGACAAAAAGCAGAAAGTCCCAGAAGCCCCACTGCAAAACAGTGGAACAGTGAAAGGCCAAACTAAAGGAACTCCTGAGTCGAACTCAACCGGAACAGAGCTGACCAAATGGGTCTCACGAGCTGGAAAACCCAACTCCCATTAAATACCAAGCATGACACTAATGGCGTGGAATATGCTCACTGATCAGCCTGGATGTCAGTCAAGGGCTGTCCCATCCATGCCCCGCTTCCTACCTGCCTCGCACCTGCAGATACAGAGCCCAGAAAGGCCTTGTGTCCCAGACAATGGCCAAGATAATAGTAAGCTCTTACATTCTGTTCTTTCTCAAAAAGACTGGAAAGTTACTTGAAGAAAAACATTGATTCTGTCCTAGGTGTTGTCCTCTTGTTCTCAAACTTAATCCAAACAATGACCAAACTAGCTATTGAAAAGCTCTCAGCTGCATGAAGAAAATTAACTCAATTTCAGTCAAACCAGCACAGGGCCCTTCCACCAGCGTTGTTGCCCTGCTCTGGATGCTTTCAAGTACCTTCACGTGCTTCTTAATTTGTGGGGCCCAGAACTGCACACAGAACTCAAGGTGAGGCTGCACCATCGCTGAATACAGCAGGATGATAATTTGTTTTGACCAGCTGGTTATGCTGTTGTTGCAGCCCAGGATGCAGTTCATCCTCCTGGCTGCCAGGGCACACACTGCTGACTCGTATTGAGCCCTTTCTGCAGAGCTGCTCTCCAGCCCCTCCTCTCCCAATTTATACCTGTGTCTGGCGTTCCTCCGTCCCAGATGCAGAAGCCATCATTTGTTTTTGTTAAATTTCATGCCATTGGTGATTGCCCACTGCTCCAATATATCTACATCCCTCTTCAAGGGGTTTTTGTCCCTTGAGGCAGTCAACAGCAACTCCTAGTTGAGTATCATCAGCAAACTTACCAAGTATGCATTCAACTCCTGCCTCCAGATCATTGATAAAAATATTGACCAGTTTTGGTCCTGGAATTGATCCCTGAGGAACACCACAGGTGACTGGTCACCAGCCCTCTGTAGCCCCATTCGCTACAACCCTGAACGCTTGAACCCTGCTGTTCTTCACCCAGCACACCATATACCTCCCCAGGGACTACATGCAATGTTACCTCAATTCCCAAAACAGGAAGAGTCTGTCTCAGCATCAAGCAATACAAGAAAATGCAGGGTGTTTCAGAAAGATGGACCCAATTTCAAAGCAGTGTTGTTACTGACAGAGGCCAGGGGCTGTTTGTACACTGGGAGAGGCATCTAGTGGTAATCACTTGAAACTCTATGCACTGCCCTTTTAAGTGGTAAGTGTTTCATTCATTGGTGATCCGTGGTTGCAGAGATATAGTGTTTTCAAATTGGGTTCATCTTTTTGAAACATCATATATTTTTTTCGCACAGGAACAAATCTTCTATGCTTCCAACAGAAGGAGTGCAGAGTGTCTTTTTTTACCCTTTTCTGTAATAGATTACAGTTTATTACATAAAATCATAGAATCGTAGGTAGGAAAAGATCGAGTCCCACCGTAAAATGTTCTACGTTACATAAAAGTGTATTCTTAACTGTAAGATCTGCTTAATTAAACAGAAATCTGAAGCTTAAAGACATTCTTCTGAGTGCAGTGTATTAGCAAAGCTTACACCGTAGCTGCTTTTTGACTCTGAGCTGCTGTGGTGATATTCTGCATTTATTGTTGGTACCTGCAAGGCAGTGAATTCATACTGGTTTTGGTAGTGAATGTGGAAAAGGCAATCTCAGTGGGTAATGAAGTTTAGCTGCGTATTTTTTATTATTTCAGCATTAGATTGAGGAGAAGAGATAAAAGCAGAAAAATAATACAAAATCAATATATTTGAGATTCAGGTGCTCCAGCAAGAATATGCAGTGGGTGATCACTGTACCTTTAAATTCTTGGTCATTCAGACTGATAGATATATCAGCATATACAGGATTTTAGTTTCCAAGCATTAAGAACTAACTACTGAAAAGCTAAACTTGGAGAAACATTTGATTCCTAATTGAGTTTTCTAAATGAATTGACTCATGAAGAGTTTCTTAATGTTGTGCCTGATTAGATTAATTTACAGAGCTATGGTGCTGGTACAATTGCTACTCACAGCCTATCAAGCTAATAACATTTGCATAGCATCATGTGTGTGGCAGCCAAAAATAAATTATTACTCTGACTTTGGAATGTGAGCTATTTTGTTCTGCCTGAAATACAATTCATTATCCACTACTATCTTGTGGCAAGATTTAAAGGAAAAAAAAATGACATTTAGTCATTACTTGGTTATACATAGTGGAAAAAAAAAGAAGAGAAGCATGTTTGGAAATTAGGTTTGATAAACATTCAGTAAGTGGTTTTAAATCCGAAGGAAGAAAACTAAGGGGAAATTATCATTTGGGGTTACGTGAGGGCTGGGTGGATACCCAGGAGTCCTAGCAGTTTTGGGTGATTCAGGGTCCTGTGCCCCGAGCCTCAACAAAGGCAAAGTTTGTTCATTTCTACCCTCTTCCAGTGGCTGAAGCAGAAGAGTGCTTGTTTATTTTTACTTCTTGAGAACTGCAGAGGATTTGATTGAAACTGGCACAGAATTTCCTGTGCAGAAAAAGCTAATTTTCCTGATTTGGAGAAGACCAACAGTCCTATTATGTGGAATTATGATGACACACCAGAATTATTTCGTGAGTTCTGGATTCCTTAGCCATACCACCCAGACCTCAGTCGCTGGAGCCAGCCGACAAGTAGATAGAGCTAATAATAGATGGCTTGCTTCAGTACAGACCAACCGAGAAGAAGAGGTGCATACTTACTTTTGTATCACCAGAAATAAGTTCAAGACACAAAAAATATTAGGTTTTGCTCCAGATTTTGGAGGACCAGCTGCGCTCCTGGTGGTAGCCCCTTTATGCATCCCTGACCTGCCTCTTCCTCCCACTTCCATGGCCCCTGTCCTGGACCCTCAGCAAACTCCTCATACCATTGCCTCAGTTACCCTCAGGCTCTAGCCCTGACAAGGGTGCCAAGCAGTTTTATTTTCTCACACACATCTGCAAAGCTTGCCGTAGACGGGGTAACTGGAGAATGTATCAGCTACATTATCGTGGGCTGGTCTGAGAACATGAAGATGTATAGCCTGGACAAATTTGGGTAGTGTTTAATGGGAACAGCAAAAGGTATGTTGCAGAAAGTCTCAGGTGTGTGCTCGATAGCAAGGGGAGACGACAGCATCATAATCAGATGGCTGCTGCTTTTCCTGGCAGTGGTTTTGGTTTAGGATTTTTTTTCTTCTTCTTTTTTTTTTTTTTTTCCTAAAGAGAAGAATGGTAATTTTCTCTGATTTCACTTTTTTGAAACACCTGAACTATTTATTTTGAAGTTTAAAAAAAAAAAACTGTGGAAAATTTCAATGGAAGTAAGTTCTACAACGTTAAGAGCGGCTGTGAAAACAGCCTCTAACAGTGGGAAGTATTCACAAACTGTAACTGTCTGCAACATTGCCTAGAATAAGTAGTTCATATTATATCCATATAAAGAAACAGAAAAGCTAGCAAGTATTTCGTATTGTTGCTTAGATGTTTTTAAAGAAGTAATTTAGCTGATGCTGGCGTCTTCTGATAAGTGGGATGTGCTAATTTCTCCTTAAGACTGGAAAAAAGTACTGTGAAACCAATACCAGTATTGTATGGTTATAAATAGTTCATGTTTCTGTAGTCTTAATAAGAATGTTTTGTGAAAGACTTTGAATATGAACACTTACATGTACATATAAATAGATAACCAATTTATAGCTGATGCTATGATAATTTCTGGCTCTTTTACAAAGATGCTATCAGATGTATAACCTCTGTGTTAGCTGAAATGGAAAAGCCACCTTAGTTATGTTTAAAAAAAACCAAAGCACAAAAAAAAACAAAAAAAGAAGAAAGAATTAAAAAAACCCAAATAGGCCAGTGCAGTTATTTTCATTTTTTCGTATCTTCAGATACTTTCATAAGTGATCACATTTTTAACAGCACGGTCAGTTTAAACATTCTTAGTTCTGATACAATTTTAAATTAATAATGACTTTTAATATTTTTTTTAACAAAAATTTCTTAACCTTTTAACATCTACTAAAAAGCTCGGAAGCACTTTGCAGAAAACTTGTATTTTCCATCACTGAAGAAAAAACCCAAACCAGAAAGCTTAAGAAAGATTCCATGTGACTTCATTTTTTTGTTTTAAATTATTCCTTTGTTTTTCTTGTAACCCCCCCCCGATGCTTTGGATTTATATAACTGGCTATTTTTGACTATGCTTTCTTAGTCATTTTTTCTCTCAAGACTATCTGCCTCCTATAATACCTGTCTTCCTGGCATATGTATAAAATTCAATCAATGGATTTTAATGAACTGAACAATAACGTAAAATTTCTAATTGTGCATAAAATCTGCCTGTGTAGGTAAATCACAATGCATTAATATCTACCTTGAAAACTTTAAGGAATTAAAAATAATAATAATTTAAAAATATACATATATATTATCATGCTCACCCCTGGTGGTTTTTATGGAGTGGGGTGAGGGTTGCTCTAAGCAATGTAAGAGCAGCCAGTGGGCCGGGCCTGGGAAGGGATCCCTATCCCCAGGCCATCTGCCTTGGGGAGGCACAATATCCCTCCCTCCTATGGCATCACACCGCGTGGGATAACTTGCCTTAAATAAAAGAGGTGAGGAAGGAGGTTCATAATGATTTATTTGGTGAGCAAAAAGCGAGAGTGCTGTGTGGCCACCTCTGTGATCCCGTATGTTGAAATGAGTTTTATGAAGCTTTTGTTTTTCCAGTTCTTCAGTAACCCTGCTTGTAACAGAGATGTTTCTGTTAAAAATACCTGACACTCAGCAAAACGAACAAACAGCCTTCCTTGGACTGCCAGCTGACTCATCTGATTTAAAGATTTCATCCCGACATGCTGACACCTATGAAAGCAGACAGAGAAGTTACAAAAATGTACTTTGAGTAAATTGAAAGAGAGGGTTAGCAGGTAGTAGTAGTATTAGATCATCTGTTTGGAATTACATGTGGTAATCAGAGGATTATGGGATTATGGTGGGTTCTATATCCAAGGACAATCCTCTGTTCTTTGCAGAACTTCAGGACCTAGATGTTCTTTGACTATTTTATCCAGTTTATTGTAGTACGAGCAATCCAGCCATGCATGCCTGTACTGCTGTATGTGTTTACTGTACGTGGGAACAGCAACACTTTTTGGTACACTGAAACCTTTTATAAATATGTAAAGCAATAATAAATGAGTGCCTGTAATACTGTCATACCACAGCAGCAGGTAGTGTTATCTAGTGGGCATCCAGCCAAGTTTTGTATGTTCAGTTCTTTCCTACGTCTTTGCTAGTGAGGGCTGTGGTTGATTTTGGTTTTAGTTTATAGTTTAGTTTAGTTTAGTTTAGTTTAGTTTAGTTTAGTTTAGTTTAGTTTAGTTTAGTTTAGTTTTGTTTTGTTTTGTTTTGTTTTGTTTTGTTATAGGAGTGGCAGAGAATGATGCTGTGAAATAGAGGCAGGCAATACAATTTTCCACTGATTTTAACAACTTAAATAATTGAACATGTTATCTTTTAGTAAGGGCACAGCTCAGCTAGGAGTACTGACTCACACTTAAGGCAATGCCTAGTGAGGAAAACAATTTGGTTCATGATTCAGTGAAGATGTATGCTTAAATCCTATTGATGTCCTCCCTCTTTGTTGCATTAAGTGCTTTTTAAGTGCCTTGCATTAAAAACATCATCCTTTCGTGGCAACATTAGAATACATGTTTAAAACATTATTTGGACTATGTTTTAGAGACAGACTTTGAAGCCTGAGTTTTGTGTGTAAAAATACTGATTTAATTATCTGTTGTGGAAGTAATCGAGGCTAAAAATAAGGTTGTTGTTTACACGTTGCTTTTCACAGACAACTTTTCTCTAGTTTGTCACAAACACTAGGTCTATTAGCAGCTGCATTTTTAGTAGTGACATTTCATTGAATCCCTTTATCTATTACCGGCTTAAAATGGTATCCCAAATTCTATGATCAACATTGAGAAATTAACCATTTAGTAGAATCAGTAGAATAAAGATCAGCTGATATTTTTTACTGATCTTAGACGTCAAATCTGGAGTTTTGGTTCACAGTGTACTTTTTCAGGAACTAGCAGATAAACATTCAAATCAAATGCTGCACAATTGCTCTGTTCAGTAGATGTGACTTCAAGTACTTTTTTTTAGGTGTTCTGTTATGTACTACTTTTAAGGTAAAGAGCATAAAAATAAATGCTATTAGTTAATAGTTGTCTAAGTTGGATGGTAGACTTAAAGGGAATCTTGCTTTTGAGGTCTGTTCTTAAACTCAATGAGCATCTGGTAGCAAAATTCATGGGCCATATCCCTAGTAAGTGTATATTGTCATAGGTCCATTGACTTCAACTGAGCTATGACTATTTATACAAATTCGCCTGCCTGTTAGTTTTTGACTTTTAACACTAGACTCCCCTTCTATTCTGAATACTATTTATTACGTTCCTTTAGTGTAGGAAATGTTTTTACATCCCTCTTATATTTTAGTGAAGTCTCTCTTTGAGGTGCTAACTACTTCGGTGGGTATTTTCTGGTATCCCAGGAGTGCTGATCTTTAAACACGGGTGAAGGTGTGCAAACAAATGATTTGATATGCCGGAAAGGTGGGTTATTTGCAGATAAACCTTTGGTCAGAGAATGAAACTGTTTGTTCAGCACATGGAAACAGGCAGGGCAGGAAGCCTGTGCCTTTCTCCCATGATGTAGGTGCAGGGTGCCCTCGTCCCAGCATGGCCCTGATGCAGCAATGGAGGTGTCCCTGCCATCCTTTCGCTTCTTGGCTTTAGCAGGCAGGACACAGACGTGCAGGTGTGGCGGTTTTGGTGTTTTATGTCGGTGTTGTGGGGTTTAGTTAGTTTCTTTTTTTTTTTTCCTCTGAGGTTTTCCTGTACACCTGGGGTTTGGAAACTTTGCTAAAACCTCCAACTCATTTGTGCATGTTAATGAATTTCTGCATTCTGAAGTTACGGGTGTGTGCTGCTTCAAGTGAAATTGAGTTAATTTTCTTCATGCCGTTAGAAACTTTTTCATAGCTAGCACGGTAATTGTTTGGATTTAGTTTGCGAACAAGAAGATAACACCCCGCACGTAATTGATGTTTCTCTTCAAGTAACTTTCCAGTCTTTTTGAGTTGGAACGAGAAGAATGTAAGAGCTTACTGTTATCTTAGCCACCGTCTGGGAGACCAAGGTCTTCCTGGGCTCTGTATCTGCACGTGTGAGGCAGCAAGGAAGGGAGGCATGGATGGTGCAGACCTTGACTGACATCCAGGCAGATCAGTGAGAATATTCCATGCCATTATTGCCAAGCTTTGTATTTAATGAGAGCTGGGTTTTCTGGCTAAGGGAGACCTGTTGCAGATCTGCTGTATTCTGTTTGAGTTTTCTATAGTAACACGAGTATAAATTCACCATGTTTTTGACAGAAGGCAAATTTTATAGATGTGGTGTGGCATATGAGGAGGGTAGCATGTTTCTCTTCTCTCAGATCTTCTCTGTGAGCTGTTTCAGCGGGAGGGAGGGAGTATTTGGAGATGTGAACTCGTTTTAGCCATTGAAAAGTGATCCCCTTGTGAGTTGAGTTCACTCACTGGCACTATGATATGATACATGTCAAGAGTCAGGGTAACAAATTACAAGGGCTGTAGTGCCAGATTATAAGAGGTCCTGATTTTGAGATGCAGTATAAACAAACCATGAATACATATGTATATTAGAAATACAAATTCCTGATTTTTTTACTGCAGCCCTATATAATGCCCTTGCCACAAGTCAGAGTGATTTGCCTCTCTTTGATTAAACATAAACCCTTTATTCCTTTAATTCCATTTATTGAAGGTCATTTACCTTGTGTGTTTTATGTTTATGAAGTAGCCACACGCTGGGCTAGGTAAACTTACAACCTGAAATACGATGCCTGTCAAGTTGAAGCTATCTAAAACTCTGAGATTTTCCCACAAGATGAGTGACAGTATACCGAATGTTGTATTTGTCTACTCATAGCAAGTTGGATGACATAAATAATTTGTCCTTTCTCTTGTCTGTTCATTTGTTCTTGCTTTGCCACTCCACTTGTAATGGAATATGAGGATGACTCCTAATATCCTTTCTTAGTATTTAGCAGTTTTTCATTAAAAGCTGTTTAATCCCTGGACAATATTAAAGAAGGTCAAAACTTCAGGTTTGTAATTTGTTGTGGGAAAATTTATAGGAAATTTTAACTGCATTTAGTTTGTGGGAAATTGCTGTAATGAAGTTTCTATCATCTTTTTAAAAAACTAATATCTGGAATATCCTGTTATATTCTGTGAATTGGCTTAGTATTGTTACCTTTGGGAAAGTGTAAGCTGAGGATGTATCCCTCCAAATAACTTCTGTATTTATTATTTGAATATATTAAACTGTTCTCAAAAATAGAAATTTAAATAACAGTTTTGTTCATTTTATTACCAGGGTAGATTGGTAGGGTATTATTAAATGAGTTGGATTTTTTAATGTATTCAGTCAGAACAGTTTTCCTTTTTGAGATTTCTGAATTTCTTTTTACAGCCGATGCATAGTGTCGTGTCTCTTCTATTTTCAGGAAAAGAGATTTAATTTACAAGTTTCTGTTGTGTTTGTAAGTTAAGTTTGTGGGATGCAATCAGGGAAAAAAAAAAGGTGTCTTATTAGTAAATAAGTATCTAGTACTTCTCAACTCTGCTTTCATAATTCCCTTCGTGAACCGTTGCTACAGATTGTTGTGTCTTTATATGTTTTCTCAGTTTTTCAGCAAAACCACTAGGTCTGTGCTCACTGCATTTTCACAGGCACCAGATACATCCTAAAAGCTCTCATCAGACTTAATGTGCTTCCCAAGGTGATTTCAGTATTGAACAGAGTTTCCACAGTTACCTTTTATTTACTGGGACTTTTTTGTTTCATATGCCCTCTGGACTGTTCAGCTGCGACAGTTGCATACAATAGGTTGTTACATAGATATCATGTAGTGTATTGTGCCCAGATGTGTTCTTTCAGCATTTCAGATTTTCCATCAAGAAAAGCCTCTTTGTTTCCGAGGTATTTTCTTTTGTCTTTGTGTGTGTGTGTGTTTTCTCTGTCACGTGTTAAGATGAAAGTATAATAATGCTTAATATGAGAGTGGAGGTGGTGATGCTCAGTATATTTTTGCAGCACATGCAGTACACCTAGAAATCTCTCCATATACTTCTAGAAGAGGTATCTGCCCTATATAATCTTGCATGATCTCCATCTAGAGAGGTTCGTATTCATGCATGCTGGGTTTTATTCCTATTCAGAGGCACCTGGTTCTTCCAGTGCTTCTTTCATAGACCCAGATATCCCTGGGAGTTATTTCTGTCAGTGAGAGGAGATGCAACTGGTGTGTACCACTGAGCCTGCATCTGTGTCTGTTTAGTCAGCTTCTTCACCATTTTATTTCTCAATACAAACTCTGGTCAAACATCTGATAAGTGGTTGGGAGAAGAGTTCTCTCAGTAGGAGAATATACCTTACCTCCACTATAATTGAGTGCTGAAAAAATTCGTGTTCCAAGTGCACTGTCTTTGAGACTGCCCTCCAGCAAAGGCATAAAAAGAGGGTCAACACTTAGAATGTTTCTCATTCTATTTTGTAAAAAAACTAGTTATTTAAAAACAGAAGAAAATCACTAGTGAGAAGAGGCAGTGCCATCTTGCCATATTCAGAAAGAAACGATAAAGAACAAAGTTTGAAAAGTACCCATGGCAGTTAGCTTGCAAGATTTCTGCAAGTCGAACAAGTTGAACTTTTCTGGATTCCTCTTGTGGAATCAGATTTCTGCTTTTACCAGGGTTCTTGGTCAGAGAAGACTTCATGGCTCAAGCAGCAGGAAACTGAAGAGTTAGTATTTCTGCCTATTTTCAGCAGCTTTTAACTCTTGCCCTGATCAGCAACTGAATTGCTGGCATATGGTTTGGAGCGCAAATCAAAGCCGCACGTGGTTCCAAAGACTCCTGTTTGAACTGAGCATGACGCCACTCCTGTGCTGTTGTATCAGATTGCCCCCAGCTTGCCTTTTGCTGTGGATGTTTTACCATGTGCTGAGTGTACACACAGCTGAGGGAAAAAATAATCTGTAAGGAGACACTAAATTCTGCCACTCCTGCAGCTTTATTGAAAGCAACTATTTTCCTATGAAGATTAATGTAATTTTGTCCTCTGGATCACTAGTACTAGTCAAACTGTATTCACCGACTTGTCTAACCTGACGAAGATGCATGTAGAACAACATCCCAGCGTCTGTCAGAGTATCTGACATCAGGTTACTGTTTACTTTTGCTTGCATCCATGGTAATGGTCATATCCAGTTTAGTTTAATCAGCAGTTGACTATAACATGGGAGAGGGGACCATATGTGTGTATATATAGTATCCAAGCTGTATTTAGAAGTTCTTGACAGAAATAAATAAACTGAACTGAGAGATCATACTGCTTTTGTCACCAAACCCATGCTGTTTGGAGTGCTATTTTTTATGGATTTTTTTTTTTTTGTGCTGGCAAGAGAGCCCTGCACTGAGAGTTGAAGCGTGAGGTACATTTTCAGTTAGATACATTGGAGACTTTGTTCTGCAGGATGGGGTTATGAATTTACTCTTGAGAAAGAGGTCAAATAGGGGTTTCATATTCATTCAGCTCCTTATGGGAATTGCTGACTTCCTATGGAGGTGGTCAAGGATCATAAAGCAGGCACAGACAAAATGCTTTGATATTTTTGTCCCTTCAGGCATGATGCAATTGTTGGAAAATTAGAGGTTTTATTATAAGAAGGAGAGATTTTCACTGCAGGGATTAATTAATCCTGAAAGGCTTCCCCTTTACTTCATCCACCATAATAAAAAACTTGCATATCTTTGCGGAACCAGAACTTGTTTCGGAGTTTGTAGACAAAATGTTGCTTTATGAATACTTAACAATCACACTGTGATAGGAAATAAAGGCCAGGTCAGGACAAGAACTGCATGAGACACTTAGCATCACCATGGTTTATCTAGCAGCTGTGTGGTGGATCGGGTCCTGTTAAGTCATTGTCTTTCTGGGAGGAAAGGGAGAGATGCTGCTCAAGTGGTGATTGATGGTTCCACCTTTTGGCTGCACTGCATGGACAGTTGTGCCCAACCTGTTACTGCCAAAGAGTTTGTACTTAAAAAAAATTTGTGGTAACATCTCCCTGAAGCTTTACCAGGGAGACACAGAAAGAGGAAAAATGAGAAGAGGTTCCTAAGACAGCCTAAGATATTGGAAATAAAGGGCTGCACTCAACGCTTTGTAGGTATTGGGTGATGTGCTCATACTAAGGAAGGGTGAAGTTATGTATAAGAGAAGTTGAAACGTGGGTCACCAAAATTGTTTGATATTGAGGTAATAAAGTACGTAGTGCAGAAGAGTTACTGAAATAATACTTCAAAAATCGCTTGTGTTGGACAAGTATTATACCTCAGACTTTTGAACTGTTTAATTGCAAAAGCTGATTAAGCCTTTGGATGTCCTAAGATTGCTGTAGGGCCATGGTTTTCTAGATGAGGTTTTATGCCTTTTTGGTCCATCATGCAGCGAATGATACATTGTGAATCCATCAGGCTAGTGAATCCTAGCACAGAAGCTGTGCCATGCCAGGGGAAATGCACAGCATGCTCGATATTAACTCTGACATTGCTCTCACTCTGAAGTCCCTTTTCAGTACTCAGACAGTTACGATCTACAGATCAGCTCTGTATTATTTACTGGGGCTTTGGGGATGATGTGTTGAACCACTGAGCCTTTAGACTAGTGCTTTTATGCCAAAATATTTATGTTGATGTAAGGGAGTAAAATTTAGCCCCAGACCTCATTGAATTGAAAAAAGGATTAAAATATACATTGGAAAAGGAATCTGGCACTGACTCTGACTAGAGAGAAGAGGAAAAGAGGTTAAAACCTTGATTAATTTTTATTCTGTTTACCTAATTCAGAGTTCAAAATTATTCCGTGTTTTAATTAAAGCTTGGCAAGGTCTCTTCTGCTGTTCGCTACAGGAAATGAAGAAAGGGAGGGAGAGGTGGGAGAAGAGAACCAACTGTTTGCCTAATTGTGCTGCATGCAGCTAGATGCCAAAAATGCTTGGAGACATGTAACATGATCTATGTTGCTGTGTCAGTCTAACGGCTTTTTAATAGATTAATCTGTCAAATACCATTACTATTAGCATATGATTTTTAAATTAATCTTGGGTTTTGGTTTACGTCTTTCTCTAATGAGCTATTTACAGGGTGCCTCATTAATACTTCTAAGGTAGTGTAGAGATAATTAGAGGAGAAAGCTGCACCTGGGGAATGGAACAATTTCAGATTTATAGTCTTTCAGGGGTTTCTCCTTTTATAAGAATATATTTTGTAAAATAATCATTTGGAATAGCCAGACATCTGCTTATAAAATCCTAACATGTCTTTTGCAGAGAAGATTACCATGAAGATGGGTTCTGTCAGCCATACAGGGGAATTGCATGTGCACGAATCATTGGAAACAGGACCATTTATGTGGACTCCCTCCAGATGCAAGGGGAAATTGAAAACCGAATTACTGGTAAGCTTATATATCTCTGTAGGAGGCAAAAAATATTTGTGAAAGTATCCAACTGCGGCATAAATAGTGCTATCATCCTTTTCAGTTTTATCAGCCAATGACTAAGACATCCTCATATTAAGGTTTAGAGGAGGTGAGCCAGTTTCCCATCTATGAAGTCAGCAAAATTTGGAGTGAGGAGGAACAGTATCTGCTGTCATGCATAGAAGCTTTTTATGTGTCCTGAAGTAAAGTGTCAGAGCACTGAGTTTTTAACAGTTTATAGTTTATACTTGGGCTTTTTTGCATGATGGATTCAAATAGAAGATTTAAAAACAAAAACCCAAAACCCAAACAATTTGTGATCTAACAAAACAATACTGGTTTTTGATTTTCTTGAAAAATACGTGGTGGCTTTTCCGCTCGGTTTCCTCCCCTCTTGCATAATCTCAGCAGAGTCTGGATTTCGCGTTGATTTATGTAAACCAAGAGTCAACCTCCCTGTGCTCCGCTGCTGCCGATTCATTCTCTGATCATCAAAGTCACAAATATGCATCCAGAATCTTAATTTTAATGGTCTGTACATCAACGTGAGTTTTCTTCACTGGACCTCCGCTGACATTAGCAGCTCTGACTCTGTTGTGCACAAGTAGAACAAGCAAGCGAATCCATGGAAAAGAGCAAACTGTTTATCATAATACGTGGCCAATTAACTCAGTCCAGCAGAAGCTTATTTGCATTGGGCCAGACAAAGTTAGTTAGTTAACAAACTAACTGAATCTGCAATTTTGACATAACTAGTTGCCAAAAAAAGTTTGACATCACTTGCCAGGTCTGTCTCCTTAAAGATACTACCTTAAAGGCTTGTTGTCAAGCCAGAAATACAAATAAGGTTTTTTCTGTTCTTGAGATGGTGGTCAGGTTCTGGAACTCGCAAGATCCACATACTAACCTTTTGTTGTGCTGTTACAATTCATTCCCCCATTCCCCTCGCTCCGTTCTCCTGTATTCTGTTGTAATTCCAGCTTCCTTTACCATTATGTCATTAATTAATTCTTACTATTGATTCAGTGTTTTTCCACAACATAATCTGTATCCTGTTGGGATGTTTTTCAGCAATATGGAAATGTTCAGCTATCTGAAATGACCGAATTTGTAACTCTGTGAATTAGGTTCATAATGTCCTTTTAAAAAACAAAACCACACAAAAAAAGACAAAACCAAACAAAGCAAAACAAAAAACCAAAACCAAACCAACAAACAAAACAACAGTAACAAAAGCCCACGAATCCCTGTGGTGTGTTCCAGAAGACATTTACTGATCAATTTGTACTTGTTTCTGGAATATACAATATGGACATTCCTGACCTGCCTGCTGGATCCCTGATAGCACTGATTATCAGTTAGATTTGGGAGACTGGGGGCTGGGATTCTCTGTCCTGGAGTTGAGGAGAATTTCTGAAGGAACTGTTCTTTTTTAGGAGAACTTTGTGAACCACAATGTAGAGCTGCCCAGTGCCAAGCTAGGCAGTAACGTTAATCCGCTAATAATATGGCATTTTCAAGGTATATACATCTGAAGGATGTACCAAATGCCTTATGCAAACCCCTGAGGATTTCACAGCATACTTTGTTGTTACGAGTCTTCTTATATGTGAAACACATACTGCAAGACTGTGCGCTCTCTGTCCAAATGACAGGGTATTCTTGAAATAGTGGTAACTTGTTAGATTGAAAAAAAGAAAATATCTGCTGTATAACTGCTGCTGTATTTTGCTTACGCTTTTGCCCGTGCCTCCTGAGCGCAGTTTTTGGTGAAAGGGTTTGTGCTCGGAGCTGCTGGGGCAGCTGTGCATGGGGGACGGTGACACCTACCGCCCGACACAGAGAGCAGTTGGCAAGGTTACAGGCGACATCTATGGGGAATTTTCATTCTGGATTTTCACTTCTCTGCCATGCTGATGTGTGAAATACACCCCCTTTGTCTCTGTGGCCCCTGCTGCTCTTCAGTCCTGGCCATGTGGTTAGGTGAGAATGGCAGCTTTCTATTAAAAAAAAAGAAGGATGTTTCTGGAAAAAAACCTCAACATACGAAAGACTGGAAGGCCAGCAATAAAGATTGCATGGACCTGACCTCTGACCCGTGGATATGTGTGGCTAGCAAGGTCTTTGCTCTGTTGTTTAGTATCTATAACTAAAAAATTAAACCCTTTAAATGCCACCACACAGTCCTGCTGGCTTTTGTGCCTCCCGTCGAAACAAGGACATGATTGTAAATTATGCAGTCTTTGCTCATGCCGATCTAAATTCTGTGTTGCCTTAACAAAAATTAGTGTGGTGTTTCAAATAGCCAGCAGTGACTGCTTCACTCCTCCAGGTTTATTTTTTCTGTTAGTCTTTGGGAAAAGCATGTGTCACAGCTTTCATTAGCCTGATATCCTGCTTCCATACAGTATTCTCTGTATGACTGATAAACAATTTTATTCCTGTGTTAATATTCCTGTATTAAAATAAGCGAAGGTGTAAACGCTATGAAAGTATGGGTGGTGTTTAGGAAGAGAGAGCAGACTCTGGTAGCAGCTGACATCAGAAGTAGATGGTTGAAAGGAGAGAGCTGGACAAGAGGGAAAGAACTGAGTTGTAGATCATTAAACAGACTGCTGAATGCCTTCAACTGCTCATTTCCTCTCTTTTTACAGTGTGCATTGGTGAACATGCAGTCGGGCGGGACTCACTCACAAATAATACTTTCCAGTGTGGGAATGAACACCCCTACATTTAAAGCTTGATTCATCCCCAGATACGTGATGCACATGCATGTTTGTCTTTTTGCTGCAATGTGCAAGAAAACTCCCAGATGTTTGTGTGTAAATACTGAGAGCTGAAGGGGAGGATTAAGTTCCTAGTTTATGATGACATCCATGTTAATGCGATCCACATGCTGAGATTGATTACATTTATTTTTCCCAAAACTGCTGCCTGTTAGGCTTGTCATGTCTCTAATAGCAATATCTCCCCAAATACCAATAGCACACTTCCTTTTGCCTGTCAAGACTGGAAAAACACTTGTCTTGTTTATTGATCAGAACGTCTACCGGAAGAAGAAGCTAGGTGATCTTTGTTCAGGTTTTACCTAATTAGGAAGTTTGGCAATACACGTCAGCATCCTGGCAAGTGTATCTTGTCTTCGCTCTTTATCCTTTCAAGTTAAAATTAATCAAGACTAACAGTTGGCTCAGTGTTATTCACTTGGGTAACTTCCTGAGAACTGAGGTCCTGCAAGCTCTTTTCAGGCATCAGAGGGACACTGGGATGCTGGGTTTGCTTTCAGCAAAGTCTCCTTTACAGCAGAAATGACACCATTTCTCTAATGCTGATCTCATGCTGGTCAGTAGGCTTTCAGACCCTCAAGAAAAGGTGAAAGTTGTAAAAGGCAAATGACACTAGAATTATGTTGTTTCTCTTGGTTTTTATGAATTAATACTTACACTATTTTTTTTCCTTTCCAGCTGCATTTACCATGATTGGCACTTCCACGCATTTGTCCGATCAGTGCTCACAGTTTGCTATACCATCCTTCTGCCACTTTGTGTTTCCCCTGTGTGACGAGCGCTCTCGGACCCCTAAGCCCCGAGAGCTCTGCCGGGATGAATGCGAAGTTCTGGAGAATGATCTTTGCAGGCAGGAATACAATATCGCTAGGTCAAACCCCCTTATCTTGATGCAGCTGCAGTTGCCTAAGTGTGAGGATCTCCCACGACCTGACACCTTGGAAGCTGCCAACTGCATAAGGATTGGGATCCCTGTGGAGAGACTCAGACGATGTAAGTCCTGTTGTTTCATGACTAGGGAAGATTTGGGTTTGTTGCTTCCTTGGCTTGGGTCTGAGAGACAATATTTTATCAGTCATTCTTTTTGCAAAGAACGTAGTGCTTTAGTGGGTTCTACTACTTTTTATCATGTTAATAGTGACCATGGTCTTGCACTATCGTAAGATATAGTTAAGATGGTGAGGAAGTTTAAAGGATGCTGCTTAATACTGAAGAGGGTTATATAAACCACCCTGGGTTATAAAACTGTGTGTTCACACAACCAGTTTGACTGAGACTTGCAAGGAGCAGCAGTGCATTGCAGGCTTCCCTTCCTACATGCCTGCCTCCACCTCTGGCTCAGTCTTCGCCTTTCTGGATGAGTCCCCCCATACAGATTATATATGAGTTCTTATTACCTATCAATAAACCTCCAATAGGATGTGGAAGCTTCAGTGGAAAAATATATTAAGAAATTAAACATTTGCTGTTTATTCTTTCTATATGTAAATCCACAAGAATATTGATCCTGTAAATTGAGCGTGGAGTGTAATTGTCTTTCTTCAGCCACACATGATGGGTGAAAACATTGATCTTGCTTCCATGGATTTATATTTGCATCTGGGAGTAGCAGGGCTGTTCTGTTGTCAGTAATTATGTTCTGACAATTTTTCTGCCTACTCCATTTCCTAGCAATTAATCACCACCCCCTACAATGACTAAAGATGTTTAAAGTGTGATAAGATTATTCCCAATATCCATTGTCTGAATCCACAGTTAGAAGAGGGCGTCGTGGGATAATGGTGGCCATGGAAGACTAACTGTGTGCTAGTAAGGCAATAATCTAGTGTCACTGAGAAGCAGAAGTAATTGAGAAAACAATGACAGAAAAAAGAATCTGCCAGGGAAGAGGTATCCAGCAAAAGGAATGAGAATAAAAATAACAAAAATCTGGGAAAAGTCCTCATTGACCCTTGGAGCCAGTGGTGCTCCCTGTGGTGGGATGGCTGTGGTGTGGGTGCCCTGGGGCTTTGAGAGGTCTGGATTTCTGAGGGCTGGGGAGGGGTAGTCAGAAAAATTGAGCAGGTAATGTTGCAAACATACAGAAAAATGCATTATTCAGTTCAGGTGATACGTGTGGGAAACAAGCACTCGAAAAATATGAAGAGACGATAGCAGTGAGACAGAGAATAAAGATAGGAGTTCAGCAGATGTGAAAGTGATGTATCTAAAGAGAAGAAAAGCCTGAATTCCCTCTTTCTAAAGAATAAAATAAGGAAGAACGAGCAAAAGGTGTTAGAGAATACAGCACTTTTTCTCTAAGAAGTGAGCAGTGTGAGGAAGACAGGAACATTATGAGAAATAAAAGTGGTGGGAAGCTTACACTGTTAGCATCTGACTGTTTTTCCTGAAGTGAAGCTCATACCTCTAATTTAGTTTAACTTAAGCTTGTGCTGTATCTAAAGGTCCATGAATGCTCGTTAGTATCAACTCGCATTCAGAGTTAACAAATACTGGTGTGTATAGCCATAGAGCTGAGACACTCCAGGGCAGAATCCCTAAGTAACTGGGTGCACCAGTACAGATACACACAGAGCTGAAATTTCAAGCCCCACAGCTTTCATTTAGATCCCAAAGCACCTAAATTCAAGTACTTTTTCCGCACTTTTCGCGGTCTGTGAACTTTCGTGGTCTGTGAACTTCATCCCTTTTGATTTTGCTGGCCCTTGGCTGCTTCGTTATTTGCAATGTTTTGTCAAACCCTGTGTTGCAGACCATCAGTGCTACAACGGTTCTGGAGCAGACTACAGGGGGACAGTCAGCGTGACCAAGTCTGGCCACACTTGCCAGCTTTGGGACTCCCAGAGTCCCCACAGCCACGACCTGACAAGCACACAGTTTCCAGAGCTAGGTGGAGGACATGCGTATTGCCGAAATCCTGGAGGTCAGATGGATGGGCCCTGGTGTTTTACAAAGAATAAAAACGTACGCATGGAACTGTGTGACATACCTTCTTGTAGTATGTATTCTCTTTCTTTTTTCCCTTACTACTGTCCCGAATCCTGTGTAATTTTGAATGTTCCCTGTTTTTACAAGTGCGTTTCACTTAAGTGGGTAATGCTTTCAAATGTTTCACTTGCTGCAATGCGTCACCCTTGTTTTGTGTTGTGTTTAACGTTTTCTAGAGATTAGAGCTTGTAACTGAGATATTATGGCAGTTTTTTATTATGTTTTGGGTGCTTACGCTGAGGTAATAATTAATCACACTGTTGCAGTTTGTATTGTAACTTGTGAAGCAACAGACTTGATGTTCTTATCACCTCTTGTAGGTATTTGGTCTGTCCATAATACCCAATGTTATAATGTATTGCTTTCACTCTGTGTGGCATCTTGCAGACAGTAAGGATTTTTGGATCCTGCAGAGGGAGACAAAGCACCGTGCTTGGTTGGGAGGAAACTGTGAAGTGCAGAAGCAGAGATGTCATAAAGCAGATTATGTTATCAGAAAAGTCCTACACTATCTGCTAGTGGCTCTGTACTGCACAACTGATAGCAAAAATAAAAAGCACAGCTCTGACAGCCTAATACTGTCCCACTGCCCTATTTTGATACAGCCTTCACTCCAGAGCTGCTACAATGGTAACAGTCTTTGGACATGACAAAGCAACTTAATACTGTGCTTCATTAGGAAGAAAAGCATGTCTCCTGCAGCAACAGATGTATCATGGAAGGCATAAAAGTGGTTTTGTTACAGATTGCCTGGATATTTAATAGCGCTCACAACTGATATGAAATTTCCTAGTTACTTCACTTTTTTACAGTAACATGATTTGACGTTTATAATAAATTTCTATGTTGCATGTAACATGGTGTAAAGATGATAACTCTGGGATGTGGTTGTGGTGAAAGCAGTAGCCAGAAACAGCAAAACCACAGATTGCAGAAAACATCCCAGGCAGTTGTGATGAACATTTTGGACATCACTATGCTTTCCTAGAGTCTCTAAGTATCAATTAAAAAAGCATTTTAGGAAAGTTCCAGAACAGTCTTATTAAGTGTATTGATGACTTTTTCATGACTGTCTCACTGTAATATAAAAGCACTTCAGTTTTATTAAATACAGAACAAATAATATCTCTGACAGTGAGAAGTGAGATCTATTTTATTCTTGGCAGGTATTGTACCAGTGGAGGTAAAAAGTGGACGAAGTGCTGATGAAATGGCTGAAGCTGGGCTGGGAGGCCAGACTGCATTATTGTGCTGTGGTTTATCACAGCTTCAGAGACTGTGATGAAGGCTATTCACTTATTTTTCACTCTCTGAACAAGACAATGTAGTGATACTCTGGTCTATATTCTGCAGTTTGCATAATGAGAAGCCTTAAAAATTAAGTGAAGAAAACCACATTAAATGTGGGGCTCCTAGTTTATCTTCATACTGCTAGTTGCTATGTTCGTTCAAACTTCTTTGAAGTATTAAATGGAAAATTATGGTGAAGTGGGATAGGGTAATGTGACTTCTGTTTTAAAGCTATAGGAATTTACTTTTTGTTTAAAATATAGTATTAATAATTACATCATAGTGTGTGTGTTTGGTTTTGCCTTACTATCAGATGCATTAAAGATACTTGTTGTAAACAATGAACATCTCTGTGCCTGACAGGTCCTCGTGACAACAGTAAAATGGGAATCCTCTACATCCTGGTTCCCAGCATAGCCATCCCTCTGGTTATCGCCTGCCTTTTCTTCCTGGTTTGCATGTGCAGAAACAAGCAGAAGGCATCTGCTGCTACACCGCAGCGCCGCCAGCTGATGGCATCTCCTAGCCAGGATATGGAAATGCCGCTCATTAATCAACACAAACAGGTATTTTTTCCAGGATTTGCTTAGGCCACATATTTCCAGAGTGTCGTGATTTTCATCGTCTCTGGTTGGTGGTGTTTGAATTGAGCCGTGTTGTAAGGGACCTAATTTTCATACTGTGCTGGCCACCTACTATAGTGAAAACCGAATCTTACACTGGCTAGTTTTGTCTAGAAATCCCAACCTCAGGCAGCAGCTTTGAAGAGAGAGTATTTTATGACATTTGCCCTTATCTGTCAATCCTCATTCTGCCTGTTGTCTCACTGACTGGAAATGTTATTTCTGATGCAGTCTTCAGCCTGCAGCTCATTTTCGCTCCTGGTAGCGATGTGGCCAGTTTGCTTGTCTAAAGCAGGATGCACAGTGGGGTTTCTAGTCTAATCTGTTGGCTCGGTTGCCTGAAATTCCGAACCACCACTGAGCAGGGAGCTGAGCTGGGGTGCAACATGTTTCTAAGGTTGTATACCACGAAGGACAGTGAGGCAAAAATGGCTTTGAACTTCTGTCTACAGATCTCAGCTCCTGCGATTTCCTGAGTCAATTAACTGATCTCTGTGCTAAAAGAGTGCTCAGAGCTAATGTTGAACTTTCAGTCGCAGCTTTTACAAGATGCAAGCTCTAAACAACAATGCTCAATTTGGAACAATTGGCAACATCTGTTCAGGAAATTGTAGAATATTTGTAGCAAAATGCATTGATGTTGTATGATAAGTTTAATGGCTCAGTCTGGGCTGTTCTGAAACTCTCTGGTCCAGTCCACAGTCCGCTGGCCACTAAAATCAGAGCTTGTTCCCAAATTACCTGTTAAAGCCTCCATCTAGCCTGCCCTGCACCCTCCTGCTGCGGTGCCCTGTGTGTGAAGCTGTGCCAGCTGCATCTGGCTCGTCTGGGGACTCCTACAGCCCATGCTGGTCGGGATGGACCCATTAGATCACTGTCAAAACCTGCCTTGCCTTTTCTGCCAGCTGCAGTAAAGAGGCTCTGGGGATTTGTCACTGTTGGCTTTGCCACCTCTTCCTTCATGTACCAGAGAGAAATTCCTTCTTTCTTCTGCTCCTCTTCCACTCCCCTCTTCATCAGAGCTAGTGCAAGGTTTCTCAGAGGGGGAAGTGTGTACTGCTGACCACAGGCAGGGGCCAATCCTCTAGTGCAACGGAGGAGAAAGGGCCTATCTGCTGCTGCAGAACTGAAAAAGAGAGGTTTTGTTCCTTCTTCTTCTGGAAGGGGTGTTTCAGTTCACGCCAAGACTGCCACCTCCTCATCCAGTGCCCGCAGTTTTTCTGACAGATCTCCAGTGGGCACCTCTGGGCAAGTGCAGCTGCAGTTAATAAACGTCATAGTTTGCCAGATTTACTCTGAACCGATTATTCATTTAGCTTGCAGGAAATATGGTTGCTCCTTTGTAAAAGTAATTATACTTATCATCTTGCAGCATAATTCAATTTACACTTCTGACAAGGTTAACTGTCAAATCAATATACTGATGTGCAGATGCAAAAAGCTGAAAAGTAATTTTGGCAGAATTTATCTTCCATTTGGAGCATCTAACCACTAGGAACTTTTCTTTCATAAGAGATTCTGTTGTTTAAAAAACATGGTGACTTTTCACTTTACTTCATTTCAGGCTAAACTTAAAGAAATCAATCTGTCCACTGTGCGGTTTATGGAGGAGCTAGGAGAGGAAAGATTTGGCAAAGTCTACAAGGGGCATCTTTTTGGTACAGCACCAGGTGAGCAGACACAAGCTGTTGCTATCAAGACGCTTAAAGACAAAGCAGAACTGGCTCTTCGAGAAGAATTCAAACATGAGGCAATGATGCGATCACGATTACAGCACCCCAACATTGTTTGTTTGCTGGGAATAGTGACAAAGGAGCAACCCATAAGCATGATTTTTAGTTATTGTTCCCACAGTGACCTCCATGAGTTCTTGGTGATGAGATCTCCCCATTCGGACGTTGGCAGCACTGATGATGACAAGACAGTAAAATCTACTTTGGAACCAGCAGACTTCTTCCACATCGTGACTCAGATAGCTGCAGGAATGGAATACCTTTCAAGCCACCATGTTGTCCACAAGGACTTGGCCACTAGAAATATACTGGTGTTTGATAAACTGAATGTGAAAATATCTGATTTAGGCCTTTTCAGGGAAGTTTACGCTGCTGATTACTACAAACTGATGGGAAACTCTCTTCTTCCTATTCGGTGGATGTCCCCTGAGGCTATTATGTATGGCAAGTTTTCTATCGATTCAGATATATGGTCATATGGAGTTGTGTTGTGGGAAGTTTTCAGCTATGGCCTGCAGCCTTACTGTGGTTATTCTAACCAAGATGTCATAGAGATGATCAGGAACCGACAGGTTCTGCCATGTCCTGACGACTGCCCCACATGGATATACACTTTGATGTTGGAGTGTTGGAATGAGTTTCCCAACAGAAGACCAAGATTTAAAGATATACACAACAGACTAAGAACGTGGGGAAACCTTTCTAATTACAACAGCTCAGCGCAAACCTCTGGGGCAAGCAACACCACACAAACAAGTTCTCTCAGCACGAGCCCCGTTAGCAACGTCAGCAATGCTAGGTACATTGGACCAAAGCAGAAAACACCAGCTTTCCCTCAGCCGCAGTTCATACAAATGAAAGGGCAGATGAGACCTATGGTCCCACCTCCTCAGCTCTACATTCCAGTCAATGGTTACCAGCCAATGCCTGCCTATGGCGCTTACTTGCCAAATTTTTACCCTGTCCAAATTCCAATGCAAATGGCTCCTCAGCAAATGCCTCCCCAGATCATTCCCAAACCAGGCTCCCACCACAGCGGGAGTGGATCCACCAGCACAGGCTATGTAACAACAGCACCTTCCAATGCATCAGTGGCTGACAGGGCTGCTCTGCTCTTGGAGGGCACGGATGACACGCACAATGGAATGGAAGATATCGCCCAGAATCCTGTGCAGGAGGAGGAGGAAGAGGAGGGCTCTGTGCCTGAAACAGAGTTGCTGGGTGATAATGACACACTTCAGATGGACGAAGCAGAAATTCAATCAGAAGCCTAAGGAATTCGGCCTTGTTACTTAGAATTTCACATCACTTCCATGCATGGAGACTGCAGATCCTTAGGCCTAGTAGCAGTGATTTTGATCTGACTAGAAGAAACAAAACTAAAAAACCTACACCCTTGTAAAGTGCAGCAGTAATGATATACCAGGATTTTTGACCATTGCCACCATCAGATTTTGCAAATATGATGGTATAGAATTGCTGGGTTTAATCCTTTTTACTGTCCTACAGTTCTTGAGGGAAGCTGCTTTTCAGTTATGTACTGTTGCTGTGCAACGTATTGCAGAGTAGCATTGCACATCATGTATATCATGATATGTGAGTGCAATGTTAGTGAATTATGCATAAACCAATAACACGAAAAGGAATCCAACTATGGTTGCAGAATTGTTCTGAGCATAAAGAAGTGCCCTGGATGTGATGGACAGCTTAGTTTATAGTATTTATCTCTTTGATATAATGGACACGAGATTGTTGTTTTCTTTCTGAATCTGAAAAAATAACAAGTTGATAATACTGATCCATCTTTGTATTATGATAACCAGAAAAGTAGGGAAATGAACATAGAATGGGCTGTGCTGAGTCCGACCATGGGTCTGTCCAACCCAGTAGCATGTCTTGAAAGGCTGTCAATAGTGTCTGCCCAGGGAAGACTGCAAGGGCAATTTCCCTTGTAGAATGTCCCCAGGGTATTTCCCCAGCCTCCAGCAATTTGTGGCTTAGGGACTTCCCAAGCCAGAAGTGGAATTTTTTCTGTTTAAGAGCTCTCGATGGAATTTTCTACCGTGAATTTACCCGAATGATTTTGAACCCACATAAACTTATAGCATCCACAACATCCTGTGGAATAACGTGAGAGGAGAGAGAATGGCTTTTTTTCATCATTCCCAATGAATGACTGTGACAGAAGCTTCCAAACGAGATCATCTGACTGCATTTGTGGATGAAAGTATTCCTTCTATGCTGTGTATTTTCAGCAGCAAGCAGCCTTAATACACTGTTAACCAAAAATGGGGATATTGTAGGGGATATTGTAGGTATGCACTAACTTAACAATCCAACTCTAATTGCATATTGGTTATCAAGTATAGAAAAGAGCTCCACAGGCATGTTTCTACATTGTAAAACTGTTGGATTTTGTGAGGGGTTATAGACTTACTTGATTTACTGCAATTACTGCTGGATTGCAGGTGAAACCGTGTTTTTTCCTGCCTCTTTAGTGAAAATGAATCTTTGAACTTTAGAAGACCAAAATAAGCAATACTGTACGAAGTGCTGGTTTTGTGCTTCTGTTTGCAGGATGAATCATGTACAGACCTTTAAATGTAATTTATGTTTTACTACATTTTATATACTTTTTTCATTGAAATATTTGAGTTTTTGAATGAATGACTTTATAACTTAACCATTTACAATATTCACATGTGGTGCAGTTTCATTGTATTGCTGTTTCATTTTGTTAAACATGCAGACAGGTCCGTACATTTCATGACCCTTTCTGTAACACAAGCAATACACATTCTCATTGTAGCATTGTAGCCAACACTCACTATAGCTATAAGTTGTACATCCAACATGGAGTATTCAATAAAGTGATGCAAAAAGTATGATTAAGTATGTTATCTTTATAGTTCCTACAGAAGCTGTTTAGTTATGGTACTTTGTGGAAACAGGAATGGCCACAGTTCCTAAGGTTACAGGTTTCATACCTAAACTACAACTTTTTCTTTTATTACATTGGGATTCACTTGTAAGTTGTGTATCATTGTGATCTACACCCTGTGTTCATGGTATGGCAGCATTACTTATTTCCAGCATTTCACCTGGATTTGGAAATGCACTGGTAGCAACAAAATATGAAAGCTTTATTACTTGTGCTAATATAATGCAGCTTTGGGTGCTATTACTAAATAAAGGATAAATAAATTTTAAAAAAAGAGTGAATTTTATTTACTTTAAGTTCTGCGTTTCTTCTAGCTACACCACAGGTGCACCAGTCAGGGAAGACATATAGAAAACAAAGTGGCAGTCAATGGAAGCTTTGGTACAACACCGTCTGAAATTCAGCCTATTTTTGACAGTCAAAGAGCATTATAACTTCAGATGCTTTGGGTGCAGTTTAGGAAATACTTAATTCCCTTATTCAAGTCTCATAAATTCAAGCCTATAAATCACCATAGTCAGAAAAAATAGGGCAGACTCCCGTATTGACTTTCCGTTCCCCACTAAGATGTGGATGTGCTCCCAGAGTGACAATAGAAGAGCAGAAAACGTCTAGCCAGCCTTGGTAATACGCACAGTAGTGCAGAGAGTTTTTCTCCCCTCTGTTGATGTGGACACACTTCCCTGAGCTGCCACGATTGGAGCCACGACAGCAAGCAAACACCTCGTCTGTGGCTCAGGTGAGCACCTCTGCATAAGTGGTTACCACTTCCAACACAATAGTGGTGCTATAAGTCACATCGATTGGCAGTAACATGTTGCTCTGCAATTCCCCAGGGTAATCCCCCCGTGATGTCTGCTGCGAAGACCCAGCCATAGTCAGGATCTGCCTTTTCTCCTCAAGATTTGGAAGCAAGGCCAAGGAAGAGCAGGGAAGCGATGTGGCAGTAAGTGTATGGGACAAGGTAGGAAGGTGGGAATAGGGGGTGAAGGGTTGGGGCTGGGGCCCAGCAAAGCCAGCACAATGCTTCTCACTAGGGCATGCAACTTTACTTCTTCTTGCCAGGACTAGCAAAGCTGGAGTTCACCCTGGTGGCGAAACTACTTTTCTGGGCAACAAATGTATGTCTGGATGGTCCTCACTCAAGCCCAGCTCTCTGATATGATGCAAGTGTCTGATCTTGGCTCAGACTGTTATGAAGAAAGAGCTGTTGGAAAAAGAGGTGGATGGAGCCTTGGTGGCATCAGCCCCTTCTCTTATGTGCAGCCTATGCCAGCAGAGCACAAAAATGCTCTGGGGATTCAACTCAGGGCAGGGCAAAGCACCCCTGGGTTGAATAGGTCCCTGGCAGGCCTGGATATCAGCCTAGCATCAGCCTTGGTCACGCAGGCATCTGCCTGTGCCTGAAGACAGGTGTGAATCTCTGTTTGAAAAAGCATAAGTGGTAGATGGATTTGCAATCAGAGGGCAGACAATATCAGGGACAGTTCATAGTCTGAGCAGGGAAACTAAGTGATTGTAGCTGTGCATACCTCCTCCACCATGATAGTGTGTTGTGGCAAGATCACCAATCTGAATCCTGTTCTGATATTGTCCGAGTTCTGGGTTATTGCAGGATGTTTTCATCTGTTCACCCGTTGGGAATATAGAGAAGACAAAACTGTAAACAGTGGAGTATAAACAGCTGTGTAAGAACAGAGGATTCACCCACAGTGCAAACTGAGAAGTACAAATAGGCCCTCTTATCATAGACTGTGATAGGCAGCTTAATTCCTTCACCTTCATGTAAATGACACTACTCTCAGTTTCATCTAATGACTCCCTGAAGACTGATCCAGAAGGACATGCTACCTGCGGAGATATGAATCATTTGTTTCCTTTTTCTGCCCCGACTGCAAACATCATTTAAGTCAAAGGGAAATTACTCCACAGTAACAGAATCATAGAATACCAGGCTGGAAGGGACCACAAGGATCATCTGGTCCAATTTCTTATATCTTCAAATAAAGCCATGCTTTACTGCTTTTAAATCATAGTTTGACCCTGCATAGACAGTAACTGTTTCTCTAGACAGGCAAACTCTACTGCAAGGTGTTCTCAAAAACAGCATTTTCATTACCCAAAATACGGAGAAAAAGTCCACTAGCAAAGTCATCTTCTATTTGAGGAAAGGGACTAAATTAATATTGTAAGGAACAAGGTGTGTTACTGTTCTATAAATCAATATACAAAATATTATTGGAATAGCAGGATTCAAATTTTGGGGATTTTCTCAGGCACTGGGAAAGAGGTATTAGAAGCATGCATACAACATGAACAATGACATGGTTCAGTGAATGAGGTTTGGTTCTGTCTTATTAGAAAATGAATTTTATTCTCAGTTTTTCAAAAGTGACCTTGTGTAATATTTCAGTTTTGCCCAGATTGCAGATATGACAAATTTTTGGCTCCTTCAATCAGCAGTATAAGGTCTGAGCAATCTAGGGACTATCAAGCAATACTAAATGTGCTTGGTTGTCAAGATAAACCAAGTCCATGATATCCTGGTCAGGCAGATCTTTCTCTAGACCAAAATGTACTGTATCTACTGTGAGAAAATGCAGGCGAGTTGATTTGGCAGGGTTTCCTTCCCAGAAAAATGCTGTAAAAACATTTTGCACCTAATATTCCTGTCTTGCCATATGTTTGATGTTGAAAAGTTGTAGTGTCTGGACTCTGTAGCCACTGCTTCTCCTTCATAGGTATATGGTCGAGTCTCCTAATGCTGGCTTCCCACTGCAGAAGGCTGGGCCCCATGGCTTGCTTTGTGACCTCAAGTAGAAGGCAACCCCTGCGTGTGCATGTGCACATACATGCTTGTTTGTGGAAGAAAAAATACCCTGGAATATAAGGCAACACCTCTGTGTTCAGTGTCAAACGAAATGTGTGTGTGTGCACATACATACACGTGTATGTACACACATACATATGCATGTACACACACGTGCAAACAGACACAAAACAGCAAGGGGCAATGCATATTCAGATTACAGCAGTTCATTAGGAGGCGTTTTCCCCTTTGCCCTCTCTGCCACATGCAGATGCTCCGGGGCTGCCTGAGGTCTTTTGGACCCAAATCCAAACCTAGTCCCTCCCCAGCCCCCAGAGGGAGTTGCCACTGTCCCAGTTATGCTCCCACTCTCCCCACGACACCCGCGCCGAGGCTCTTGGCGCTGTCCCCGAGCCAGGCCCCATCCAGTTGCTTTAAATGAAAAAACGTGGCTCTAAATCTTAGCCGAGTACTGCAAGATTGCAAAAGCAGGGAGGGGGAAGTAATATAACTGAGGTTATGGCAGGAGCTGGAAATAGTATGGGGTTCACAAGGCTGTAAATCTCCAGAAGAGTCGGAATTTAAAATAATATGATACTGAGGGAACACAGAATACGATGTAGCTACTTCTCATTTCTATTGATCTGAAAGAGGAACTTTGCTTTATCTCAATTACAGTGTACCTGATGGTTTAACTGTCCTTTTTAAGACCTGTGTCTAAATCTGGAAATAAGCCGTCTGCTCTTAGGTTCTTTTGCTAACTTTAAAATGGGTGGAATTAGGGAGAAAAAATTATATTAAAATTACCGCATTCATTTAATCGAACATTTGTTTTTTGTTTCCATATACCAAGTAATAAATAATCATGGAAATTTACAGAAAGTGCTTTTGTTGCCACATATTTTATATTTGTTACTGAAGATTACATTTTTTGTAGGGGCCACACTCCACATAGACTTCTTGAAAATTTCATTTCAAACTACTGGTAGTAGTCACTGAAGATGTTGGAAACTGTTGTGATTTGATTCATAACAATTGTTTTTAACAATTTTATGGACAAATTGAACTCTAATTCTCAGTCTGTCTTGGAGATAACTATTTGATATACACCACCATAAACAAATCAAAGGAATTCTTTTCAGAACCACAAAAGACATTGTAATTAGCAGATGGGATGGTGGGTAGGAAAATAGGCAGCAAACTGAAGTAGTAATTGACCACATAGGGACTGTCTTTAAGTAATTTAAAACCAGAAACATTTCAGGTGCATATCATTAATTTAATTTAGATGTAATATGTTTTCAGCTGAGGCCAATTATTCCCAAATGTAGTCTGAGGTTTTACAGCTATGGTAAAGATCTTTGTCTTGCTCTGTTGTTAATCCTATGAATACATTTTTTCATAACTTCATGTGGTTTACCATTTAATTACTTTCATATCAGATTTAAATTAAATACATTTCTGAGCTGTAACCTGAAATGTTTGGAGAAATATAAGCCATGTGCTTTTCATACCAAGGAGGAGATATTGTATTACAGTTTTTTGCACTGCCTTGTTTCCACACAAAACACCTATATCCTCAGTGTTCCCAGCTCAGTTAGATTGATGTTTTCCATACAAATTACTGAGGAAGCATTTCAAATTATACACTGTTAATACTGAGAGAAGTGGGAATAAAGAATCTTTTTCTTCAAGAAGCAAAGTTATTTCATGCTGTCATTGCTCCCTCTGTTGCTTGTCCCTTTCATATATTCCTTGCCCTTGCCCTCCGTTAGGTATTTCTCGGAGGACAACCACAGCATTCACTAATGCATTTCCTCTCCTTGAAATACGGTTCTCTAATGGCAGACTAGAAGACACATCTTATGTATTTATAAATAGATATGTTTATGAACAAACTCAGTCTTGACATGTTGAAAAGCATGAAGTGGTAAAAGTGTTAGGATTTTCTTGTTCATTAACTTGCAAACCCGAACATTCCCAAACGAAAGGGTGTATGGAAGCAAGGTCTGTAGTTTTCAGTGCAAGTTTGCTGCTGACGTTGCTGTGGCCTGCACTTTCGCATCCTATAAAATATAAGTACTAGCTTTTCATCAACATTTTGTGATGTCTTTGCTTGTAATTGTTGAATGTTTTTGTAATTTCTTTACTCATTCTGTTATACAAGTATCTGATGTAAGCAGTTTAACTCTTAACAGTCCTCTGCTGTTGGTGCCTATTAAGACTGCTTTTATGGAAAAACCTACCCTGCATTGAAAGAAGCGAATCCACCCAAACCAATGCAGAATTAACTTCCAAAACATGCAGGGGACTTTAAGCTCACCCCTCCTCCTAGTTCTGGGACACTCAACAAAAGCAGTGAATAGTGCAAGTCCTCCTTACCCACCTCAGCCCCAAGCTGGTGGCTTTGCCTGACTCTGTATTGGAGGTGCGAAGCCACTGACTTAGTGGTGGAGAAGGTCAGGGTTTTGGGATCCATTATTGGCCAGGAGCCTCGTGATGAAAGCTGATGCCGAACTGCTGAAGGTGGTAGCCTTCTAATCTGCCCTAAGTAGATTCAAAATTACAGGTCTAGTTAGGCTGAGTATTTTTCCTAACCGTGTTTTGTCTGAGGAGTGGGGTTAATTCTGGACTGAGGGCCTACCTCAGTCATTGGCACTGTGTCATTGGGACCCTGTGTAAGTTATTTTGGTTTGTGTTGTTGTTTCTTCTGTAAACAACGAAATTGTGCTTCACCTAAGGGGAAGTTCACGAGGTACAGGGGAATTTGTGCTGCAGACAAGCTAAGCAGCCTGATGATAGATTATGCTTCGTGCTGGATATGACATGAAGGCCTTACAAAAAGGCATCTTCTGCTCCACAGAAGATTATTGTATTAACTAGGTGTGGGGTTCTTGGGCTTGGTGCAGACTATGTGACTGTAGACATACTGTGTTCTGATGTAGGTATCGCTTCTGTGGGAGGCATTGTTCATGACTCTGAAATGGGTGGGTGTGTTTCAAAATTACAAATGGTCTTGAGGCCAGAACCAAAGCCAGTTGAAGTCGTTGGGGAAAACTCTTCAGCTTCAAAGGGGTTTGGATTAAGAAATGTTCATCTTGTTCTTTAAGATAAACATTCCCCAACTTGCGATCATGGTATTATTAAAGCACGGTTTAAAAATATATATTTTTAAGTAGCTTCTATCACAGAGAGCGAACGTTGTACTCTTTTCTGAATAATGTAAAAAAGCCTGTGATTTTTTTTTTTTTTTAATGTGGCAGTGTGACATTGTAACACCTTAAATTGTTCTGTGCGTACCAAAAAGTATTCATGGCACATACAGTAATTTCTTGTAATTGTTTTATTCACTAGCCTGTGCCCTTGGGAAAAATATTTGTCAAAATAACATGCATGAAACCCCCTTTTTTTTTTCAAAATGTCTGAAGCTGCAAGGTCAGTAGTGTCTGTAGTTTGTGATTAGGTGTTTTGCAAGTCACTCTTATCTTTGTTAGAGGAGCAGACTGACCTCAAACTAAAAGGATTTACGTGTCTTTAGGTTAGCAATTACCAACAGAATTCATTCTTTTAAATTGGAGTCTGAGGTCCAGGGATCTTGGGGGCAAGGCTAGGGCCACATCCCAGCTGAGTTTGCCCTGGCCAGCCTGGTCCCTTCCCTGCTGGCCCCCAGCTCTGAGGTCTTTCTTCCCTTCTTCCACATATTGATACTTGGGGTCTGTCCCAGGACACTGAGTCCATCGAGGGCACTGTGACAACTCCGTGTGGGTCTAGCGAAAGTGGTGGTGGGCGCTAACCAGGACCACAGCAAGGTGTCATGGGGGGCTGGTGAGATTTCACCTCGCCCTCTTCATGAAAAGCACCAACAATAAGGAGGTGCTCGTCTTTGTCTTATCAGGGATCTTCTCTGTTGGCAAGGTAATGAGAACAGGCTTTCAGGCAGGGTTGTTAGGCTGCTTCTCTCCAGGATGGAAGCGCAGCCTTGCAGACCTCGTCCTGCTGCTCCAGGACTTCTGATTCTGGCTGGCCTCTGAAATCGAGGAGATGTGCAATCACGAAGGAAGAAGCAGCTTTTTGGAATCTCAGAAGGCATTTTCTGCAAGTCCAGTGCAGGTTTTAGATTAGTTGCCTTTTTTTGTAAAAATCGATTTACATGTTCTTTTATTTGAGTTTCATACACCAGGCGTAATATACTGGACCTTAATGTATCAATTTGGTAATAATGTAACTTCCCCTTTTATCTAGTTGCTCTGCTTTCACTTGCAGTTTTTCAAGACACTGTTATCAATGCATGTGCTTGTGTACACACTTTCATCTGGTATTTCTCCCTGAGTGATTTTTCTGTGAATACTGCATTACAAGTCAAGATGTTATATTTCTACTAAACACTGCAATGTCATGTCAAAATAATTAAGGTGTGATTTTTCCTAAGAAAGTCCTTAGTTTGCATTGTCGTGAGGAAATGCTAGACCTGATTCTTCAAAGTGTTTTTCACAGAAATTCCACTGAAGCTAGAATAATTTTAAACTTGACCTTGAAAGGAATTGCGTATACTTGAAATTCTTATTTGTTTAGATTCCTGCTGTACACACATGCATATGCATACCTTTGTACTCTCACAGAGGCTGAGCAGACTACTGAATAGATACATATTACTTGCAAAACTGGCCAATATTTCCCCATGTTTGACAAACTGTATTAAACAAACTGAACTTCCTCACATAGCAGAGTCAAATACAATGCTGTTCTGGCAAAGGGTGCACTTGCAGTACTTTTTAAAGGGTATTTAAAAAATATTGCTTTTAAAAATGTGTTTTAAAACAAAACAGTGTCTCAGGAAAATGTACAAGGAAAAGAGATTGGCCAGTAAGTCCCACTGTTTCAGGGATGAAATCCAGTGAGCTACTGGCAAAGAATTTCTTGTATTTTGGGAAGTAAGCTTACATTTCACCGTTTCACCTGGCATTATAAACTTTTATAAATGAAGGAAATTGGAAATGATGATCTCGGTCTTCTGCTTTTATAGATCGTAACCACTCTTTCGAGTGTGGTTTTCTGCACTGATGTTGATTAGAAGGTACAAACTCACCCAACTCATTTAAGAACCAACCTCAAGAATATTTTTCTCTTCTATTACATTGTTTTGCTTATGCCATGGTCCAGTCTACACAAGGAGATCCCAGCCCCATTTGGAAAAGCAAGTGAGAATCATCAGTGAGCTGAGCTCATAAGCTCTGCCGTACCTGTGCTGGTTTTACTGAACTCAGCGGGGAGATGCTATATCACCAGTTCTTTGGAGTGAATCTTGACTATCACAGGGTTGAGCATTTCTGGTTGATCTAGATATAATTTGAAAATCTGCCACTTTTGAAAGCTGACTTTCCTTTAGAATAGAACACACTAGAGATAAACTAGGCTGGTTTACTTTACTGCAATTCGAGTTTCAGCTAGTGGTGAAAATCAAATATGTGAAACTGGCTTGTTCTTGGTCTCTGACCTTGATCACTTCTTTGCCTTGACTTTCACTTATCAGAGTAAAAAAAAAACAACCCAAACCCCAAACAAACAAACAAAAAAAACCCCAACAACAAACAACACCATCACCAACAAAAACTTGAACAGCAGTACTTCAAAATACATCTTTTCTAAGGACCCACAGTTGTTAAGACATCTTACATATCAGACCTACAGATATGCAGGTTGTATGAAAGTCTTGTTAGGTAGCAGAAGTGAGATTTTCAGCTTATATTAAATAGGAAAAAGGATGACATATCAGAAAAAAATGTAGTGCTAAAAGGTGTGATAGAAGAATCTTTCAAGAGATGGAGTTTTTCTAATGAGTTAACCTTACTGTACCACCAAACCCATTTGTAGGTTTCACTTAGCAAGAAAAAGAATATGGAAGATGGAGATTCCATTTTGTGTTTGACATTTATTGTGCTATGTGCTTTTCTGTATAAGCCCAGATGTGATAAGACTTGTAACTATATGTTTGACATAAGACACAAAAATAGTGCTTGGGGCTATTGTGACTAATGCTGAACACAGACCTCAAAAATGAGAGCTGTGATGAGAGAGTAAAATGTCCTAAGAGTCGTGTTTAAAAAAATAACTTTCTCCTTTACCTGGAGTATTACTGAATATGTATTACTGAATATTACTGCCAATGTAGAAACTCTGTCTCATTAAAGGTAATGGCTGTGATCTCTTGGACTTCTCTGCTTATTGTGCTGCAGGTGGCAGCACAAAACTGTTGGCAGTAAAGGAGACTGGGGGAAACAGAGATGTGCAGTTACAGGCGGTGGCAACCTCTCTAACAACAATTTGTTGTTCTACTGGAGTCACTAGAGGATTTGAACAAGATGTGTTTCAACCACAAGTGTAGCTTTGACCTGTGATTTCTAGGTGGAGAGGGCAGGCATTTTGCGTATCAAATGAAGTAGGTATGTGGGTGTCTTCAAATAATTACCTCTGAAATGTGAAGATGCAACTGAGGGGAAAATGGAAAAGTTTAACTGAAACTGTTTTCCGTGGAAATAGAGATGTTTTGAATATTATATGTCTGCAGTAGGTAGATTTTTGCAAGTGCGTTTGCAATGGGACAGCATTAAGAAACTGTAGAAACAATTGAAATGTGATTACAAAAATCATAAATCACATAAGAAACATGCCAGGTCTTTTTGCAACTGTGAGATGGGACAGGAGAGATAGATAGTGCGACGTTTCGTTGCTGTACTTTTGAAATTCGGTTTGTATATGTGCTTTTGTGTCATTGAGAACTTATGAACTTGTGCTGTACTGTGTTCAATAACAAGACAAAAACAATACCCTTCTGCATCAGCATGTCTTGATTTACCGTTAGGCCCTCAATAAATTTTCTAAGAGGCCAGAGTTCCTGCATTTTTCTCAGAAACAGGAGTCTATTAGCATCAATCCTTAAACTAGGCAACGTTGTTAAAAAAAAAAAAAGCTCACCATGTTGTCAGTTAATTTCACAGTCTTAAAAAATGCCCATCAAAACCTCCAGGGTTTAGTAAAATGAAAGGCACTGAATGAGGCAGATGCTTTTTGGAATATCCCAGTGAGTTGTGATAGTCAGACAGATTTGCCCATATGCTTCATTTCACACTTTCTCAAAGGTTTTTATTGATTTGGTTGAAGTGTTGTGTGAGCATAGCATTGCCAATAACAGAGTATTAAGATGTGTTACCCATGGTGGGACTGTAGCTACGAGTTTATTTGGAATCCTTTGTAATACAACAGAACATCTTGTGTTGACAACCTTATGGAAAACTAGGTAATTGAGTCAGTCCTTTAATGCCTAGTTCATCTCCTGTAAAATGAAACTCTGTGCTTGAGTAATACTATTATTTCAACAGTAATATTGTTTTACCAAGACACCAGTCTTCCAAGCTTCCACCTTTGCACCTTGTGTCTCATTTTAGTGACAGTGCTCCTGTTATTGCATGTGGCACTTTGGTATATGTTTGCCTTTGTTCCTACTTTCATAAATTTCATTTGCAGCTGTGCACATATTTTGTAATATACATATAATCCATCACAGTTGATGTTCCTTCTGCAGTTTTTCTTCTATGTCCAGCAGATTTACTTATAAGGCATTGTTTTTACTATTTACTTCCGTTTCAGTAGAATTCATGTTTCTGCATTTTGATAATACATTTTTTCTTTAGTGATAAAGGACCGTTCTGTTAAGCAGTTTCAGTACAGATGGCAAGTATAACTAAAAGACAATGAAAACGTTATCCAAAGGAATATACAGAGAAAACAATAGCTATATGTCTATACAGCTTATGTCTGTAGTTTTTATTATTTGTAAGCTGTATTGCACTTGCAGCATTGTCAGATTCACTAATACATCTTGGTCTAGATCTGCTTGTTGCTGAAATCCTGTGGAGTAAGTGGAATATGCTCCTTCTTGTTACATATTACATATTACATATCCATTTTACTTTTAGAAAAGGTCACTCATAACTCCGTGTTACTGAACTATATTTATATCAGAGGTAAGTGTGTGATGCTCCTTTTTTCCACTATGATAATTAAATGCCACATAATGACCTTAATGACACTTAGTTGTTGCATAGAAACATTCCCCTTCAGGTTTATCACAGGCAGAAACAGTAAAGGTGTGGTGCTTGTCAGCTTCCAGAGATTCAGGCCTTAATAAGTACTGATGGTTATATATTACACCAAACCAGTCTTACAAATAAGTAGATGTTGCCTCATCACAGTTTACTGCAAGTATAAGTATTTTTCTTGCCTACATTCACAAAGCTTTTATTTTTCCCGTTTTCCATGACTGGGTCTTGCATTTAAATGAGATGATTCTCTAGGGAAGGACAAATGTAGAAACTTAACAAACTTTCTTTTCTTTCAGGCTCCATTAATTCAGTGTTTTCCTTCCCTCCTCCCTCAGTCTTTTGAAAAAGCAAGTAAATATTTATTTTGGAGCAAAATAAAGGCAGTCTCTCTACCACACTTCCCACCCCCACCCCCCACCCCGCCCCGATGTGTAGGATCAGGGGCAGCTATGTTGCCTTTTTTGGTTTTTGGTCTGGGGTCGTAAAATACTTGTTCTGTAGACCTTTGACTTGTCAGATAAACATAAACCAGCTAAGAAAAACAAACCATTTAAGACTGTGCTGTTTGGACTCTGTACGCTAGTATTTTTTGCTGTCAGTTGTTGACCACAAAATGCCTGCTCATGTGTAGCAAAATAACTGTGTAGAAGGAGAAATTCCTCTCTTCCCTAAACCTTTGTACAATGAGGATACGTTAGTGAGTCCACTCCAATCAGGAAAGCTCATCGGTTTTGTTATAGAAAGTCTTTGTCAATAATTCCGAGACTTCCATGAAATTTCAAAAACCAGATGGATGAAAACTTTAAAGTCATCGCTAAAACTTTTTTTAAGTCTAAGAATTAGCTTACATATTGAGTTTAAATCTGAAGTTCCATATCAATATGCTCTAATTCTGTATTTGCAGTTACAGCTTTAAACCTGAATATTCTGTATTTGTTTCTTCATAATAATCCTGAGGGGGTGAGCAATACATAAAATTTAAGTTGTGTTGGTTTCCAGCATTTCACTGTAGTATTTCATTTTCAGCACTTGTTTGTGGTTTTGACAATTTTTTGAAAAATTTTTACAAGCTTAACCTTTTAGACTTATATTTTCTCTGTGCTGTAAAAAAGTAGCAGGTGCTAGAAAAAATGGATGAGTAGAGCAGAGACAAATTCTGAAACTCAACATAGCAGCGGTCTCCATAGTTTAATACAGGCCACTGTAGTAAATAGATAATGCCTCTAAATGGTTGAGCATCTCGCAGAAAGGTTAACAAAAGAAGCTTCCTGCCAGAGTTCAAATTCACTGTACTTCATTTTGAAATTATTTAAAACTTTGTTTGAACACCAGTCCAAAAAGTTATGTTTTTGTAATTTGTAGTTTTCTGTTTCAGTAGAAATATTCTGCATCGCTGCCTCAGCTGAATAGATTGGATATTCAAAGAGTTGCCTTTGGTTACTGTCATTGCACTAAAGACTTGCAAATATCCATGTTTGTAGAAAATTGGCAGCTTCCATATTAGTTCAGAACTTGTGGTTTTCTTTTCCTTTCTCGTTTCGAAGGACTGGATTTTGCCAGGAGATCAAACTGTGGTTACAAAATACAGGTTCTGATATGTACTTAATATTTTATCTAAGTGTCTCTTTCAATTTTTTACTTCCCCCTCCCCCCACAAGAAGTGTCTCTTAATGGCCATTTGAAAGTCAGTTTAATATTGATGTTGTGTGTGTTTGGTTTTGTTCATTTCAACATGAAGATGTCATGGTCTTATGTATGAAGTGTAACACAAAGTTTCTGTTTGCTTTCCATCCTGCATTACTGGCTTTTCTTGTTCTTAAATGCAATTAGTGAAAATTCATCTGTGGTCTAATACTGTAGGTCACTGCTCAGATTTGTAACTCTCTTTTAAACTTTTGAATAACATGAAGCTTGAAACTATATGCGCAGGTGTAAAATTTCATAGGGCCCACAAATTTGTATGCTGTTACTGAGTACAAGCTTGGGTTTTATGTAACACTGGTATAGGAGTTCCACACAAACAGCTTCAATACTCACCTAGCATTTCCTTATTTTAATTAATTCTGAAATGCATTTTCTGTTTAAATGAAACATGGAGAATCCTGCTTTGATGCATTAATTTCTTCCAGTACATACTTTGGAGTGTCATGTAAAGATGATGATTTATAATGAAGTTCATTTAATGTGATTCATTTCTTAGCAGTCTCAAAGCACTTTATAGTTGGAGAATTATACTTCAAATTAATTTAAAAATTAAACAGTAAAGTAGTGACAATCATCTGCTATTCATCAAGTGTAAAAAGCTCCCATCTAAGAAATCATTTATAACTATCTGAGAAAGAATCACCGAAACACTTCGTAAATATGCATTACTGTCCTGTCGTTGCATAGATTTATATTAACAAGGATCTTCAACATCGAAACTGAAACCATTTCCAGTGCAATAGATATGGGCACTGTAGCCAACATCATATCCATGGAGGCGCAAGTTGTCGTATCCTCTGCTTTACTCACATAGCTTAGACACAAAAGACTGAAGTGAGTTGTGGTTCCTTGTAGGAGGACTACAGAAAGTAAAGTCACCCCCATGTCCTCCCTGTGGTGAGCAATGACACTTTGCATACCACTGCTACTTTATGTACAAGGAGATTGAACAGGAGAAACAAAGCATGTCAAGAAGCCGTGCAAGAATGTATTGAAAAGAAAACGCTTGAAAGCAAGTAATAGAGTAGAGAAGTTAAGCATTAGCCATACTGTGAAATATGAGTATGGAAAAATGGCAGGTTTTCCAATGGTAAAATTAAGTTTGTACTACCTTCCACTCCTGTTAAACTTGCAGAACCAACACAGCTGGGAGGGTGCAACCCAGCTCTCCTCCCTTTCTTCCCTATCAACAACGCAGTTTGGCAATTTCCATTTAGGTCTGTATGTGCGCTCCCTCTGATGACGTCGGAGTTGCACAGCTATTATTAATGACATAATCTGAAAACTGTGAGTAGGTTTACATGTTCTTAATAATCTGTCTTGCAGAATTGTTATTACTGCTGATTATGTACTTCAGTTCCTTGAATATGGCTTCATTAACATAGCTACCAAATTGTCCTGTGACTTGGGCTGACCTCAGAGATCTTTATTGACTTCTCTATGACAAGGATACTTAGATTTTATTTTTAATGCATTGCGGGAGCTACAGCAGGTGCAGCATTACCAGATGTCACACATAATATCTGGCAGAATTCTAAAGCGCCACACCTGGAGGCAGGAAACTGTATTAGTACTTTATTCTTCAAAGCCAACCTTGAAAACAAGATTCAGCAGGACTTTGAAGTCTCAAAACCAAGATTAAAGTTCCTATGACTCAACTTCATTTGTTCAAATCTTGTAATTTTCAATGGTTAGTGTTTTTGCATGCTTAAGCTTGGCAACACAAGAAACTCCAGATGTTCAGTTATCTTACCCAGTCTATAGGTTGTCCAAATCCACAAGGTCAAGAGAAGGGATCTGGGATCTGGAAGTGATGCTGAAGCAGAAGAGGTGTGATAGAAATCCTCAGCATGTACAGATCTGGGGACTAGCTCTGAGGCAAGGCAGGAAATTTACTCGAGGAGATATCACGGGTAAAATTTTGACATCAGTTTATACTACTGTGTAATAATTCAATACTGAGTGGAAGGTTTTGACCAGAAAACAATGCTATTTGCAGCAGATTTACAGTAGCAGCAAAAAAAACCAAATGGGAAAATGCACTTCGATGAACTCTTGTTTTAAAACAATGTACATGACGTGCTGAAAGGAATCACGCATAATAGTTTGTAATTTGCCAGTAGTTCAATTTTATAATTAATTAATTTGTATGTGACTGAAATTTGACTTCAGTTTTGCTCCAATTAAAAGCTGTCAGCAATAACCACCGACAACAGGTCCAGTTTTAGTAATGACATGGTAAATGGTATTGGAGAAAACTTTTCATAGGCTTACATTATTAAGAATAGTATATAAGTTCTGTCCCGCATTAAGAAGCAAAATATTTGTGTCAGACACACATGGCACATCTCACATCAACATGACGTGGACTGGGCCTGTACGGAGAGGCAATAATGCAACACCTTGCTGTTTGCAACCTTGCTATTGAGGTTGCAAATCCTTTGGAAACAAGGGCACACAGCGAAGGTGGCAAGGGCAATCAGCTGGGAAATCAAGCCTGTGTACAACCTCCTGCTGAACCTCATGATGGAGACCAGGGTAATACGGGGGCTGGGGCTGCATCTTGTTTCTTGCCTGAGTCTACTCATAGTCATGGGTTAAGAAAAGTGGGCAAGAAGGACAGGCAAGGACTCTGTGCCACTGATTCAGGGCTCAGAGCTGTAGCAAAGAGCCGTGTGGAGCTGTAGTTTTTCCACGAACAGCAGATGCATCTGTGGTTCTTCGTGTTGCGATTGACCCATGTGTAACGAGTTGTTGGCACAGCCAACAGAATAACCGCTCTCCTCCGCAAGCACTGACGTACCCCTTGCAAGTGCAGCATGCTTTATAGCATGAAGATATTGCAGCAACAGCAAAGCAGGAAGGGCATTTAGTAGGTCAGAAGAATTTAAATAGTATTTTAATAGTAAAGTTGAAAGAGGTCAGTGCAGTAATATGTCAGCACCCTAGCTTTCCATGCCAAGCGGCTTTTATTTAAATAATCACTCAATTTTTTGCTCTTGACGTTGTCTGTGGAGGATTCTTGACCAATTGAGACAGATCATGCAGCAGTGTGAGAGAGCAACGTCAGCTCTAGAAAGAAGCAGAAATACAGAAAAAGTGTGTGTTACTCCTGAGGTGAGAGATGGAAAGGAGAGAGCAGGATGGAACAGTTCCTGAAATGTTTGCTGGGTTAGACTGCACCCAGGCAATTCTAATTCATTTTACAATGAGTAAATGCTGCTGAGCCCCTCTGTCATCTTGTTTGGTAGTATTCATATGCTGAACATTATCAGAGGATAACCATAAATAAAATTAAATAATTCAAACCCTCACACATGCAGTTTCAAAGTGGAATATAGAGATTAACTTTATTGACTCACATTAATGCTGAAAAGAGCCGCATGGTTAAATCCTCAAGCATTACTGTTATTCAACCACTCTCTCGCTGGGGTTTCCTAGAGCTTATCATCTATGTTCTTCTGAGAATGTAGTTTACAAGTGCCTATATATTAAAGATATGGGATTTAGATGAGTGTTTATGTTTCCTACAGATGGAATATCATATGGCTGGAGGGGAGAGGACAGAAAGAAGATTAAGCTTGTGTTTCAAATTCTAATGGATTGCAAGTGGACTTAGAATACAAAGATGACCTAAACCCTTTGCACAATAGACCTCTATAGCTTTCTTCTGAGGATTGTGAGAGATATCACAGTCCTGTTTAAGTTTCTGTGGTAAACACTGTTTTCAGACTTTTTAAATGCTTGCTCATTTTCTAGCTATACTTAATTGACATTATATTGGATAGTGGAAAAAGTTAATTCTGATCTTTCATCACTTTGGTAGTGTGGGTTTTTTTTAATTATTGTCATTGGTTTGGGATTTTAATTTGCATTTTAATAAGTTTAATTAAGCAATTGGTGAATATTTATTATAAGAAAAATTAGTTTGTGTTTTTTAAAAAATTACTGAAGAAAAAAAATATTCCAACTGGCAGTCTAGGTGAGAATACATACTTCTGTTGTGCAATGTATTTTTAAAAAAGCATATTATGTTTCTATATAAATCTGAACCTAAAGGAAGATCTAAAAATAGTTTATAGCAAGGAAAGTAAATCAGAGCTTTATGATGGAAGTTGCACGATCCACAAGGCATACAGAAAGATAAACAACTGAGATTGGGTCGACTGATCAAAAATATTTGACTACAAGATGCTAACAAGCCAGGTTACTACTTTATAGGCAACAGATTTTTTATGTAGGAAACAAATGTCGCTTGAACGATGCTCCTGACATTTCTAGTTGCACAGAACCATGTGAAAGTTTGAGATTGTCTTGCAATTAACATTTTTTCCACGAGATGGCACAAGAAATCAATCATTCTCTTCCCATAACAGCAGTGTTGTTTTCTGTATTTTGATTCTGACAGACAGGTATGCCCTAATAGCCTACTAAGCAATTACAATATAATGTTCCCAGCTGAGAGTTTGGAATTTGTTATTGTGCATTAATAACTGAGAGATAAACGCGTGGCAAGGGGGGCACTTCTTATTTGTTGACTAGGGGACACAAAACAGTATTACCGTAGCTGAATTGTTTTTAACTAATATACATAAATATTCATGGAACTCACATGAATTAAATTACAAAGGCATCTGTTACACCATGAGGGACTTAGTGCTACAATGGGCACTTAATGCAGAATTGGAAAACAATGTCTAAAATAACCCTCTCAACCCAATCCCTCTTCATGGAGCTAAGATACTAAAATTTATAATAAATCCCTGGTGGAGTCCACTGAAATATTAAGCATAATGAGATTATGGGGGGGAAAAAAAAAAAAGGCAGTGGCGGCAGTTGCAATCAAAATTTTTCACAAGTTCCACCGAAAAATACCTTCATAACTGGATGCCATGAAATGCATGAAATGTCACGGTCTATCTTGTCATTTAGGAACTGTTTGAAGAAGTAGTAGTGAATATCATAAGAGTACAGTTTACAACAGCTAAACATGCTTGGCCTAAAGGGCATCCATGAGAAATCACAGTGAGTTTTGATCAAGCTTTCTCCAATCTTTCTGAAGTGAAGTAGCCACTCTGAGGATTGTCTTTGGAGATGTACCATCACTGGGCAATTTGCAGCCATTGGTACTGGGCATGTTGGTGTCCGCATCTGCATTTTCCAGATTATAAAAGCACTTCTTTCTTTTACAGAAAACATGAATATTTTTATTGCAATTTTTACTCCTGTTGAAAATGGCCACGCTGGCAATTAAGGAAACCCGTCTCCCTTTTGTTCTATGCCTCAATGAGACCTAGTAGTGAGTTATTTCCTTCTTTCCCATTCCTGCTTGTATTGCTGGTCTCAGTGTGAAGCCTGAATGGGGCACGAGCGTTTAAGATGTTGTTCACAGTTTGTGATGTAGAGATCTTGTGCTTTATCGTGGTTTGTTTATTAATAGTTCTACTCCAGAGCAACTGCAGCAGCATTGGGCAACGGCACAACAAAAGATTTTGTCAATTTCCTTTGCAGGGGTAAGGTTAGTGCAGGCATGAGAACATAGGTGGGGTGGGAGGAATGAGAATTTTTTGTTTCCAGAAGCCAGATATTCCAGTTTTAGAAGTGTTTTGCATACTGAGTCGTCTAAGTGTCACTGACATCATTGATACTACTAGGACTGATATAGGTTCTTACAGAAGTAAGTCATGTCATAGCAAAAGTGTGTCTGTCTCTTTAGGAATTAAATTTGTCATGGCATATGTTTGACCAGTGTGATGTAATATTGTGAAGTGGGATGAGTATGACATAAAGGCTTAATGCCTTGAGGTACCATAATTCATATATTGTCCCTTTTTTTTGACATGAGAAAAATTGGTTATATACAACTGTTTTAGTGAGATGCATTACCACATGCATTATTACAAATATGCTCAATTATGATAGTTTTAGGTAAATTGCCTGTCTAAAGAGGATTACTGAGAAAGTAAGTGCAAGACATGCCTGAACAAAAGCAAATGCAGTGAAGTGTTTCAGTTTATAGAAATCTCTAGATCTTTTGGATTCCTGAATTATAGTACATTAATTATAGAGACATTCGAGAGGTTTTACTTTATTACAAAACCTGAAATTATTTGAATTCTTTAAGCATACTCCTTTTGTTATGATAAGTATACAAAACAGTGAATTTCATCCCTGGACAAAAAAAAAAAAAAAAAAGAAAAAAAAAGAAAAAAATCTTCTTGCCGCAAGAATGGCACTCAGTGTTTCATTTTGATTTAAATGGTGGTGAAGATGAACTTCATTCTCAATGCGGTGTTTTAATATTGTACACTGGACTTGGATGCCTTATCCTACCTCTTGGGATCTCAAAGAACTTTACAAATAATGCTTGGGATCAGAAAGTGAAGTGACAGTGATCACAATAAATGGAAATGGATTAATTTGTCTTGCTATAAGTAAAAACAACCCTCTCTGTGTGCCTTCCCAAAATATATATTGTCTGCTCTTGTGAAGGTGATGACTTGAAAATAAAAAAATGATTTTTTAACCATACTTTACAGAGTCATAGTCAAACTGCTTTATCATACAGTACACTGTCTTGCTCTGTATTTAAGTATCATGAAGGCTTCCATTTCTGGACCGAATTTATATCCTTTTTATCAGGACCTTTTGTATCTCATTTAATAGATGACATTTATTACAGACTACAGTGACCGATGTAGTTTTCTAGAACTTCAGAGTTTCTAGATACCCATGTAATATAGTTGTACCGTACCATAGCTCTCCTCAGAATATACCAGTTATATTTAAAAGATGGATTACCTAAGTCAGTGGTTAAGTACAACTCAGTCCCATCCCAAATCTCATTCTTCCACCAAATTGATTTTTGCTATGCTACCTCAGTTCATTTAAATTTTCCCGCCTCTTAACATTTCCCTAGTAAGGAAGATACGTTGCTGCCCCTCAGACCTTCCCCACTACATTTATGACACCGAGAGCTGGTTTCCTCCAGCCACCAGCTTCTGGGTCTTTTCCTTTGAAGACCTGGGGTTCGTTTGTTTTTTTCCTTCCTTGTTTGCTTTAATAGGTAGTTAATGTGGTGGCTGACCTTTGGTGCATTTGTACTGAACTCTAGCTATAAATAAATGGTCTACAAGATGGTGTGGTTAAGGCTAGAGATGTGAGATACTTTAACTGTCAAGACAGGCCCAGGTTTATGGAAGGATTTTGCCGCATTCTGACTACTTTTCTTTGCCAGAACCTGACCAAATTTTGTCCAAATCCTTCTTTCATCACAGATTTTGCTTTTTTAACAATGATGCAGTACAAAACCTGACACTTTGTTTGTTCCATGGTTTGTTGCTGTGGGGGTTTGTGTGTGTGATTTTGCTGGTGGGTTTTTGTGTGTGTGTGTGTGTGTTGTGTGTGTGTGTGTGCGTTTGTTGTTTTATGCTTAGTTGGTTTTGTTTGGTTGGTTTTTGTTTCTTTTTCCTTCACTAAAGAGAAACATGCAATAGAAAAGAATGAATTTCGGGGAAGTGATGTGAAGTGAAAGCGGCAGGTTTTGCATAGTTAGGGTAGGAGCTGTGACTCTCAGGCAAGAAGCAAGAAAGGGGAACTCAGAGAGAGATCGAGCAAGCCTGCTGGAGCTGCGAGTCAGTTTCTGAGAGCAAAAATATCCTCAAATAAACTAGTTCGGTTTAGAGTGGTGGGGATTTTGTGTGTGTGTGCATGTCTCTGTGTGTGTGTAAGCCCATGTTCATTTCTTCTACTCTGTATTTGGAATGTGTAATCAAATACACCTCCTCTGTGTACTCCAGAGATAAGGAGGTTTTCTGGGAGCCACTTTCAGGGGCACAATAAAGCACAAGAGTACTTCAGAAGTCTCCAAACATTTGAAGACTTTAACCAAGCTTGAACCAGACTGTCTGGAATATGTCCATCACCAGTTAAAGCTGCAATGAAAGAGATTTGAAAAGATACGGTTGCTTTCTTTGTGTTTTCAAGTGAAAATACGCCCCAGCTTTCCTTTGTGCAGGAGTGTTTGGCCAGAATCCTTAGGGGAAAACTGAGCAGCCAAACCACATGCTAGTTTGCTGAGATACTACTAGGTGAATGAATAAATAATGGGTAGATAAATAATTGAGTCTCAGATTTTTTTTTTGATGTTGTAAACAAAGAATTGAAAGTAGTCATTTGGGAAATCGTATTCATCTTATCTAGTACTCAGGATTCATTCCATTAGAAGTATTTTCTTCTGAAGTGACTATATGAATAAGCACATACTAGCTGTATTAATTCCATCTGTATTTCACAGCTGTAGATTGTGCAAGCTGGGTGTTGTTTTGGCTGGGTACAGTATATCCTAGGCCTAAGGCAGTTCTGAACATTAACCTGTCATCCGTTCTCTCTATCTGCCCTTATTAAGGGTTTAGAAAAAGTAAGTAAGACCGTAATGTTCTACTGTGTTCCAATGTGGATTAATATGAAATCGGTTACATGTATTATATTCCAAAGCCTGAGAGCAGAGCTGGCAGAGAGGAAGCACTGGGTGGTAGAGCTTGCACTAATGAGAATGTCGTTGGCAGGACAGAAGGAAGCAAAGGTTTGCTTGCCACAGGCCTTTCCCCTCTGCGTTGGGACGAAAAGGAATTCCCTTGCCCTCTAAAGGGCAGCAGTCTGAGACCTGCTCCACCGGGGACCAGGTTCCTTCCCCGCCTGTTGTGACCGAAAGACTGATATCCATCTCACGCAGCCCATAGGGAGCTGGAACCTAAAGTGTGTTCTGAACTGAGTTTTTCTCCTTCTGCTTCAGGAAAGGTACTAGTCAATAGTTAAATATTCATGGGCTCTTTGTGTAAGAGCACATTTAAGATCTGTTCGGCAAGTCACTTAACGTTTCTCTTTTAGTTTTACCAGCTGGTAAAAATGAAGATCAGATCTTTGGGAGCAGCTCTGGTTTGAGTGTTGGCCCATCATATGACAAGGGAACCTTAATTGTCACGGTGGCAAGTTGTAGGCTGACCTGATTTCTGCCCAGATGACTCTCTAACACCCTCTGTCTTTAATCTCTGTCACATCACAAGGTAGAAGTAAACACGTAGCCCCAGGCATCGTGTGGGAAGAGGTTTTACAGGCACATTAGCTCATAATCTCTGTTACCCATGCTATAGACTTGGCACACTGAGCACTGTCTCTGCTGCAGCTCCTTTGGCACTCCGCAAGCTCTGTGGAGTCATGCAATGCCAGGGGAGGAGGGGACAAAAAGTAATGGCCCCCCCCCAGGTCTCATCACTTGTATTTGCACGCAGTCTTCCCTTGGTGAGACGTTGTGCACTTCCATTCCCAGTCTGCAGTTCCCCTTTACATGAAAGGGTCCAAGGGGAGAGCCCTTGAAGTTAGGGAAATGAATGCCTATCTAGGGTCTGTGTAGTCAGTGGACATTGTTGTAATTCCCTAGATCTTTCATTTATGACAAGTCTTTTAATTATGGCAAGTGGAAACAAACTCTTGAGTTTCAGAGTCTTCAATGTGCTCTGCACTGCAAAGACTGTGACTTCTTGTTCTTGCATGACAATGCGGAAGTGAAAGTGAAAATAATGTTTTTTGAAGCAGTAAACCGTAACCTATATTCAGCAGAAAGCAGATACATATACACTAATACACTGTACATATATATGTGTGTGTGTTTATATGTGTGTCCATGTTTATATGTAAATGTACAGTATGTTTGAGGCAGATAATTGCTCCTAGAATAACTCCTAGAATGTTGAGTCCTTTTTAGGCAAAGCACATTGAAGCAGGACATTTCTCTCTTTAGCTAGAAAGAAAACAAAATTCCACTGTGGAACAGACTGGACTTCTTTTCTCTGTTTCCAGACATTGTTTTTTCTGTGTAATATTTGCTGTTCCTGTTTCCATCAAGTATTCCTCAGCTCTTCAGAAAGTGATTTGCAGCCACTTGGATGAAAGCTACCAAAATATACTTTAAGGAAAAAAGAACATTCAAATTGTTGTAGATAATTTCATCCTCTTAGAACAAAGTGCTGACAACAATGTGTTTGGAAAACCTATTGGGCTTATGGCACTTATTTTCAGGAAAGAAAGACAATGTCTTTTGTGTTACTCACATTTATCTGCCAAGACTCTTTTCTGAGAGATCACAGGAGACCTTGCTTTCAAGGCTATAGATTATACAAACAGACTATTTTGTATAATCTTAGAGGTGAACTAAACAGGAGCTCAAACTGCTGAGTGTCTCTGAAAATCAGGCCAATTTTGCCTAGGTACTTCACTTGCATTTTCTCACACAATCAAAACTTCGGCTTGAATCTTTAAAATATCTTGTAAGCAAGCACTGCTACAAATCCAAATCTGCCTCAGAATATTTTTTTTTTTTCTGGAGCTTTTTTCAGCTGCAAATCTCAGGATATTTAGTCATTATTTTAGCATTTCATGTGAACTCAAGCAGTAACAGCAAGTAACATGTGGATTGTAGGATGCTGCTGGTTTTACATCTGTCTTCTAAGCGAGTCAGACTGTGCACACAATGGATATAATGAGACGAGGTGAGTTTCAGCAACTGCAAAGAGCATTCCTTTCTGCTTGTACTCTTCTCCCTTAGTATGCAGGTCATGTACAATGCATGGTGCAGAGTCATTGATGTAATTGCCAAGTTTCCAGCATCGTGTTCTGATTCATCCATAAAGAGTCAGTTATCGGAAAACCTACCAAATAACAGCCCTATTTTAGACCAGTCTGACACAGGAGATTCAACATAATTTTGTTGCACCTACAGAACAATAAATCTGCGTGGTCCTGGCTTCTCTGAAAATTAGTATCTTCCTTTGCAGAAAGAAAAGGGTCATCTCACAGGACTTTAAGGTAGTCCAAGGCATTTTTGTCCAGGTAGATTGATTTACATCGCCAAGCAAGAAAACTTGATATGAATGATTTTTTTTTTTTTGGTAAGAACGAAAACATTTTGATTAGCAAATTAATGAACTTTGCATTGAAACGTATATATAAGCCTAACAAAAGGCCTATAATATACCTGTGCATGTTTATTTAAGCAGGTTGTAACTTTTTATGTTAAAAATAGTCAATGGTGCAATTCTAACATACTCAGTGACTGTTCTTTTCTTTATGCTTGATGTCAAATTCCTTTTGAATAGAGATGGAATTCAATTAAAATGAACAGAAATGGCATTTTTAAAGTATTTCTATTAACCAGTAGCACTATCATGAATGAGTTGGATACGTGATCCATTTTCTGAAGTTAAAATATGTTTTAGACACTAAATGAATTTATCTAGTCAAGCAATAAATCTTTATCTATAGAAATGGAAATGAAAGGATTGTTTCTGAACACCAAATTTTCCACAGCTGGTATATCTCAAGTTCTGCAGTCTAGTTTCACAGGAACAGAAGATGTTCTAGGTTTTGGTGTTGCCATTTTGGTTTTTTTTAATGTCTCATTCAGCCTTGCAATAGTTTCATTATTTTTGATCTCACAATGTATAAAAGCTGCTTTCTAAATTTAGAGATGCGAGAAATTAATTGTGTTTGGTCTGGTGTAGACTTGAGAGCAATTTGTATTAGGTAAAGTTAGAATTACTATATATGCTCTGAATTTCATGCATGTATGAATCACCAAAATTTGAGAGACTTGAGGAAATGGAGTTGCATACATATTTTGACATGTATGAGTACATTCCCTAGGTATACACATAATGTAGACCAACTTACAAATGAACCTTAGATAAGATTTAGGCTTTTAGGCAAGTAAATTCTAAGTAATTTGATATAAATGTGTTAGAAGTTTGTCTTGGTAATATTTAGGTTTTCATAAATTAAGTTTTATGTAATTTTATGCAATGTCACCTTTTGACTTCCCTGACAAGCAGAACTCTGCACAGGTAATGAATGTGTCAATTTTGTGTCTGGACAATAAAATAAAATTCATTCTTACTCAAGTGAAATTTTCTCTTTGACCTGAAATTTCATCTAAAAATAAATAAATTGAAATAACAAAAGCTTTGTTTCAAGATAAAACACTCAAATTTTGCATTCACTTTAAAATCTTCAAAATCTGTCGTGTTTGGTATTTCTTATGCCTAAGCTCATTTACACACTCATCGTCAAACTGAAATGGTATTTTTCAGTGCAGTTCATCTGAGAAATGTTCCTGTTTCTTCCTGTGAAGTACATTGTCTTATGGGAAAGTGTTTTGTATTAGGTATATAGGAGCAGCATGGGAACTTTCCTGAAAAAATAAATATAATATTTTCTATTAAACAGGCAACATTATATAAACAGCAGGCCTCTGTTTTAGAGCAAATAGGAGGCTGGCCTTCTGCATTTCTCTTTCACCAAGAAAACTTATAACCTACTTGGCATCCATTCCTGATGATTAATTTATAAAGCATTAGTATGAAAGGGCTGTGCGAAGCCGTATTTAAGGAGCAAAATATGTTCTGATGAAAAAATGCTTTTGATGCCTTCTGACCACCTTGTATAAGGCAATTATAAATGTGCTGATTTTTGAAAAGAAATATACATAGCATCCTATGAAGCAAGACTGCTGAAGAACAACAGAAGTTGTATAAAACCAATTAGTATGAAAATAAATAACAAGACAAAATATTCTTTTCTCATAAAAAGGTAATTAAAAGTGATGTTGAAATATACTGAGGTTTGTTGTCAGTATTTTATTAACCATGTCACAGTATGGCAGGAAGACTGGGACCTCTTTTTCATAGACTGAAAGTTCAGCTTGAAAAAATGTAAGAATTGTTTTGAGCCTAGGAGTTCGTTTTCCCCCAACTCTGCTTCCTTCCTAAAACTTGACATTTGGACAACAGCAATGATCTGAATGTTTTCCATGCTGTAATGAGGAGTAACTGTCTGGGTGCCATCTCCTGATCTTTGACCATAGGGCATGAGAGCAGAGAGGGGACTTCGCTGCTGTGTGTGGGAGTTCAGGAGACATGACAAATATGATACTGTACAGATACTTCCCAGAATAAAATCCCGTTTCTCCACAAAACGAAGAAACAGAAGAAATGGTGGCCAGCAGAGCTGCCCAAGATATAAAGAGATACTTTTCCAGAATAACCCTTTGGCTTCCAGTGATTTGTGGTTTGCAGATCACTGGTGCTATTTTGTCCCTTTGTCAGTTTGTCTGATAGCATCTTCAGACTCCTGTGGCAAGATACTCAACCGCCGAACTTGCACATGTTGTATGAAGAAGTATCTTCTCCTGTTTTCTTTGAAATTGCCACCTGCTAACTTCACATGATGTTCATTAATTTTTCAATAGGGAATAATTATTCAATATATCTCCCTTGCTTGTGGATTATTGTATAAAAATTATAATACGCGCTGTCTGGTATCTTACGTGCCTCATCATAATTAGGCAGTATAGTTATTCCTACCTAGAAAAATATAAGACCCTTCAAGTTGGGAATCTGTGTAGTAAGAAACAACAATACAAATGTGTTACAAGTTTGCCATTCCAAATTTTTGTGTGAAGTAAGGAGACCAAGACCATACCTGGCTTTTGAAATTTCCATCAGAATACTTGGGTATGTGACAGATACCATCTGGTATACTGGTTCAACACCTAGATGTAGAAATCTTACTAGCTTAGACATTCAGATTTGAAAGCTGTGTCTCCATGAATCATTTATTTTAATGATGCTTAATTGCCTCAGATTTAATTCTTTTCTAAATGACCAAAAAAAGGCATTATCCACTTTAAATTCCAAAGGTTATCTGTATTCAGTGAGTTAATGCTAATGGAAATGTATATTATGTGGTAATGACTGTAATTATTACATCTAAGGACACAGGAATCTGTTTTTAACATGGTTTCCTGAGGAAATTATGATTATGCAATCTCTACTTGTCTGTCTGTCTTCCTTTTTGCTTAAGAACTTTGAATCTTTTGGCCAATTTTTACCAACTTTGGAGGAACAGGAGTCTCAAGGATGTTTTCTTATAACGTCTGTTGAAATCTGTGTCTAAACAGGAGAGAGAAAGGGTGGGAAGAAAGACTTGAGTCACTGTAATAAATGAGTTTTCTCTGCAAAGATACAGTATTTTTGGCAGAAGTGATCCAGTCAATCAACGTGCATGTGTAGACTGGCTGGTACCATAAGCATACACTTAGCTCCAGATGAGCAGTTATGATCTGCCCTGTTAGAAGAGACTCAGGAAAGCAGTAGTGAAGGAGAGTCTGTAGTAGGTACGAAGTTTAGCTGGTCATGACAAGCTGGACTTTATTCCTTATATTGCTTACAGGGCTTAATGGCCAAGTAGACTTTCTTGATGGTCTAAAAATCGTGGTGAGGCACAGAAAGAAGAAGAAATATGGAGAAATGCAAAACAAGCAAACAAAAAAACAACAAACCAACCAAACAAAACCCCCAAACCAAAATATAACCTGAGTCTACTAGGAAGTGGGGTTTTAAATGATCTCCTAAACTGATAAACCTATCATCCTTTGAATATAGAGCTATTCACAGCAGCTTAATTTTTGCATGGATGTGAAGGTGTTTTCTTTCTAAACGGACTTCTTTCAGTCTATAGAATGGTCTGGAGTAGGTACTTTCTACTTCATATTTTAACATTTTTAATATTTTGGAACATTTTTCCATATCTCTATTTTTATCTGAGGAGGAACTGGGAGCTCAAGGTCACAGGCTCATCATCCACATGCTCTAGTAAAGGTTGGTTTATTCAGAATTGAATTTGAGAGACCAGATTTAGGTATATGATGTAACTTTTTTTCATACTGCAAAAATTTTAAATATCCAAGATTTGAACACATGCCACACTTCGAAAATTCTGTTTCCAACCTGCTCATGAATGGGATGAAAGACGTATGTAGAAAAGCCTATAGAAGAGTTCTGGTGGAGCATCTCGACAGAAACATTTGCTATAGGGAAGATAAAAAGGGTGTTTAGAGTTCCATATCATCTATTAGCACATGCTACAGACTTCATAAGTATTTTTACAAAAACAAAGGTGTGAGTTTTGTAAACACCAAACCACATCACACACATTACAGTTGCTCAACAAAGTAAGTCCGCAAAATTCCTAAATGTCAAAAGTCAAGCAGACGAGGCAAAAAGCTGGCTTGGTTGAGCAGGGATCTTCTTGTCCTATGGCAAAACCAGAAAGTATGTGGTCAGTGGAAGCAAGGTCAGGTGTCATTGGAGGACTACACAAATGCTGTTTGCCACTGTAGGAAGGAAATTCGTGCAGCTAAAACTCAATTAGAGTTAAAGCTGGCCAGTACTGTGAGGGGCGATAAACAGGGATTTTAAAATATGTTAATGGCAAAAGGTAAGCCAGAAATAACATTGGCCCATTACTTGGTGAGCATGATCACCTCATAAACAGGGACATGGACTAAGCTGAGGTGTTTAAGGCCTTCTTCACCTCCGTCTTCAACACTGAAGATGGTCTTGGGAACCCCCAGAACCCTGGGCTAGAGAACCATGGCTGCAAAAATGACAGACTCCAAATCAACCTGGAACTTGCTTAAAGAGCTAGCTGATGTCATAGTGAGACCTTTCTCTGTGTTTTTTCAACACTACTGGGAATTTGGAGAGGTCCTAGTAGACTGGAGTCTGGCAAACATTGTCCCAGTCTTGTTCTGGCAAAATTATGGAGAAGGTTATTCTGGGAGTAATTGAAAAACACATGAATGACAATGCAGTCATTGGTCCAAGCCAGCATGGGTTCATGAGGGGAAAGTCCTGCTTGACCAACTTAATTTCTTTCTACAACAAGCTGACCACCTAGCTGACGAGGGGAAGCCTGTCGATGTGATATTTTTTGGATTTCAGTGGAGCCTCTGATACTTTCTCTCACAATATCCTCCTGGACAAGATGTCCAGCACATAGCTGGATAAACATGAAGTGCAGTGGGTGAGCAATTGTCTGGCAGGCTGGGCTCAAAGGGTTCTTGTAAATGGGGTTATGTTGGGCTGGTGACCAGTCACTATCAGGGTTCCAAAGGGATCCATCTTAGGGCCAGTACTCTTCAATGTCTTCATAAATGACTTAGAACTGGATGGATTACTAAGTTCACTGATGACACAAAATTGGGAGGAGCTGTTAACACTCTAGAGAGCAGAGAGGCCCTGCAGAGGGATCTGGACAAATCAGAGAGCTGAGCAATCTCCAACCATATGAAGTTTAACAAGGACAAATGCCAGATTTTGTACCTGGGACACAGCAACCCTGGCTGTACATACAGGCTGGGGACAAGATGCTAGAGAGCAGCTCTGTGGAGAGGGATCTGGGTGTTCTGTTTGACAGCAAGTTAAACATGAGCCAACAGTGTCCCTGTCAGCCAAGAGGGCCACCCGTGTCCTGGGTGCATCAAGCACAGCATTGCCAGCCGGGCGAGGGAGGTGATTGTCCCGCTCTGCTCTGCACTGGTGCGGCCTCACCTGGAGCACTGTGTGCAGTTCTGGGCAACACAGGATAAAAAGGATATAAAGCTACTGGAGAGTGTCCAGAAGAGGGCTATGAAGTTGGTGAAAGGTTTGGAGAGGAAGCCATATGAGGAGCAGCTAAAGTCACTTGTTTTATTCAGCCTGGAGGAGGCTGAGGGGAGACCTCATGGCGGCTCCAGCTTCCTCACAAGGGGAGGAGGAGGGGCAGGCACTGATCTCTTCTCTCTGGTGACCAATGACAGAACCCAAGGGAATGGCAGGAAGATGTACCAGGGGAGGTTTAGGTTGGACATGAGGAAAAGGTTCTTCACCCAGAGGTGATGGAGCACTGGAACCAGCGGTCACGGCCCCAAGCCTGACAGTGTGCAAGAAGAGATTGGACAATGCCCTCAGACAAGAGTTGGACTCGATCATCCTTGTGGGTCTCTTCCAACTCAGGACATTCTATGATTCTGAAACTTATCTGCAACAATACACTGAATGTATATGAAATTTGCAGAGTCAAAAACATTCTTTGCTATCAAAAGATCTGTTTTAGTGTAGGTACACCATCCAGAGCATGAGTACAAGCACCAACACCTGCTTTCCTTGGAGAGTGAACTGATGCTATGTGAACGGTAGGCAGGCTCTAATCTCTAGCGTGGGTCTATACTATCACCATGATAGTTCACTCAGTGATTTTCTAAGTGTAAAGATGACCAAGTGGTAAGTTTATACTGCTTAGCGTTAGGCCTTAGTTTTCAACGTAAGAGAAGCTGGGGATACTCATCTTTCCTTTCTTTAATATATCAAGATGACAAGGAAATGTGTTGAAATGGTTACTGGCTCACCTGATGAGAGGTGTGCATACACGTACAAGGGAATGTGATGAGCCAGTGGCATGGCAGGCACATCCTTGGTCTTCTGACTACTGATATTGTGTATGTGCCGTAGAGGAGACGTGGCACAGCTGCACTGAAAGATATGGTTATCTTTCATTATACCACAAAAGCCCTCTTCTTCCAGTGACCATGCTCTGGGGCTGGCTGATTCTCTGTGTTTTAATATATGCTTTTGGAGATACATCCACTATTTCAATCTGTGAGAAAACTGACCCCTTGGTCTCCTTTTTCGGGAGGACTTTTAGGGCTTAGATCAAACTCAGGCCAGGGCTACGCTGCCTGGTGGTGCTACAGGTTGCAGAGGGTTGTTCACTACTGGGAGAAGGGTCACCAAGTCTGTTGCCACCCTAAGCATGGCCCCTGCTGCTGTGGCCAGGTCACATCCTGCACCAGGGCACTGTCACTCAATGTAAAAACAAGCTCAGTGCTTTGCAGATGTACCCTCAAAGTAATTAAGGAACGTATAATGGGCTTGGACAACAAAGGCTCTCAGGATCACAATTTAGACACCTAATTTCTCGCTAAATTCCGTTGTAGTCCATCTCTTACTGGATATGACCTGTAATCTCGATAAGTTATTTTGGTGCCTCTTTAAATACAGTGAGGATAAAGATGATCGTATTTTTCTACCTCCTATGTTTTCTCCCCCTTTTAGACTTTCTCAAGATTCTCTTGAAAATCTTTTCAAGGGCAAGTGAAAGTAGACTAAAATTATACTTTGCATAGAATGGCATGAATCACACACACAACTATTCAGATGAAATCTTAGTTGTATAAGCAATTCTTTCCAGTCATGTCATCTTCAACTCAGGAGCCAAATGAAAAAAATATTTGTGCATCCTGTGTTCTTGATTTATAAAGCAATGCCACTGCTGGTGTAAAATGAGATTAAAATACAGTTTCAATTTATTTTGTATGGTCTGCTTTCTTTACAATGTGTTTAACTTGCCTAGACGTTTCTGTGTGCATTATGGAAAGTGGAGAAAAAAGTCTACGATATATCTCTTTACCAAAATAATCATTCTACAAAGCCTATCCTCTTCAGAAAAATGTATCAGCAATCCATGTGCACTGTTTCAGAAGCACAGCAATGTACAACTGATATCAGATGAAAATAGTTCCACATATCTTTTTACCATTCTAGAGTTAATGTGTCAATTATCTGCTATAGATTTGAGTTTCAAGGGGACAATTATTATTTCATGATAAAAACGTTTCTGGACAGGATTATGGAACATAAAATTCAGCTCAGGATTGCCTTGATATATCATGTGCATAAAAAAAGTAAATCCAATCAGGTTGATCATTTCTTTTCAACAAGAATTGTTTAGAAAAGGGAATAAATGTTTTACTGGGCAAGGCAAAACAGATTGCATTTTAAAAGAGATTTTTCTAGCTTTCATTCTTCAACGTGCAATGTTGCAAAAAAATCAAATGTGATTTCATAAAGGAAAAGTTAATATATGTTCTATTTACTGCTTTTGGAAATGCACAGATAGTTCAGAATATTTGTGACCATCAAGAAACTCCATGCCTGTGCATCCCAGCTGTACTTCAGTACATCCAGCTGCATTTTATAGTGTGAATTAGATTTGAGTCTGTCTCATTTTCATCCATGCGCTAAATTGTAGTCTTCAGACCGAAACTAATCCACAAACATTTATTTTGAAAATGAAATCCACACACCAAAACCTAACGGGTGAGAACCTACACCACAAAATATTAAAACACCTAAGATGCATGTGCTCAGTCAAAGCATCTCTAACAAGAGGCTGGTTTCTAGCTATGTGCCTATATAGATACAGAGACCTTAGTATATGCAATACACACTGCACTTTAGTATGTATGATCTGCTTTCCCATGTCTTTGTTATACTTGAATTTTTTAAAATGTGCTTTAGTCTGTGTATGAAACATGAATGCTAGCAGGAATGCAAAACCTTTTCTTATTCACATTTGCTTTGAAGACCAGCAAGGTCACAGAAGCAAAATTTAATATAGAGGAAGGGATAATTAACATCAGACTATGAAATGCGTTTTGGCTGATTGAGACACTTACTGGATTTCTAGTAAGTGCTGGATGCTAAGGGTGTATAAAGATGTTTTTTCTCATTTAGCACCTTCATTCATGTCTCCCTTTAAAAGTAGGCTGTTCTGCTCTCCTCATGCCTACGAGTCAAAGAGGTTGCCTAGGGATAGATTTAACTTCTAAGTACTAATCAAACTAACTTTTTTTTTTTTNCATTCTTCCGCTGTGTAACTTCTTGAACAAAATTTTTGGTTATGTGACATTTTATAAACATAACTGTATGTCATGTCTCTGCTCATTCAGTCACTACTGAAGAACTGTGCAAATACCATGCTTTTGGTTCTTTGTTAATACAATAATACCAATATCACAAGCCCCAAGTGGCTGGGGACATCCACCAGCCAAAAGTCACTGCACCAATGCAACACAGAGGTCACTTCGCAGGGTGTTGCAACATCAAACACTAAGTCTTTCTTGAAGGTCAGAAGCCTCTGGTGAAGAAAGTTCCAATGTGACAATACTGACCAGAGTGGCAGGAACACAACCACCACATTTATACCACCAAGCATCCTCACAAAGGAGCTGCTGCCCCTTCCCTGGGTGCTCCTTCCGTGTATCAGAGCAATGCCCAGGAAAGCTGGGTGGCACTGGCTGGAGAAGCAATGGCTTGTGGAGGCAGGAGTCAGCCCCAGGAAGGGGTGGGGAGAGGATGGGCCGTAGGTGACTGGGAGAGGCAAGAATAGCTTAGGTTGATTTTTAAGAGGAAGGAAAGCTGCAGCAGATATGAAGAGCAGTCAGCTATAAAAATGTGCAGGTCAGCAGGAAGGGCTCGGAGTGTATTTGGAAGGTGTCTTGCTACATTCCTCATGGGCCAAGAGAAAGGTCTGTCACCGGCTGAGGTGTAAAGAAAGAGTCTGGATGTAATTTTTAAGAGTGTGGATGAGCGGAAGGAGGAAAATGTTGCTACAGAACAATGCTATCATGTAGAAAAACAAAACCAAAAACCTGAAGCCAAACTGTACGTCTAGTTAATTGGAATCAAATTTTTTGCAGGTCAGCTTACTTCATAATACAAATGTTAGGTTGTCTCTACATGAAAGTGGCTCAATTTGAGCGTGGTTCTGCACTGAGATGAAATGGAACAATGATTAGGAAAATGAAACGTCTGGAGAAGGCTTATTGCTGTGGATTAATATGTGTGACGGAAAAAGCTCAAGGAGCACTTAAAAATTTTGTTTGTTGACAGTTTTAACGTGCTTTTCAGCATGTTATTTGCCATTTGTATCCTTAATGAGAGTCACATATTTAAAAAAATAGAGAAATTAGTTACAAGCACTGATCTTTTGTAATACGGTATGTGCTTCTCTAAAGGGTCTGACCATCACTCCGTTTAAGAAGTATGTAACAACTGTATAGAGGGAAACAGTTTGGGGATATTTTTATTTTTGTTTTTCTCTTTTGGAACACAAGAGGAATCATTTCTACTAAGACCTCTGAGGAACTGACGACAGAGAATGGCATGATAATTTGTTTTAGCCAGTACCCTAGTATACAGCAATAATTCCATTTTCTCTCTGTCACTTAGCAGCCTTTGTTTGGATTTTAATCCCAGTGGATTTTTAAAAGGTATAAATTTGTTATGGAGCTTTAATTTTGATTTGTGTTGCATAGTTCTAATTAATTATTCCCAGAAATGTACTAAAATGGCACTGTGTTTGTTGTGTTCCTGGGTTTGCTTGTTGTTTTTTTAAGGGGAAAAAAGAACTGGCTGTTATTTCCCACTCACCTAAAAGCTCTTTTGTGATTATAATTTGTATTATTCAGGCTCATACTGACCACACAGTAAATAACGTTGATTACAAAGAAGAAAGAAATCTCTTCTGGTAATTATGTATTTTATTAGCACTGCTGTAAACTACAAGAAGAGCACTTGCTAATTCCCTAATGCCTTGGTATCCCACAAAATCTAGGGTTCTTTACCATATTTATCAGATTGAAATATTGCATTGTTGGACAGGGAGGAGGAGCAACTTACTGGGAAAAATGAATGTTTCAGTCAGGAACAATTGTATTTATTTTTGCTGTAATGGGGAATAAAGAATATGAAGCAGCCTAATATATTATTTTTTAGGGGATGGGGAAAGAATTGTGACTATAGTTTGGAATCACAGGTCCAGAGAAATGCATTAAGCTAGAAAAACCTTTGAAATCTTCAAAAATTATTTTCATTGTGCAGATACTATCATGTCTAAACAAATTCCAAGAGACCCAGGTACCTCTATTCGAATATCTAGAGGAGGTTTTCTGGACTTGCTTGTGATTATCCAAGGCAGTTTGTGTCTCCAGTGGTGTTTTAAACTAGACGGACATAGAAATTTCTGTAGGAAAAATCAAACACTTTTCATCCAGCCTTTTATTTTTTTTTTGACACAAACCCTCAAATGACACAATGATGTTGTCTCTTCCTAACCACTGTTACAGCCTGTCTGTAAATGAAGTTCAGAATACAGTTATGGAGAATGTCAGACTGTCCGTTCTTCTTTCATGCTGTGCCGTTTTCATTTGGGACTCATCATGATGGGGAAAAGGTAACCAAAGTTTCGTTTGATGGAGAGTTCAGCTTTCATAAGTACACAGTACAAATCTTCTGAAAAGAGAAATATTTTTCCTGGTTTCTCTGTTCTCCTACAAGCAACTATACTGTAAACTGAAATGTTCACAAGGTGGCTAAACAGTCAGTTCAATATCTAATCTAGAGAGAAGGGCATGCTTGTATGGCCTTTGTGTTTCCAGTTTCAGGCTGTAAACCTTTTCAAATTAAGAGAAAGAATCTGTCGAGTCGAAATTTATGAGACAAGGAACAAAACCTCAACCCAGGACTTTGCCTAGAATAATTATATGTATCTGAGGAAAAATAATCCTTATAAAAAATCTGAGCAATGGATGTAACAAAGAATAGTTGGCAGTAAAGCAGACTATATAGGCCAGTAAAGTGAAGTTTACTGTTTTGATGTTGTTATCCATTTAAACAAGTTCTCCTAATGATATTTATTAAGAAAGGGAAGGTCTGAAGTGCTTAACATTTCCAGATTCCCATAAAATAAAAAAAGGAGGCTCATATAATAATTCATATTTTCGTTGTTCTAGTCAAACAGAGTAAGGTGTGCTTATTTATGCTAGTTGATCATTTGAGGTTTAGTTCAGATAGTCCTGCTCCCAGTCAAGCTCCTGAAAGTATCATGTGCACCCAAAGCAGGAGTAACACTAATTCAGGTTACAGCTGGAAAGGGGCTCATACAGGATTCTTCTTGGTGACAGAGATCAGACGTAAATTATGACAAATTGCTCTTGCAAGAAGCTGTGGTCTTGATTTTCTCATCAGTAAAATGGGATGATGACAAGAGTACCATTCCCCAGTACCTAAGAGGATGTTTTTAAGATTATTTGTTTGCACTGGCTGGAAATATGAATCACTGTATTTTTATTAAGATATAGATCACTTGACTAAACATGTTATTTTCTTCTAATATACCATAAGACTGGATTTATGGGTACCTAATATTCTATGAATTCACATCCCCTGTAACAAATATTTGTGTTCGCTTTCAGCTGTGGTGCTTAGAATTGCTGTGCTTGTGTGTATGAAAAACAAACAAATCTCATGCAGTTGCCAGAGACCTAGTTATTTCATTTAACTTAGATCAGCGTCAGGGTTTCTAACAGCCTGTGCAAGAAGTCGTAATCCTGGGAGCAGAAGTTTAAACTGCCGCCATACTTGCCTGGCCAAGCACTGGCAGGCGCTCCAGGGGCAGATTCAATGTGCAGAGGCAGGGCTTCTTGCTCCCATTAAACATTTCAAACATCTGTCCCCAGCGTTGAAAACTCTGTGCTGGCATCTGTTGAATAGCAGATCATTTACAGGGTTGTACGTCATGGGCTTAGCTCATCTCAGTTTTGGTAATCTCTTTCTATCCTGTGTTCCTGCCGTGATCTGAGGTCTGCTGACACGGGATTTCTGTGGTTCATAACTTCCATCTCAAGACACAGAATGTGGCTTTAGGGCTTGTGCTGCTTTATGATTTTTTGTTTTGAAGTTCATACCCACCTGATGAGGTTAAAGCTTGACATGTTTTGATATTCAAGCAAGTCTTTCTGGCAAAAGCTTATTGTCACTGCTTACTCTATGGTGAGTGGAAAAAAGTTTCCAAATCTTGTTGTGGAACTGGGACACAGGGAATGCCTAACCTTCAGTCCCAGGTGCTACAAATGCTATCCATGGCTTAGGCACAGGAGGTCATGTCGTTATATAAATTCTACACCCTCTGTTTCCCTCTTAGCAAAACTGGTATTGCATCTCATGAGCATTTAAATGAACTGATTTGCCGTTTTGGATATGAAATGTTTTGTTCGTCTACTGGGCAATAAATGTCACTTTTATGTTAAGATACCGCCACACCTCTGAGGGAGTACCTCAGCTCCAAATTCGCATAGTTGTTAAATGTTTCAATTGTTCTCCTTGGGTACCCTCAGATGCGTGAGGACACGGTTTTTAATAAATACTGCTATCTTTACAACCCAGTTTAAAGTCTTAGTACATTCTTATCTGATTAGGTAATCTGTATTGCATTCTTAAGCAGCTCTTTTGTCAGGAGCTTGGTAATCCTGAGCAAAAGGTTCTCATATAAAGAGAAATTATCTTAATTGTCCCCTGGACAAACTTGCAACCTTTTTGTGTGGGTTAGCTGGGTGATTTCCACAGTCTGACCCGTTTAGGGAGGGGATCTTCTGACCTAATATATATAGTCTTGTTGGCCGATGGGGCTTCATAGTGTACATTTCTGGACAACAGAAGTGTCACTGGGAGGCTGGGGTCAGGACACCTTTTCTTACACTTGCTTTACAGAGGTTACAGTGGTTATCTTGCAGGGTGCTTCCCAAAACAGCATGTAGGGGACCCAAATCCATTACTGCGACTACCAGGTACCAGGATAATACAAAAAGTAGTGGGAATTAAGAACATGGAAGAGAAGTGGCTATTATCTAGAGTCTGAACACTGTAGATTCGGGAAATTCAGGCTTAGTTTTTAGATGTTCTGAAGCAAAGTGCTACAGTTGTGGACCACCTGAAAAACTGACACACTCCTATGTGTTTAAAGACTCACTGTTGCAAAGTCTACAAAGACCCTCACATTTGCCAGTTGCCCTACAAATGCTCTAAGAAAAGCTAAGTTAAAAAAATATTAAATGATTTATCTGACAACATCCAAATGTAGGTCACAGGATGCCAATGGTTGCAGAAGCAAGTGAGAAGCAATGAAAAGAGAATAAAATCTGCCTACCTACTAGATTAAATTCAAAGATGTCTTCTACTTGAGGCTGCCCAGCTGGTAGCAGGTTATGATGCTTCACACCTGCATGACTTGGTCTGTGGTTCTGGGTTCACTCTTTACATATCTATTTCCCATTTACAGGTGGTGGAAGGGGTTTGGGAGATCATGCTTTTTTGGTAACGATTCAAATGCATGCATGCTATGTGCCTGTAACAATGTCCTAGCCCTTAGTCAGGTAAAAGCTTCAGCATTCCAAAATATTTTATGCCCCTTCCAGGAAAATGTTAATGACTCACCTCATGGACAGGTGTGGCTGTCACCTGCCAGTGAACAGTAAAAATGAGTAAAAAAAAAAAAAATCAGTAAACAGAGTCAGCTAACAACTAGTCTGCTGTTGGGCTAATGGTTAACCCATTGCAAGGCAGAAAAACGTTTTCTCTGGGTGTGGCAGTGTTTAAATGCCAGAGTAAAGCATTTCATATACCACATGAATTTACCATTTCCTAAATGTGCTTTGTACCATGAACTGACCTCATTAACTGAATGTGATGAATATAACGTATCACGTGCTCTCATACAGTAGTAACTAGTGATGAGTTTAAGAGTGAATCAAATTTTTCTGACCTACTTCCAACCTTTTTCGAAGGATACTACGACAATACTTAAATTGGATTAGAGTCTGCCATTCCTGGCTAAAACAAACTGATTTTTTCAAATTCCCAGTTATTCTGTTTATGTCTTTGCCATTCTAATAATACTGTCTTGTCTATCTTTCACAACAAGCATAAGTATATGGGAGACATGAGGGAAATGCAACAAAGATGAAAAAGAACGACTGGGGGGTGCACTAAGCACAAGTGCAGGGGAACTAAAAAGAATTTGAAAGCTGGACCTCAGTACCAGTGAGCAGTGTCAAGGAAGAGGGAGGAGAATGAACATGAAAGGAAAAAGAAATTAGAAGAGCAGATATGTTTTTGAACAGCTGCATGAAGAAGAGACTTGAACAAGGAATACGAGAATACAGAATAAGGTTGGAGAATGAAACAATCCAGTGGGTAAAGATGAGGATAAGACACGGAGGTGGAAGGAAACGAGCATAACAACATGAAAAGAAGATAAGAAGAACAGCAGCATCAAGTTTATGTGATTCAAATTCATTTCTGCAGAATGTGAGTGTTTTTAGAAGTTCCTGGCAGTAAGGTCAAGGGAGGAACTGAGATAGTTTTGTTTGAACATGTGAAAACTCATATAGACTCTGAACAAGCCTGGGATTTCCACCTGCTGTTGCATTTAAGGGTCTGCCTTTCAGAAGGTAAAGTGGAGGTCCTAAAGATAAGTACAGCAAGTCCTCAGTAAATCAGATGAGAGACCAAATGAGAGTCTTCCCTGAGAGTTTTTTAACAACCCCATACTCTGCTCTCTGTGATCAAGATAGGAACAGTCATTTCATTTCTGCTCACTTGCTAGATCTTACAGGAATGCCATCTTCCCAGCAGAAAGAAATGCAGAGGGGAGACTGAATGAGGGACCCTTCCAACCCATGTTTTGCCAGCAGGAAATGCAGGCACACAGCAGCACAGAGGGGAACCATTTGTGCTGAGAAATGAGGTAATTGAGCTGGGGGAATGGGAAAAATCAGTTGTCTTTTGGAACTTGTGGAGGTTCTGAGTTGGCTTTTTCTTACAGCAACTGGAGAGATGCCATCCTTCCTCACAGTTCCCAGGTCTTTGGTGGTGCATCCAGTGCTCAGAGGGCGACCACCTGGGACCTGGCTTTTCGTTCTAAGCGCAGATCTTCTGCAGCCACCATGACATTCACCTACAGCAACCAGACTTTAATGAATCCAGTGTTCACGGCCTTTCTCACTCCAGATAACTCACTAGGCCGTGGAAACCTTATGCAGCAGCTGGCCTTTTCCATTCAGCAAATATTGACTTATTTTTCACCTATTTTTTCTTCCCAAATCCACATCAGCAGAGACCAACTTCTCCAAGACCCTTTAAGGCTGGCTTGTGGAAGAAATCAAGGATACTGAAGAAACAAGCCTTGTGCCAGTATGGTGACAGTGGGCAGTGATGTTCTCCATTTTGCAGATAAGAAAACACTGCACAGGCCTGCCCACAGCCAGGAAATACAGGGAATGTGAGAAATACAGTGAGGGAAGAGGCTGGCATAAGATTCTAGACCCAGCCATGGCAGCTTTTCCCTCCATTCATGGCTGCAGATGGGACAAAGTTGTGGCAGGGCTGCTGAGGTACATAGATGTGTGCACGTGTCTGGAGGACTTGAAGAGTAGAGGCTAGACTGGGAACCTCAAAGGCCTTGCTAATGGATTAGGTTCTGCTAAAGTTAAATCGTATTTTGGGTTTAAATACCCTGCTAAAGTAATTCAAGTAGGCACACATTTTCTAAATCCAAAATTAACTTGAGTCTGGCCTGTAATTGTCTGATGGCTGAGAAGTGTCAAATCATACTCAGTCCGAGACTGAAATATAACAATCAGCCTCTATTTTTACTGTCAGTTCCATACCACAAAACACTTAGCAACAGAGGGTGAAAATGACATTGGAAACTGAGATCCGAAGTTGCTACTTTTGTAGTTTAGTAGGAGAAGCAGCAGGGTGATTTTGTATAAGCTGGCTTGCCCTCCCCAACATAGCTTCATCAAAATGCTTTATTATATTATCGCACATGCTTTTGTACTGTTTTCTAATATTGCACTGACTTGTCTGAATCACTTTGGAAACTAAGGCTGCCTCCTTCTGAGACAAATCCAGGCCTCATTAAGATTCATAAACAGGCAGCAAAAGCTTTGAGCGCTTTTCCATTGATGCTGAGAAATGGAAGTGTCCTTATTTATCCTGATAGCATATTATTTCAAAGTGTGTCCACATCCATAGGCAACTGGGTTTTGATTGATAACATTTAGGGCTCGCTGTGAAAGAAACTGATTTTCATTAAGGAGTTTTGTGGCACAGACTAGTCAATGGTATCTCAAAACACCACTGTTTCAGTGTTTAATTGCATTCTTTTGGTATGAAAAAGCTTCAGGTTTGCATTAATTGCGAATCTATGCTGATACATAGCAGTGGTCTGAACTTCTCAGGTAGCCTGAGTATATACCTGAGACTCCATTGTGCATTGTCATTGTACAGAAAAGAAAAAGAGAGAGAAGAAAAAAAAAAAAAAAAAGAAAAAAAAAAAAAAAAAAAAAAAAAAAAGAAAAAGAAAAAGAAAAAGAAAAAGAAAAAGGAAAAGAAAAATTAATATGCTTTAGTCAAAGATGAAAAGTTTAAAATTTTGACACAACATGACCTTAGAAATATAAGAATTTAAATTTATTAATTGGCAGCCACACCAACGATAATCAGTGGGCCTCATGGGGCTTCAATGTGGTAAGCATTTAAAAATTCAGCATGTAAAATCAACTAGGGTAACATGTTTGCTTAGAAACGTGTGAAAATGTCTGTAGGATATCCTCTTCATACGAAAGGTTCAGAATCAGACTCCATTGTGCAAAGCTAGTGCTGCAGATACACTATATGAAACATTAGTAATTGTTCAGTTGGCTTTGATTTTAGTGAATGCCTTTTTAAGTATCACACAAATGTGACATAAAATATAGGCATCGATATAACCTTGTAATCAATAACTGACATTTATTTGTAGCTTAAGGTGGTCTGGAACGTGTGCCTTAAAACTAAAATAATTCTTTGGGTTAGGCTAAATTTTTTCATCTGGAGAGTTTGAGTATGCCAAAGAAGAGAGTTTTTCCTGTTGTCCACTCAAGCTAGTGCAGAGTGTGGTGAGAACCAGCATTCTTGTACTTATTTACAACAATGGATTATCTTTCCAGATATATCTTTTTAAATTTTTTTTTAAAATTGTAAGATCAGCTACAGTTTCCTGCAATGGCCACACTTCTGTGTAATATGATTTATATGAAAAAATGTAATTATGGATGTTTGCATTCAGTTTCAGCAGCATAATTCCAAAACCACAAGTCTAAATACTACAACTATACTAGTTCTTCAGATCACTGAAGTCTGCCCTGGCCTTCCATGGTATGTTGTACAGAAGCAAAATGTTTCTTGGACGTCCTCCCTTCTAGGAAATCTAAGATGTAACAAGCTGAAGTGCTAAACTTGTGAGCAAAGCAGTTGAAACCACTATTGTTGATGTTCATAGAAATTGTGTTGTTTATGACCACTCACAAAATGCAGAGTATAAATAGACAATATTTTATTTGTCGTTAAGAAACTACACATTAGATTGAGTTACTATTTTTGAGTCTTACTTTTTATAACAACTCTCAAAGCAATGCCATTATAGCATGAACTCCCCAGTAGATTTGATAGTGGCTTGCTTTTGTAAAAAGCCTAGAAAACGTATGTTGTTGATGGCTTTCACTAAATGTGTCTTCAGAACAGCGGTAAGTAAATGACAAGAGCACTTCATATTTGAAATCTGTCCGCTTTCTAGATTTGATGTATGAACTCAAACCCACCCAACAGAATTTTCGTAACCTTGTGTATGGCAAATCAATGTAAAGATGGCAACAGTTTTTAGTAAGTGAGCTTTCAGCCAGTTCGTCAAACAGGAATGTTTATCATTACTTATCGTAGCTGGTAGCCAAATTTGTTCCGGCTCTCAGTCGCTAAGTTCTGATTTCCCAAGAAAATCTTGCTACAGGCTATGCAATATCAGAAATATTAATGTGATTTTGATTTTCAGTATTGTTAAATCCATAAAAATTCTCAGTATTTCATATGAATTTGTCTAGCCCATTCACTGAAATACTGAAATGGATTCATGAAGCAAAATGGAGGCACCCAGTTCAGAAGTTCTGGACCTGACACAGACCCATTATTCTTAAAAATATATGGCCTGGTAAGTAACGCCCTTTGCAAGAATTTGCACTCTGTGTGCCTCCAGAAGGCTCAGAGATCTTTTGCTTTGATATCTGGGATTAAAAATACTCAGCTTTGGACCAACCAAGTTGCTCTTTTTCCATGTAATATAGTCCTGTAAACATAAGTTATTTTAAGTCAATTGTGTATTAGCTCTGTGAAGTTGGTGCATACTTGATGAAATGCTTTTTCCTTACTGAAATATTCATGAAGCTAATTTTCAACAATCAACAAAATCGAGTCATGTTTTTGAAAAAGAAAACAACATCTTTCCATATCTGCATGTTGAATACAAATAAAAAAAACCCCTAAAATAGAAGTGATCAGATTCACTTTTTGTATTTGCTCCTGATTTGATGAGAATTTGGAGTCTCAATCAGCCAGCAAGAGAATAGCTCCTTTATTATTACTTTGATTTCAGTTACCAGCCATCCTCTTTTTGGAGTGAATGTACAGGGCTGAATTTGATACTGAATCTGGAACATAACCCTGACCATAGCAGGCACTAACATTTCTATGAGAATATAATTTAATCTAATTCTCTAATATCTTAAAATCTTATTAATGTTTCCTGTTTCATACACACACACACACAGACACACACACACACAAGTTAGCTGGTTTCCAACAAAGTGCTCTGACTAATATTTTTGTGCTGTCTAGAGGAAAACATGAACCAATATTTAACAGTATTAAGTCCACTGAAGTCCATCATATTTGGCCTAATCACTATTTTGGGAGTGGTATTTTCAGTTGCATGCTATGTCAAATTCAGACTGAGAAGAAGTTTAATTTGTAAAGGATTCTTCCTGTATGTCATTTTTGGCTTTGAACTCAGGAGCATATTTTGAACTTTCCTAATCATGAGGTCCATGAAAAGACCACAAATGCCTCAAGGATACCTCCTGCAGCACCTCTCATTTAAGCTGAGTAGCCTAGAGGCTAATGTAACCTCAGGTCTGATGGAGAAGGATGCACAACTGCAATTGCATGACATGGTTTGGAAAAATGCACAGCCGGGCAAGTGTGCGGAGAGGGAAGAGACACGCGACGGTGACCATCTTATCCACCCAGCAATGGAGCTGGGGTGGCCTAGGAAAAACAGCCCATGACCTCGCATAATGCACATGAGCTCTCTACATGGTGCGTGCTGAGAAGCAGTCATTTGGGAAAGCCACATGGAGAAAATCACAACCTTGCTGCTGAGCAAATTGCTTCCTAGAACTACCAGAAAAGTCCACGAAAAGCAAGATACTGGAAAACCTGCCAGTGCAAGGAGCCGAGGGGTGATATTCTAGCACCTAGTTCTTCTGTTGTTCTCAGATTTGCTGCTTGGGACTGTCCTTCAGTCAAGAGACAAGTGAGTGTTTAGAAAGGACTTAAAACTGGGCTGGAGAAGGAGGAAGATGGTAACTGGGCTGGCTTAAGCGAAATAGCTGAGTGGTTGGGGTGTTCATGTAGGAAACAGGAGAGAGGAGTTTCTTGCCCTCCTCAGCCTGAGTTTGTCAAAAGCCTTTAACTCCTACCCCTCTCCTAGGAAAGTGCTGTGACCACCGGGCTAGCTGTGAAGCTGTCTGTAAGCAATCCCCACCCTTCCTGTGTAAGCTTTTCTCCTGTAAAACGAGAAATACAAGA
>VWYH01004941.1:249885-295446 GCA_013399365.1 Pampusana beccarii
ACTTTTTTTTTTTTTTAAAAAGGCGACTTCACCTCTCTTAGCTTTGAAACATTTTGCTTGTAGAAAAAGCTGAGTTAGAACGTGAAACAGCTCAGGAAACAGGAATAAAATGTGCCCACCATACAAAGAGCACTCATTAAAAACAAAACAAAACAAAAAACCAAAATATAACCAAACCCAGCAGAAGTCAGCTGTGAAATGGTCAGTTTAAACAAGACAAGGGTAATGTCAGTTTGCCCTTCTCCATACTTACAGTTCACACATGATAGATCTGAACAGGCCCGGGTGAGTGGAGGCTACTTGTTAACTTTACTGCTTGCTTAAACAGCTGACCTTCTTCTCACTTGGCAGGATTTCTGGGTATCACTTTTTTTGTGTAGATAAACTGTTCTTTTGGCTAACTTGGCTTTTCTTTAACAACTGAAATATTTGGGAACAGATACCGAGAACAGCATAAACCTGAGCATGCCATAAATATAAATGTAATTTAGAAAAAGCACTCATGGTCAGACTGAGTCAGCTGCATTTTAGTTTGTTGACTGTGTTAGTTCTAGTGGAAACAAACAGAAAACGCTGGCGAGTTAACAGAGGGTGATGAGAAGAAATAATCTGGGCTTTTCAGAGTCGGTAAAAGTGCAGTAAGACGAGGCTTTCAACACGCTCCTACAAGGCAACCATCTTCCACCGAGAAGATTGGGGGCTCGGGGTGTCCTTTGTCCATTATGGATACACAATTGTTCCCCAATTATTTAACTGTATTTCACTGAGCTCATGCCTGCAGTGCAAGATGTAACGTGTGTTCCACAGCCAGACAAACCTGGTTTTGTTCACTAACAGAACAGTGAATTGCTTCTCTCGTTCCTTCTTTGGAACATGATTTGTTTTTCATTTGATCCTGTGTTTTGCTGGTATACTTTTATGATACTGTTATTATAAATGAGTAAGAATGTCCTTATTTACAGAACTAATGTAGGTAGCATTGTAAGTGTCTCAATACCAAAGTCTTGTCTGCATGTGGAAATTTAGAAATACGTTGATGTGATGATATACTGCATTATAACTATTCCACGTATCTCTATATAGCCATATAGGTTCTTATTCAGTATCCTTTGAAAGCAAGTTAAACTAAAAAGTAAAAATACACCATTTCTATTTATGTTGAAAGTTAACTGAGATTCAAGTAAGATGTGCATTTAAAATACCATATCTTCTAAGCATTTATGTAAAAGAATACGAATATCTCAGTCAAGTTTAATTGCCTTTAAAAGTGGTTTTAAAAATATGTCTTCTTCCATTGGTAAGTGTTCCAAGTTAAGTTATTCAATAATAAATCTGGAGTATTTATTCCCAAAGTAAAGATATTTGCATACCTTCGTGTGTGATGATATTTTGGTGTAGAATAAAATATTCTGTTTCATATATTTTAATCTGGACTACTTTTCACATAAAAAAGATTTGATGATTTGGCCCAATCTTTGGCCCCATTTTCCTATAAAAATCGTATCAGGAAGCCAGATAACTGGTGTAATCCCGAGAGATGACGTCAACTGTTAGTTGACTGGTTTCTGCAAAGAATGCAGTTCTTGTCATCCTCATTCTGGCTAGAAATCTTGGTGTAATCCAGGGTAACATTGCCTGTGTGAGATGGCAGGATTAGGCTCTAAGATTAACTTCATCTCTGAGCTGTCTGCCTGAATCCAGTTTGTATTCTGTTGATGGCTTCATACTGCAGTACACAGAATGCTGTAAAGCACAGGATTTCAGCCTTTGGTTGATTGTTCTCTGAACCTTTGTTAAAAATCAGCCATTTATGTCCTGTTTTATAGACCAGATTTTGCATATCTTCTGCATAACTCATGCAGAGGATGTACTGTAGTGCTGCAAAGAATGACTAATTCTTTCTCTATTATGATGACTCAATGTTTGTTGTTCTAAGAAACAGGCTTCTCAAATCATGGCTCTCCCTTAAGGTTTGGGTGTTTTTTTCTTTCTTTCNGTTAGCTGGTTTCCAACAAAGTGCTCTGACTAATATTTTTGTGCTGTCTAGAGGAAAACATGAACCAATATTTAACAGTATTAAGTCCACTGAAGTCCATCATATTTGGCCTAATCACTATTTTGGGAGTGGTATTTTCAGTTGCATGCTATGTCAAATTCAGACTGAGAAGAAGTTTAATTTGTAAAGGATTCTTCCTGTATGTCATTTTTGGCTTTGAACTCAGGAGCATATTTTGAACTTTCCTAATCATGAGGTCCATGAAAAGACCACAAATGCCTCAAGGATACCTCCTGCAGCACCTCTCATTTAAGCTGAGTAGCCTAGAGGCTAATGTAACCTCAGGTCTGATGGAGAAGGATGCACAACTGCAATTGCATGACATGGTTTGGAAAAATGCACAGCCGGGCAAGTGTGCGGAGAGGGAAGAGACACGCGACGGTGACCATCTTATCCACCCAGCAATGGAGCTGGGGTGGCCTAGGAAAAACAGCCCATGACCTCGCATAATGCACATGAGCTCTCTACATGGTGCGTGCTGAGAAGCAGTCATTTGGGAAAGCCACATGGAGAAAATCACAACCTTGCTGCTGAGCAAATTGCTTCCTAGAACTACCAGAAAAGTCCACGAAAAGCAAGATACTGGAAAACCTGCCAGTGCAAGGAGCCGAGGGGTGATATTCTAGCACCTAGTTCTTCTGTTGTTCTCAGATTTGCTGCTTGGGACTGTCCTTCAGTCAAGAGACAAGTGAGTGTTTAGAAAGGACTTAAAACTGGGCTGGAGAAGGAGGAAGATGGTAACTGGGCTGGCTTAAGCGAAATAGCTGAGTGGTTGGGGTGTTCATGTAGGAAACAGGAGAGAGGAGTTTCTTGCCCTCCTCAGCCTGAGTTTGTCAAAAGCCTTTAACTCCTACCCCTCTCCTAGGAAAGTGCTGTGACCACCGGGCTAGCTGTGAAGCTGTCTGTAAGCAATCCCCACCCTTCCTGTGTAAGCTTTTCTCCTGTAAAACGAGAAATACAAGAAGCATTAGGAGCAAGAGGAGTACTGTAAGAGGGTATTGTAATGTGACTTGTTGCCAAAGGTTAGGTGAGCTCTGAGTGTGACCACTGTAACATGCATCTCCCAGAGGGCTTCGACAGAAACACATCCTGCTCTTGAATCCTTGTCACTTTGTTCGGCACCCAAGTTTGGCACCAAAAAAATGGGCAGTTCTGGCCGTCTGCAGCTTTGCTGCTATAGGTACATGGGAATGTGGGAATCAGAAGAGGTGTTGGGCAGCTCCAGGATTCACTGGTATGTGAGCTTGGGAGAGAGCTGAAGCCCAAACCCAGTCAGCAGCGTTTCAGGTGCTCTGCCTAAATTCTGATGTAGGAATGGCAGTTCTCCAGCAGATATAGCTGTAACTCTTCCTAAAAACTGTGTGATTATAAATTAATTCAAGNATTTTTTCCTCCTTCACATATTTACTATTTATCAGTCTAGGCAGATGAGAGACACTTAAATTTTTCATATAAATTTTCCTCTAGTATCTTCCCTTAAGTATTANACTTCACCTCTCTTAGCTTTGAAACATTTTGCTTGTAGAAAAAGCTGAGTTAGAACGTGAAACAGCTCAGGAAACAGGAATAAAATGTGCCCACCATACAAAGAGCACTCATTAAAAACAAAACAAAACAAAAAACCAAAATATAACCAAACCCAGCAGAAGTCAGCTGTGAAATGGTCAGTTTAAACAAGACAAGGGTAATGTCAGTTTGCCCTTCTCCATACTTACAGTTCACACATGATAGATCTGAACAGGCCCGGGTGAGTGGAGGCTACTTGTTAACTTTACTGCTTGCTTAAACAGCTGACCTTCTTCTCACTTGGCAGGATTTCTGGGTATCACTTTTTTTGTGTAGATAAACTGTTCTTTTGGCTAACTTGGCTTTTCTTTAACAACTGAAATATTTGGGAACAGATACCGAGAACAGCATAAACCTGAGCATGCCATAAATATAAATGTAATTTAGAAAAAGCACTCATGGTCAGACTGAGTCAGCTGCATTTTAGTTTGTTGACTGTGTTAGTTCTAGTGGAAACAAACAGAAAACGCTGGCGAGTTAACAGAGGGTGATGAGAAGAAATAATCTGGGCTTTTCAGAGTCGGTAAAAGTGCAGTAAGACGAGGCTTTCAACACGCTCCTACAAGGCAACCATCTTCCACCGAGAAGATTGGGGGCTCGGGGTGTCCTTTGTCCATTATGGATACACAATTGTTCCCCAATTATTTAACTGTATTTCACTGAGCTCATGCCTGCAGTGCAAGATGTAACGTGTGTTCCACAGCCAGACAAACCTGGTTTTGTTCACTAACAGAACAGTGAATTGCTTCTCTCGTTCCTTCTTTGGAACATGATTTGTTTTTCATTTGATCCTGTGTTTTGCTGGTATACTTTTATGATACTGTTATTATAAATGAGTAAGAATGTCCTTATTTACAGAACTAATGTAGGTAGCATTGTAAGTGTCTCAATACCAAAGTCTTGTCTGCATGTGGAAATTTAGAAATACGTTGATGTGATGATATACTGCATTATAACTATTCCACGTATCTCTATATAGCCATATAGGTTCTTATTCAGTATCCTTTGAAAGCAAGTTAAACTAAAAAGTAAAAATACACCATTTCTATTTATGTTGAAAGTTAACTGAGATTCAAGTAAGATGTGCATTTAAAATACCATATCTTCTAAGCATTTATGTAAAAGAATACGAATATCTCAGTCAAGTTTAATTGCCTTTAAAAGTGGTTTTAAAAATATGTCTTCTTCCATTGGTAAGTGTTCCAAGTTAAGTTATTCAATAATAAATCTGGAGTATTTATTCCCAAAGTAAAGATATTTGCATACCTTCGTGTGTGATGATATTTTGGTGTAGAATAAAATATTCTGTTTCATATATTTTAATCTGGACTACTTTTCACATAAAAAAGATTTGATGATTTGGCCCAATCTTTGGCCCCATTTTCCTATAAAAATCGTATCAGGAAGCCAGATAACTGGTGTAATCCCGAGAGATGACGTCAACTGTTAGTTGACTGGTTTCTGCAAAGAATGCAGTTCTTGTCATCCTCATTCTGGCTAGAAATCTTGGTGTAATCCAGGGTAACATTGCCTGTGTGAGATGGCAGGATTAGGCTCTAAGATTAACTTCATCTCTGAGCTGTCTGCCTGAATCCAGTTTGTATTCTGTTGATGGCTTCATACTGCAGTACACAGAATGCTGTAAAGCACAGGATTTCAGCCTTTGGTTGATTGTTCTCTGAACCTTTGTTAAAAATCAGCCATTTATGTCCTGTTTTATAGACCAGATTTTGCATATCTTCTGCATAACTCATGCAGAGGATGTACTGTAGTGCTGCAAAGAATGACTAATTCTTTCTCTATTATGATGACTCAATGTTTGTTGTTCTAAGAAACAGGCTTCTCAAATCATGGCTCTCCCTTAAGGTTTGGGTGTTTTTTTCTTTCTTTCTTTCTTTCTTCATTTCATTTTTTCCTCCTTCACATATTTACTATTTATCAGTCTAGGCAGATGAGAGACACTTAAATTTTTCATATAAATTTTCCTCTAGTATCTTCCCTTAAGTATTATCTGCAGAATTTTTACCTCCTACATGAAGATTTAAGAAAAGATCATTCAAGTATCTAACATGATGAATAATTTAGCATTTGAAAGACATATTCTCTCAATGCTACAATTAAAGCACAGTTGCTCCTTACAATTATATATAAAGACATTTTCTATCTAATCCTGTTGATTAATCATGTCTTCTTTTTTCCACTGACTAGCTGTCTAAATTTACATGCCTTTTGCAATTACCTTAAGAACAGACCTCCAAACTTCTGCTTTTATAGGTGCCTATAGCTAATTAATTGTAGAAAGAAACAGCTAGGGGTTGGGTAAAATTCGGATAATTTATTGCTCTAGTTAATATTTCTGTTGGACTGATTCATGGCCAAGGCATGTAGCTGAAATGTTTCAGTTTGCAGATTTTGCTTCTTTTCAAAATCCTGCAGTTTTTCCTCCATTTTATGATACACAGAGAAGTTTATTGTGCATTAAGCCAATGTAATAAAATTATTGTATATTTTGGCAATGTCACCTACTTTGAACAATAGAATTCTTTTGAAAAGACCAGCCAGCAGTACATTCTTGTGGCACACGCTTAAGTTTTGTGAAATGATTGTTTTTATTTGCTTTGGGTTGGATTGGTGATTTTAAGCACATTTTTAAAATTGCCTTGTCATAACTTATTTTCTTTAAATCATTCTATTTTTAATGTTTTTGTGACTTATGATGCCCAATTCATGCTGTGTCATTAACTCCTGGTGAAAAGAACTATAGATTTAAGACCTACTCTATCTTTCTGTTAGATGGATTTTGGCACGCACTTCGAAAATCTGCCCCCTTGGTAGCTATGACAACTAGTGATAGATTCTGGGGTATTACAAGCAAATACGAAAGGTGGTGAATAGCACAGAGGCTAAGAAGATTCTTTCTAGAGGGTTAGTTTCTGTCTGTTTCCCCACTGAATTTCTTTACAACCTTGATAGTGGAGGCACTCTGCCACTACCAGAGATTTAAGTTCAAGCTTGTTCACATCCCAGATGCTGTGTGTTTATGCGTGAGAGGCTGTAAAGAAACAGAATAAAAGGAAAAAAAAAAAATCATGTGGAAGTATCGTGTGAAATGAGGTTTTCTTTTAGGGTTCTTGGTTGTTTTTTCTGGATACATCTCCATCTTTTCTGTGTTAGCCCCTTTTTTTAGTAAGGAACCCAAATATGACTGAAGGCTATGAGGATTTTATTGTCCATCTGGACATGTATTTCCTCCCTGCTCAGCTGCCATTCAAGTTCAGGAACTGGGGATGGGAGGGGACAGTCTTGCAGGGTGGTGTGGCTGTCTATGCGCTTTGTGTGTTGGAAAGGGAAGGAAATCTGTGTTATCTCCAGCATGTGAGCCAAGGTGCTTCTGGCACTTATGATCACAGAGAGAAACTGCAGAGATCAAATCACCTGCTGGAAACCTCTCCTCATGAATCAGATCTTCCTTGGGATGTTTCTGGCCTGGAAAAAAAAAACAGCTCTCCTGCTGCCTGTGCCCATTATCAGGACTGATTTCAGCTGCTTGGGAAGAGACAAGAATCCTAGAGAACAGATCTACATGGCCTTCAGATGCATCCAGGGCAAACAGCTTCATTTTTGCTTCTTTGAGACCTACTTGTCAGGCACTGCTCTTAGGGACAAGGAGAAGCCACCTACCCTTGGAATACTGATTCATGGGTTTTTGCTGGACATCTTAATGGAAAGCAAGAAGGCAGTGCCCAGCAGGATGGAATCCACTGCAAAAAGAAGAGAGGGAGAGGAGAGGGAGAGGGAGAGGGAGAGGGAGAGGGAGAGGGAGAGGGAGAGGAGAGGGAGAGGAGAGGAGAGGGGAGGAGGGGAGAGGAGAGGAGAGGAGAGGAGAGGAGAGGAGAGGAGAGGAGAGGAGAGGAGAGGCTTCATTGAATAATTTGGTAATCTGTAGGCAGCATTTGTCAGCTGAAGAAAAACAGCATTATGTGCTAGCGTTCTTGATAGGACAAAACCACTATCAAATGTGCCTGCCGTTTGCTGGATCTTCTTAGACAAACTGGTAGTAAGCCAGAGAAAATGAAATGTGCCAAACAGCCTCAGTCTGTGGAGCCAGCCACAAGCCGAAGGAGTTGTCCCAACCATTGCAAATCACCTGACGAAACCAAACGCGAAGTCCCAAAAGCAGCTGGGGCCTGCAGACGTGTAGTGGGCTGGGGCTAGGGCTCAGGGAGGTGCAAGGCAGCATTGAGCAGCACGATGCAGTATTTATCATCACAAGCTGGGCAGTGTTAGAATGGAAAAGCGAAAGTTCAAGGAGAGGGCTGAACTAGGATAATGAGAGTGCTTAGTGAATAACTCCAAGGCCTCTTCTTGTGCTTCAAGGGCTACAGGGACAAAGAGTCACGGTGCTTATTTAAAATCTTAAAAGAATAGCTGGTGTGATTTGTATTGCAGTCTGCAAAGTTTATCACTGGCTGTGAACCCTTCTGCCATACAGGCGGCAAACTTGCATGGCTGAAGTGTTTTCTGCCTGTATGCAGCCATGCTTGTTATGATCCTGTCTTTCCAATCCACTCTTCCTAATGGAGACTACAAACGTGAAAGAGCTATAAAAAAATATTGTACATCACTCTCAGGTGTGATCTCTGCAACAGAAGGCTTGTGAATCCTGGTTTAATCAAAGTTAAATGAAAATCTCAACCTGTGAATCACAAGGACATTTACTAGCAATTTACTCCGATTCAGAACTTTCCCTGGTAACAGGGAATGGGGATGACAGAATTACTTTGTCAGGAAAATTCCTTCTCTTGTGCTCTACATGTTGTCTTTTACCACATTTTAAAATATTTTTTGAGCTCAAGAGGGTGCAAATGTTGAATAAGACCAGGGTTATGAGCACTTAGAAATATTTCAGTGGAGAAAGTCAGAAGCTGTAGAGATGCTTGAAATAAGCATTATGCCTGATGAATGTGCTGGAATTCTTTGAGTGCACTCCAAATTGGCAGACGGAATTGAAACAAATACAAATAATCTTATTTGGAAGACAAAACTGTGTATCACAGAGGAAAAAGCAGTAACTGCCTTACCAGACCAACGGATTTTTTCAATGGACGTCTGGTCAATATTTGACCTCTTCTTCTTTTTTCTGCATCTTTCTCAGATTTTCAACTTTCTTTGATAAAATCATAATACAGAAGCAAAAGAACAAAATATTACTGCTTCTGCCATTAAAAAAAAAGATTTTTTGTAGTGTGTATCGAATCCTAAGATTTTGCATGGGCGGCTGGTATCTTCTTGGGAGCCCATTTTCATTCTAGTTTAAGGATATTCAGACATAGTGCTGGTTTACTATCTTTGCTCTACTCCATTTGAGTCAGCTCAATGTCTTAATACCTTCTTAGAGGTTTGGGTAGCAGAGGTGTCACCACAACATTCCATGTGCACTGGTCTTCCAGTGGCAGGATAAGTCACTTTTGGGCACACAGCACGTATTTATTCTGTTAATGCAAACTAATTCCATACGCCCACAAAAAAACTCAGTTTGCTACTGTCTCATCAAAATATTGGAGGAATTCTGTATGGCTCTTATCCTTTTTCTTCTACAGAAGAAAGCTTTGGAGTTGCCATCTATGTATCCTTGTTTTAAACATGCATAGTAACTGATCACGGCTAGTAAAATCAGGCTTATTACTCATGTTTTGGTGTTAAAGGCATTTATTCTTATGGGATATGCTCATGGGTCTCATCATAGTACTTAATACAGGAAGTGGTAATTTCACCTTTTATCCAATATTACATCATTTTAAACATCCAGCTAATGCCCATATGTTCTGGTTGAGTCTACCATATCTGCATGAAGTTACCTTTCAGCCCACACTCTCTTCAGTAGATGGTGATACATCTCTGTAAATTATCTTGAAAGAAGAAATTGTACTTCTGAATTCATAACTTTTAATGATTTTCTTTTACCACTGGGGAAAAAGTCTTGAAGAGAAAGCCACCCTCCTTCAATATAAGGACCAAAACACAATGGTAATTTCCTCATCAGAAGCCTTTCCCCTACTTACTCATATAATTAACTTTTGTCTTCCACATCAGGCTTATTAAGTTCACTGCTGTGTTTTGAAATTATGCCCTTGGACCTTCCATAGAATTAATTATCACCTCTTTGCCTTTGCATGTGGTCTGAAAATTCTACCCTTTCTTGGAGGCTTGCAATAACAACATTTTCAGATTAAATTTATATAAACGTTTTTGTAATATCTCAAAGTCCAATGACTCTCCTCCCTTCAGTTAATTCTCTTGTGCTCTGGAGGCTTGCTTTTTCCTGTTTACAGAGAAAAAGAAGGCTGAGTATTGTTTGGGGGAGGGACTTGTTGGAGAAGTTGTTGGACCCTGTGGGCAGAATAAAAATGAAGAGTTAGGATTACAGTCCTTGTTTTTTGTCTCATACATCTTCGTCTACAAAAAATTAAAACAAAACAAAACACCACCTAAAAAAAAAAAAAAAAGGCAACCAGAATAAACAAACAAATCCCCAAAATTCCAAACCACAACCAGAAAATAAAGTATTTTAGTCTTCCTTGTTTTTGAAAAAAATTCCTGGATAAACTCATTATATTGGTTCTAATACTTTTCTTTAGGAAAGAACTGAAGTGTAGCTAATATGTTTGTATTTTTACACTAAATCTTGTTGAAAATTAAGTGATGACAGAATGACTGTAAAGTTCTTAAACTTTGAGGGCAATTTCAACTGAAGGGTTTGAGATGCAATGAAATTTTAAATGAAGCTAGGAAAACAAAATAGTTTTCATATCTATGTACAAATTGCTGGAATTTTTAGAGCTTATTGGAGTTAGGCAGAAAAGTTCATGGCATCTGGACGCCTACCTCTGAAATCTGATGCCCCTCTGAAAATGCCAGTTAATACTGTCTGATCTACATGGAACACTTTAGGACTTTCTGTACCAGAATGGCAGAGGCGCACTATCTGTATCTGGCCTGGTAGGAGTTCAGAAGAGCTGAAGCTGGGGTCTCTATAATGGTATGTGTTGTGTATTCTCAGCAGTGAGCTGTATCACTTGTGCCGCCTGCAGAGAGGTGTCTGAGGTATGTAGAAGTTGGTATCTCAGCATTATTGCCCACCTGGCTCCCTCTGGCAGATTCTGGAGACATCTTGAAAATCCCACAGGTGGATTCCCTTGCTTGTAAAAGCAAGGTAATCAAAAAGTCCTTGGTGTCTCGGAGAATGTTTGGTGTTTTCTTTCATCAGCCCTACACTCCTAAAAATTATTTTTATCTCTTAAAAATATTTGGGAATATGAGCAGGCAAAAGATACGGTCATGGGTACAGTACTGGCTGCATCCACACAAGATGTATGTGACAGATAGTCAGTAAGTTACTCACCAGTGTGGTTTTGTATCTCAGATAACATCAGCCTGAAACAATTTGGAGCAGTTTAACCATGTCAGGTGTTGGGGTTATGGACATACTCGTGTCCTTTGCTAGTACTCTAAAAAAGGCAGCTTGCTTATTCTTCAGTGTTAACCTTCCTGTCAGCTCTAAGTAGATATCTGTCAGCAGATTTTTCAAAACTTTAATTTAACCTAGCTGTTATGCCTGCATTGGTGCAGTTAGCCATTCCTCTGGCTTAGCTAATTATTGCTGTTTCGTCATTTATCACTCTCTGGATCTGCTATACTTGTCCTTTCCTAATAGGCTGAAAAGCAGAGGTGTAAGGGAGAGGTCACTTTTGCCTATACATTCCTTCCAAAGTGTACAAATCCTTCCTTCATGAAAAGTGTTTGGCTTGATTTCACTGCTCTAGCTGTTCGGATCTGCTCCTCTGTTATCCGTCATACTTATAATAATTATCCCCACTGACTGTAACAAAAACTTTTATGGCGTTTAATGGTGTCACTTTCATTTCTTTACTGACTCAATACACAAGCTGCCAGATGTTATCCACCTGCCAGTACTGAAACCGACTTGATCACTGCTAATCAAGAGGTTTATGCAGTTTTCCAACCTGTTTGCCAAATTATTTGAAGGAATTTTTGATATTGAAATGGCATGGCAAATGGCAACAGACTTACTGATTTGTCTTCATTAAAGGTGACAATATTTCCATCAGATTCATTCAGTTTTAGCTCCCCTTGACTTAAAAACATCATTAAAGATTCTAAACATCTTAGGAGAACATATTACTTCCAAAAGCTTAAAAATCTCGGTTGGGAATCCACCTTTGCCTGTAGCATTTTTGTTGTTGACAAATAATGAATTACCTGGCTAAATTTTCTGATGCAGGATTTCTGTCTTCTGTCTAAGCTGCTACATCTAGCTTTGGAGGGATTTTCCTCATAAAGATTGATGCAGAAAAGTATTTATCTTGGTAGAAAAACATAATCTTTGAGAAATGTGTAAGTGTAGTCTGATGGCCTCAATATTAGCCAACTTCATTCTTGTGTTGTTTTGTTGCTGTTGTTGCTGTTGTATTTTAGAGTTCTTAACTGAAATGTTTCTTTGTAAACTGTCAAATCTGTTTTATTATTTTTCTAAAGAAATCTCTCCATGTGAATTGGATGAGAGACTTTCTTTCATTGTTTTTTGATGTTGCTGAACAGTTTTGTTCTGGCTTTTTTTTTTTTTTAATATATACATATTTAGATTCATCAGTCACTAATCAAATAGGTGAAGAGCCATTTTTAATGAGATCTGGATGGTGATGGAATACTTAAAGCATGCTGTTGCTTGGTGTCTAAAAATAACAGTATGGACTTTATTATGAAGCAGAGAGGAACCCAGCACGGACAAACTGAGGTGGGGTCATACCTAGTTCTATAGGTCTGTAGTTTGGAACATGTGTGCAAGGGCTAATTATCAGGAATAAGTTAAAATTAATCCATGGACAAGTGAGTGCTAGTTACGGTATCTGGAACATAGGGCTTTATTGCCATTTTAGGCAATGCTTCTTCACAGAAAACATTCCACTGTCCTGGGCTGCAAAATCTGTGCAGATTACTTATAACTGACTGTCTTATCTTCTTAATGAGGAAAAGAAGCACCAGAAAAAGTAAGAGTGAATCCTATTGAACTCAAAGCAGTGTTGTGAGTCTTGGCTATTTAATTAGTGCTTTGCAAAGTGGTTTGAAGTCTTTGAGTAGAATGAAAACTATTCAGGTTGAGTTTTGGCTATAGTGTTTGTACAGCCCATACTTGAGGGAACAGTTGTATTAACTCCTAACAATCCTATCAAAAATAAAACCAAAACCGAATGCTTTAATTTTAAAACAAATTAGCCAAAGGCAGCATCAGAAATTGGCAACATCAGAAATCAATGGTCCAAATGCAGCCTTCCAGGATTTTTGTAGATTGCACCAAACCTTTGGGGATTCTGATTGTGCAAACCATGATATATGAAGGCTGGCACCAATCTGATAGTTGCTGCTACAGCCTCTGCCAAGATGACGGAAACTAGTGAACAGCTTCAAGTATTAATCATGCCTTTCTTCATTTCTCCCATATCTAAGAACTGTTCTGTACTACAAGAGTTAGATGAAGAGATGGAAGGCACTGAGTCAGAGCTGACTGCAGCCTGCACACCAGGGAATACGTCACTCTTGCATTCTCATTTTGTGCCCAAAGAAACTGTGGATCCAATTAAGATATTAAATTCAAGGAAACTGTATACTGTAGCTGGGGGAGTTCAGTAAATGCTTCACAGATCAGTTAATCCTTCTTTTATTGCTGACTTCAATTAGCTCTTTACATACAGGTACAGTGTGCTTTTTCTTTCAAACAAACACCAGTGTTTTCTATAGCAGATCGGCATGGCTTTGAGCAGTACCTGGCAACAGCACCCTTGCCTTTTCTAGTAGTTCCAGCATTGGTTTCCAGACCTGTGGCTCGGCTACAGCATTGAGAAAGAGCCCCACAGCAGGAAGGCTGCAGAATCCAGCCGCGCCAGAGAAAAAACAGAGGTCACCGGGCAACCTGTGCCCGCTGTGCAATTGTGAACTCACTGCAACGCCAAACCTGCCTCTTTCCTTCTCTGGACCTGCACAGAACCGGAGCAGCCCTTTATTGCTGTTCCTGGGATGCTGCAGTTGGAGCCACATGTCTGTAAAACACAGTGTGCGTGTGTGTGTGCATGCAGGTGCACACAGGTTATGTGGAAATTACATTCTTTCCTCATCTTATACCCAGTTTCCACTTGCGGAGAGGTTGCCACTGCTTTCCGAACAACTATAAAGGCAACAAAACCAAACTTGGGGTTAGACTTCCCTCTTCGACTTTGGTTCAGAGCTGTAAACCGGAAAACTTTTACCCAGAGGTGTGTGTGAGCCTCTGGCTTTTAAAGTTGGTTTGAACATGCTGCTGCTGCCCTTGCTTTCCAGAAAACATCATAAATGGTTTAAAGAATAAAAAGAAAGAAACTTCCTGAGAAAAGTATAAAAATTCAGAGCGCTGCTCAGCAGAAATATGCTGTGTCCTCTTTCCATAGGGAAGACAGAGGATATTGGGATTTCACCTCTCCGACCTCTTTCCTCTTTGCCCAACCCACATAAATACGCTTTGGTGTCAGCCTTCAACGGAGTTCCAAAAAAAGAGAGATGAAGGCTCCCCTCCCCTTCCTCCTGAGTACAAGTTTCAATTCAGAACAGGAAAAAACCCTGGTATTATCGTGCCATTATTGTATGAGAGAGAAATATTTTAATTTTTTGAATTTGCTTCTTGGAGGCACATAAATATGACAGCCCTTTAAAAAGCCCAGCAGGGAATTCTCTGAATCCATGCACCACAGTCAGTTCTCAGGAAAATATGCATTTCTGCTGGTGGAGCCATAGCTGTATCTTAAAATCTAGATGCTAAAGCAGACACGTGTTCAACCAGGTGTCTTGTCCATGCTGCTTGCTCTTAGGTGCAAGCAGTTCAAGTTGCAACTGAGTGACATTCCAGTCCCGGACGAGCAACTGGGTTCTGGCAAAATAGAAATACGCTGCTAATTTTCTTCTGTGACAGCACTGCCACACCGTCATCCCACTTGACATCCGATCATATCCAGGCAGACTTTATGCTTTAAAGCACTAGACATCAATGAAAACAAAGACAGGGGTGGCAGTGGGGGTGTTTGACAGCAGGATGGCAACACTTCAAGCTCTCGAGGCCAGTCCTTGGCACACAGTGCGCAATTCTGTTATTAAAAGCAGCGAGCAGAATGGCCTTGAGGCCGCATTTGACCCGAGGAGATGCATTGCAGCAAGCCGGGTGCAGGGCTGTTTGAGTCAGGAGGAGATGCCACCCTGACGTGAGGGGAAGATCCCCACTTCCCTGCATTACTGAGGAGAAGTGCAGCGCAGCAAGTCAGCGCTGGTGGGGCAAGGGGCAGGACAGAGAAAGGAGAAGGCAAGCAGGAGGTGTTTAATGTGGCATAGGTGCAGCGGTGACTTGGATTTGTCCCAATGGAGGTCGGGGGCAAGAGATGTCCCTGCCAGAACCAGTGTGGTATCGAGGCGGCTTTGATTTCTAAAGAGTCCAGAGCACTGAGACTCCTCCAAGGCCTTGGGGTGGGTTGTGCTAATGATGTACATCTGCTGGCAAGGTGTATGCCCGACCTTTTCCTGAAGGTACCCTACACAATTTGAGAGCAGAGCCTGTTTTACACTCGAATTGCCAGCAAGCTGTTTACTGGTGTAAATTAAGCCAGATTTGGAAAGATCAATCAGCCTTTTGTGACTGAATTGTCCCTTTTGTATTTGCAACCATAAGTGCTTTAAAAGTACATGAGAATTACAGGTATGTGTTCCAGAGTCTGCTCTCCATTAGTAAAGATGTAATTTTCTTCCTGATTTGCAATTAAACTTCAGAATTGCCTATAAAGGTTGTAGAAAAGCCACAAAACTCAGGATTTTTTCTGAAAATAGAATCCTCATGTCTTTTCCTGATAAGGGTGTTTTTAAAAAAAAGCCAGTGGCAAAGCTTACAACTGAATGTCTTTGTCACGAGCGTGATGGTACCACAAACCACAAATAATAATCCTAAAGAATAAGGAAGGATAATAATCCTTTCTATGCATTTCTTTCTGCTTTCTCTTTGTAGGCTGATGTCATCATTATGGATTGTCAGTTCCTGGGATCACAGCTAATGCTCTGGTGGTTTTGTTAGGAAGATAATTCATGTAGTGGCAGAAGCTAATTGTTCTTTGGATTTGTCCTTCATTATAGAATTTTATGAATAAGTTTGTAAGTGAATTTGAACCTTATCTGAGACACTTGGGTTTGTCCCCTGGTGCCGCCTGCTTTATTCTCAGGTTAAACCATCCATCTAATAAAAGTTCCTGCTTCCAGAATTAGCTAAGGGGCACTAAGAAAAGCATTTGACACTGTAAAATGGAGAAGTAAAAGTACAGTAGTGGCAGCCTTAGGGTTCAGAAATGCTTTCATTGTATTATCGTCAGCTTTTCCAAAAGCTGCAGTAGCCTCTGGTGACCTGTCTGCAAACACTTCCGTTACAAAGAATAATAGGTGAGGCCATCCTTTGTCAATTCTCTTTCAACATGTGCTTAGGAAAATAGCAGAATGTCTCATCAGACAAAAGAAAAGCAAGAAGTATAAAGGAATGTTACCAATAGGCAACAGTGTAATTGTTGGATGGGGATGATACTGCTTATAATTCTGATCTTCCTGCAGTTGTCTTCAATCCCAGCAGCCTCATTTTCAGCAGGATCTGAACCCAGTGCTATTCAACACTTTTCCCTTTAGTATATGAGGTAATTTACCATTTCAGTTGGCCTTGCAGTGACTGAAATATTTAGGGGATTTGTGTAGTGACAGAAATAGATAAGATGTTTGAGGCAAATGGCTTAGCTCTGTTTAGGAAAATCTCCATGGCATTTAAGAGGATGCACTGATGTAATACAATTGGTGGGTTTATTAAAATTCTTTCTGAATAACAACTAGGGTAAAAGTATAGCCTATTCCCATTACAAAGTCCTCCCCACCTCCTGTCCTTCTCACATAATATCATTCCTGAATGACTTAGAAACCTATCTAGAGATGTAAATAATACAGCAACAACAACAAATACAGAAATATTTTTGAAATCTATTTATTGTCTTTATATACTTGCTTACAGCTGTGAAAAGCACCGACAACCAGATCCTCCAGTGTAAGCTAAAGCTTGAGGCAGTCTCATGTCACTGTTAAAAAAACTCAGAAGTAGCAGGTTGTCTCCTCGTTTATATACAATTTCTGTCTTGCTTAATCACAGGACATGAATGAAATTAAGAATAGTGATAGTCTATGTAGCACCATGCCCAAGCACATCTATGTCTATGCGCAAATGATAATACACTGATATGGAACTAGGTTGCACACACAACTGTAAAATATTATTATTAAGGATGCACTCGAAAGCACTCAAAAAGCTAAGAAATAGCAAAAAATGAATGTTGCTGCGGCAACCTTAATTTGGTTTCCTGATGCGTCTTTGCTGCATCTCAACCTGTTTGGGAATTTTTCTGTACAATGTCTTTGTCACAAAATGCCAGTCTATCAATATCGAGAGACTCATGTGCACGTTCCAGTTTTGACAAAACTTTTCTCAAGCCCGGGCTGGAACCTTTATGACGGGAGATTCAATTTAGGTCTGGTTCAGACCAGTTTTGTAAACCTGGACTTTTCCAGGAGGGACCCCTAACTATGTGACTTCCAAGTGATTTCCCAGGCCTGGCCACTACTTTATTTCCTTATATTTCCTGGTTTTCTGACTTGAGGCTGCAGGACCATGTTGCAGAAATACTGTGAGCGTTTGTTATTTCTGCAGCTGTAGTTAGTGGAAGCTGAGCTTTGAAAATACAATGCTAAATAATCATAAGAAACAGGTTGCAGATATTTGAAATTGCTTACCAACTTTGAATATCTCTGCCTCTCTTCTCAATCTGTGAAATGATTCATTAACATTTGTGTATCACTCCAGCACTATTATGGTAAGCATCACTGGAAAGCCCTTGAGGAAATTTTATATTCTATTTTTCAAAGCAGGCTTGAATAGACTTCGATGAATAACACATTAGGCACCAGCGTATTGAATAAGAAAAGAATAAAATATTAAACACCTACAGGGCACTGTCCTTCCTAAGTAATTGAATGAGGCAGAGGTCTTGTGAGAAAAAACCTCTTTGTGACTGTGTCACCATACATGATGACAATACATATGTATGAAAGAGGTTGAATTAAGGTAGCGCAGAGAGCCTTAATGCTGGAATTTCCTAAATCCCAAATGCTTAACTTTGTCATCTTTTAGAAGAACAGTGTTAAGGTAGGCTTTCTCTCAGTAATACATGTACAATCTACAGAGAAAATATATGTCAAATGTTTGACATTATAGATTTTATTGGGATGATTTTGGATGACCTTGTTGTTTCTAAACAGTCAGTAGCTGGAGTTACATTTAATTAATATTTTTATTGAAGTTAAGTAGATTAATCTGTGCAGGAGTCAGAGAAGCAATAATTTTGCCATTGATATGTTTTAAATGCCTCCAGTCAAAGTTGAGATAAGATCTTTCTTGTAAGCAAATACAGCCCATACTTACCCCTGATGCCTCTCTGTTACCTGCTTGGTGGAAATTGCACCAGCTACAGCCTCCTTTGAACAAACAAAACTGCAGTGGGATTCAGGGTGGAGGAAGAAACAGATGAGAAGGATGTGATGTTAGATCAGTGAGCAAAGGTGCTTTTAAATACAGGTGTCAGCAGCTCAGTTTCTGAAGTCTGCCACCTGTCTGGGAACACCACATCACTGAAGAGTTATAGGCACATGTGTAGCACTGGTGGGATGTTCTGGATCTGCAACCCCATTTCTTCATGTCTTGTGAAAATGGGCATTCCCTCTTTTTCTGGTTAAAAAAAAAAAAAAAAAAATTTCTTCCCCTCAATAATGAGGAAGAATAAATCAAATTCTAAGTGTAACTCTTCCGTGCACTGATGGAACAGGGGCCAGAAGAAACAAGTACAGAAATTCTCCTATTCTGAATAGGGAGATCCACACGGAACTGCAACAACAATATTTCATTTTTCGAGAGCATACAGCCGGAGTTTCCTTCGAACCTCTTCCAGCGGAGCTCCTGGGCAGCCCACACAGCTAATTCTCCTGCAGTACCAAGCCCCCTGACTCTGCAGGATCAAAAACCTGAATGACAAGGTTTTTCTCAAAGAACACAGCTTTATGCCAGCCAGCTCCAGAATACTATTCCTTTTCCTATTTATTTAGAAAAAACACTTGCCAATAGATGGGGATTCACCGTTTAGACATTTAGGGGGAATGAAAACAGAAGAGGGAGAGAGAGAAACAGTGTTACAAGCAGCATTACGTTTAGCACCACAAGGAAAGTTCTCCTGAGCAAATGGACATTTATATGAAACTGCTATTACAGGCTATGAAATGCCCCCGTCACCTTTATGTTTAAGAATGAATTATCTTTATTCAGCACAGATCCATTATAGGAGGTGAGCAGGGATATCTTTGTCTTTTGTGAAGGTGTAGATTATACATTACCCTCTCTGGAATGTCCATGAGAAAGTTACTTGATACTCTGAGTGGTACTTGCAGGGAAAGGGAAGGCAACTGTTATCACTCGGGCTCCCCTTGGGGGATGCTGTGATGATAACTTTCCTGTTTAAATTTGGGAAATGCATAGCACACAAATGAATGAACTTCATTGTCTTTGAAGTTTCCTATGTGAGTCATGGTGAAGATTCCACATAATTACATTAAAATTACGGGGACAGGAATCAGCATGCAAACAGGCCATGGGCAAACCTATAGTTATGTGATTCTATCAACTATACAAATGAAAATAGCTCCCTTTCCATGCTACTTGCCATGCTCTAAGTGTTACATAAGTCAGTGATAATATCTAAACATGTTTTCAGAACTTAGAAAAATCTTGCCAGGAGTATAATGCAGTGTAAAAGCCTTATAGGAAATTTGCTGAAAGCCAGTATTAGTAATTCATTTAACATCAAGCCTGCCAAGCATGCCTATTCTGGGGGCCCAAATACAGAACCTCTAGCAAGAGAGCTCTTCCGTCGCTGTACAGGCAACTTGCATTGGCTCACAACCTCGTTTTCACATTTCCAGTGTAGCATGGAGGCACACGAAACAGACAAGGGCAAGAGAGCTGGCAGAGTGGCTGGGAAGGCACTCTAAGCACCCCACAAGAGGCATTTAGAAAAAGGCTTGCTAAAGGAACAGAGGTATGAATATCTCCAATAAACTTCAAAGCTTGTATAACGCACACCAGTGCTAAGCGGAACGTGGGCAAACTCAGATTGCGCTGCACGCTTTTGCTCCCAGCTAACCTGACTTAGATGACTATTAAATGTTATTGATGGCAAACAAGAACTTCCTTCAGATGAGCTGAAGTTTGAAGGGGAATGTAAAACTTTTTGTAGCTGTCAGAATGTTTCTGAAGTCTGTTGCTCTCTGTCACCCCGAGCATTTTTCCCCGAGGAGGGGGCAGAGGGAAGGAAGTCTTGCAGAACAACCTGAGAACAAGTTTCAACACTGACCACTGCCTGCTAGTCCTTTTATTTATCACTGTTCTCTTTTCTTTGTTATGAAAGGAAGTCCGAGTCTTTCTCCATGGTAAAGTACATTGTGTTTCGTGATAAGTAACTGCAACGTATATTAAATGGACAGTTTTTCAAAATCAATTGCTGATGTTCTGCAGCTTCTCTCCAAGTGCAGGCAGAACAGCAGATACCAAAGAATGAAGTACGTGTACGCTCTTGTAGTAACTTATAGATGGTTACTTAGAAATGATACATTAATTTCTATCTAATTTCTTAATAATATCAGTAGACCAGACAGATTTTCTAAGTGAAATCAGATTCCTTTTCTAAAATTATTTCTAACTCTGCTCACCTCAATTTGGTGTTGTCTCTGCTGCAGAAACAGCACGACCAGAATCTGTAAGTTGCAGTGGCTAGAGCCAGCATCCCCAAGCCCATATTTAGGTACCCAAAGAAGTGGTCTGATTTCCAAAACTGCTGAGCGGCCAGCAGCCCTAATTGGAGTCCATGGGAACTGTTGGATGTTCAGCACATTTGAAAAATCAGGTCACTTACGCAAGCAACTAATTGTTGCTGTAAGAGTCCAGCTTAAGCACCTACTTTTACAAGGGCTTGATGTTGCTTTGCCCAGAAACCTGTCAAAGCTGGGCATTTGGCTTGCGCTCAGTGTTGACCTGAGTGGAGGCTCCGTCTACTGTTCACATCCTGGGAAATGACCTCCAGGGGGGCTGGGGTTCACCCCACCTGCCTTTTCAAGATATCTTGGTGAGGCACCCGTGCTGGGGCTGTGAATGAGCAGCTGCTCTCTGTGATTGGGAGGCAGCGGCCCTGCCGGGCTGCAATGACTGCCTGGTCCCAGGCCACCTCCCTGGACCCCATCAGCCGCCCCTGAGTGACCCAGGATGACCGGACACCACCCCCGCAGCCCCTCTGAGACTCTGACATGAAGAGAGGGGATGCTTCGAAGTGTTTGCCCTATTTAAACAGCGTTCCTGGAAACTCTGGGGCTTTATTTCCTTTATTCTACTCCCTTTGGAAAATGATACACAAACAAACAAAACCACCACCAACAGAAAACAAAGAAATAAAACCAACAGAAAACCACCACCAACAAAAACTGTGGAAGAATCCTTCAGAAAAAGATCCTGCTCTCGGCTCAAAGACCGTTCCCTTTGTGTCAGCCCGGATCAGCCTCCAGCCCTGTGTGACGTGCTGCCTGCTGAAGGGCGTGAAGCGAGCATGGGACAAACAGTGCCATGAACTATTTTAGTGCTAAAATGAACTTTGTGTAGTAAACATGCAGAGGCTTAAGTTCATTTAGTACTTAAGAGGGTAAGTTTGCAGAAGTTCTTGTAAATCTGTATTGCACAACAGGCTCAGCGCGACTGTCGTCCTGAAGTAATAGATATTCCTCAACATTGTGAAACATAAATAGGTGCCTTAGTCTGACTTTCCACATCAGCAAGGATCAGTGCAGAGTGTTTTCCTCTTTGTTCTTATGTTTAAAATAGTACACAACAAATGTAAGCAAGTTTCTTAACTCCTGGGTAAGGTCTGGTTTCCTAACTCCTGGTGCTGGGCCAAGCTCTAATCTCGGGCACACAGCATGCATAATCATGTATCTCCACAGACATTTCCAGGTACACGGTGCTGCTTACAATTCATCCGAGATTACAATCTGACCTGCAAAGAACGTTCTGGACATGGAGGATACAGGACAAACAAGTCGTGCGAAGGAGCAGAAGCAGCAGCGGCATTCCTCGGGCTGGAAGCCCCAAGTGCTGCTCGCAATAACAGGTCCCGAGTGATGACTGGCAATTTTCAGAAATAGTGCCTTTATGAGATGTACTAGTATTATGAAATATTTGCATTTCTTTCATTACAGCATCCCCACAACCTTCAGAAAGTAGGGCAGGCTGATGGGCCACATTCAAAGAAAAGCCACTCTGGGTGTAACGTCAATGCCGTCACTTTAAATAAAAAATTAGCTGTCTTTGTTTAACTTTATTTAGTAGTGGCTGGGAATAGCTGTTTGATTGTCAGGCCCCCAGATGCAAGTCAGCTCTGGCTTTAGATGAGGTTCAGGGTGGCTGCAGCTGTCCCATGGCTCCTCAGCACGTCCTGCTACTGCCTTTCTGCCCGGGCCCGGCACTGCATTCCTTCAGCACCCAACTGCTGGGTGAGCCTGGGTCCCTTTGTGCTATTTCTGAGAAGGTGAGAGTTACATTTCGTATTCACAACACTTAGTAGTATTTGTGTTGCTCGATGTATCCTCAAAGCACTTTGTGAGGAGATGTCTGAGCTGTGCGGCTGCCTGGCGTGGAGTTCAGGCCCACCGAGGTGGAGCCAGAGATGGCTGCAGCTCTGGCACACATGCAGGCGCAAGAAGTACATCAGATCCAGTGATCTTTCTGCCAAAAGGTGCATTGAATCAGTGCACTGAACCAACGCAGGGGCTAATCCACCATCTGTCCGAGCTGCTCACCGGCCGGCCCTGCGACTGCTGAGAGCAAGATGGGATATGAGCAGGAGCAAGTGAACAAATTGGAGAGGGAGGACGAAGAGCAGGAGCTCCTTCGAAGAAATCTCCCAGTTGCATTCAGCTGGCTGCAGTGTGAAACTGCACGTCAAGCAAAGCATGTGTCCGTGTGGAGCCAAATGCCCGCCCTGTGTCTCCTGCACCAACCCCTTCCCATCGGCAAGGCACTCTCTTCTCCATAGGTGAGAAACACTGCCCCTTTCTCATTCAACTCCCATGTTTTGATTAGGATATTATTTCTATTATTAGGCACTCAAGGAGGCATGTATTTGCAGTACTCTGTTGTACATCGGTAGACTAATATGTCAGCGTAGAGAAGAAGGGAGGTAATAAATTACGTAGGATCTGTACAGTCAGCCCTATGGGCTGAATCACATTTGTTGATGTTTTGGTAGAAAATACCTTGCAGTTGACAAGCTGCAGTTAAAGTACAAGTTGGTTCCTGTGTCTTATGGGTAGCTGTCAGTATGAAACTATCCTACTTTAAAATCTTAAAATATTTAAGATGTAGGAGGTAAAATTTGGTATTTCATCAATGTTCACCCTTCTCCTTTCCCATCCCAAAAACCAGCCTCCCCCAACTAATTTTATTGATTCCTTTACAGTGTTTCAGTCTGTTCTTTTCCGGCAAGCTGGATGGATTTTGTTCACAGGAATGAAGACAAGAAATGTGTTTGTACGTTCTGCTAAATTCAGACGTAATCCTACTCCCCCTTCCTTTTCTTCCTCATGGCACATACTGTCATTGTGAGATGACGCAGAAGTGCATCACCACAGAATATCATGACTTGTCAGGACAGGCACTGCCTCTAGCTTTGTTTTAATGGCTGGCCTACAGCTGAAATGAAACTTAAAAGCTGCCATCGTTATGGCAGCTAGTAAATATTACTGGGAGTCAAAGTTACAGATAGAAAGCTGGCAAGAAAAATCACTCACCTACTCAATATCAAAGAGTTGCGTCTGTGCCAACAGCAGTGGAACAGTGCCAGAGAAAATGTGTTGCAGTAACATTACACATTGCCTTTCTGTGCAAAAACACTGGACCAAATTCAGACTTCGGTGTAAGCAAAGGCAGTTCCATGAACACTTCTGGTGCTGTACGTACCTGTTTACATCCATGTGGCCCACAACTATGTGTTTAAATTACATTAATTGATTAAGAGGAATTTGCTTGAACCGATACAAACAAAGGAAATACAGTTCTAGGGCAAATGGCATAACGTCAGCTCACATTGCTGGGGCTTGAGTGTTAAGGGAGAAAAAATTTCCAATCTCAACTCAGAAAAAGAGAGAGGGCAGAGCAACACACACAAGGGTCTTTTCCAGCCAAGGGCTCCCCTGAGTGCCAGATTATAGGGGAAGCTCCTGGTTCCATTCAGCTGATGTTTGCTTTCCCAACAGGACCCAGAAGGGAGATCATGTGCAACTTCTCAAAGCGTGTTGCCAAGCATGTGTGCCCTCCTCGCCCCCCTCCTCCCCAGGCAGCTGCTCTCACCCTTTCTTCCTGCAGCCTGATGGGCTACAGGCTCTTCCCTTGTAGCTGCACATGGCCTCGTGGTGCCAAGACTGCATTTTGCCCTCAGTGTTGTTTATTTCCAGCCTTAGTTTGTACCTTAGCTTTTTTTTTTTTTTCATTAAAATGTGGTTTTCTCAAACCGGATAAAAGCATTATAATGGAAAATAATTTGGCAAGCCACCACGGCTACAAACTGGCTAAACCTAAATGTAAAGTGTTCTGTAACGAATATTGCTGGTATGTGGGCAAGAACCCTGAATAATTTAATTAATTAGTTATATGCCAGTAACTGTTTTTAAAGGGCACACTACTTACACTGTAGGCTGTCAAACATGTAATTACATGCTAAGGATGCATGTTATTTTATTGTCATGAACTCTGTGGATGCAAGACAAAATATGTGTTGTAAAAGCAGGTGATCTGGTCTATATCATAGGTAAGACCAAACTTTTTTGGAGTCTCTCAGCACTAAGATGTGGGGGTTTGGTTTTTGTTTTTTTTCAAAGCTGCTTATATGTTCAATGTAACAACCATTTTTCCTGTGTTTTCCACTCTATTTTAGAAGAAAGTCATACCATGTACACTGCTAAACAAAACTACATGTATTTACTGTTATAATATATAAGTTCATTATATACAGAGCATATAAGGAAGAATTACTTTAAACCTGTAGGAATATTTCATGCTACTACAGTTGTTGGTATTATAAGGTTAACTTGCTTGTTTATTGCAGTCTGTCACTACTTGTCACAGCTGAGGTTGTTTTGATGACCTTACTGTGAATTTCTGTTAGTATAGACTGAGCTTTGAATCTTAAGCATTTCTAATATTTGTTTTGGGGGTAATTGCAATACTCTTGTAATGCTTATTTTGTCTACATTTTTAACCTATGCTCTCTGTCTTAACTCTACTGTTAACATAGTCTTGGCCTGGGAATACTATACAGTAGGTATAACGAAATAATCAGTTGACAACTTTATGTTAAGATTAGGTATTGCAATTTGATGTCTGCACTGAGAGAGCTAACGGCAGCACTGAAGCTGGAGTTGCTAATACCACGATGGGCACACCTTGGGCATGTATTTGCACAGCAAATGCTAAAATGTGTTGATATCAGCCTTTCAAATGAATGAAGAGCCAGAAGAAGGCACACAGTGAAAATTAACACAGCAAAGGAAGAAGGATTGAATGAGATAACAAGGAGGAACTCTGCCTGAGACCTAGGCTTTCTGGGATACTTCTAGGTATCTACAAAGGGAGAAACTGAGGCAGCAGACAGTCTCAGCACCAGCTGAAGAAAATCTCTGCTGCGTTAATCTTATTTTCATTTGTTATTCCAGAGAATGTGATGTATGATATTCAGTTAACTCTGACTGTAATAATTCGTACTGGGATATTATCACTGCTCTGGTATCCTCCCAGACAAGCTTCCCATCTAGGTCAGATTGTGATGCCCTTGCTCACTGAGGAGTATTTCAAAGCCTGGTCTCTCATCAAACCTGCTTGAGGCTGTGGGCCCTATATGGCCTTCACGTGTCCTAGATCTTCTGCAAGAGGTGCTCAGCCACTCATTTTTTGCTGACTGAGGGCTCTTCCCATGCTTTCCGTAACCTAAGCAGAAAGTGTAACAAGACACAAGCCAGGAAACTAGAGCTTTTGAAGTCAACTTCTTATGTTCCTGGGCACTTCATGTCCTTGCCAATTGCTGGATCCTGCTCCGAATCAGGAAACCAGTAACTGTTCATCTATGTTACAGTCAGATTACAAAGGGAGTTATTCCTCTGTCATTATAGGCTTCATTCTCCCCTACTTTGCCATGCTGGCTGTCAGAGTAAGGAGCCAAGCGCATGATGTAGGATAGGTCTTTACCCTTGAGCTGGTTAGACAGTGCATAGCTGTTTATTAGTCTCCATTTTAATGTGCATGATTGTTTTTCTCAAATGATAAGATCTATGGGTTGAAAAGAATTCTCCTGAATCTAGTTTCCTGCAGTCAACCCAAACCCAAACCCACCTCTGACCATTAAGTTGTAATCCACTCCCAAAGCAAGGAAAGAACCCAGGAAATCCTGAAACCAACATTTGCCCTCGGAGGGCTGCTCTCCAGCAGATAATGGTGTGACTTTCTCCACCACTTAATCAGCTGGCAGAATACAGGAGGACTGTACAATGCCTTCCTAGGTTGTCATTCCAAAGCCATAGCAAAGAGAAAAATGTATAAATGTCAGCATCCTAACATATACTCCTGTGGTGTAGGTATTGCATTAGAGAGGTCGATTTTCACAGACCATACACTGCTGTTTATATCTGGGTGGATGAGACCTTACTTTTTTAGGAACTGGGTGGGGTAGAGATACTGAAATAACGTGTGCTTGTGCAGTGGTGGCTCCCAAATTTCAGGCATCGCTTCCATGGAGGAACCTTCCCAAGAACCCCTGATATGTCTCTTGTGAAGGTTACTAGCACTCTGTTAGAAGACTAAATGCCTGGGAGCGTCATTGATTATAGTCTTTCGAGTGTAGTTTACCAGCATAAATCTCACCTGCATCTGTAGAGTTAAACTTGTTCGCATGTAATTGATGTTTTGTGGCTGCTATAAGGTGCAGGATTTTGGGGCTGGGAACGGGGAGCAGGACAGAAGAGGCAAGCGCTGTCAGTTGCAGCCTCTACACACAAATTCCTTGCCATCATTTTTCGCTACTAGGATATGCAATATAGGTCTGTTGCTCACAGGAAAGGGACTACAGAAATGCGACTGGCTATGAAAGCCTCCACAGGTGACTGCTTGGTAGTTAAGCTGAAGGTTTTGTTCAGCACGACTCCTTTCCACCCCCATGGCAGTAGTACAGGCTTTCAAAAACAAAGTTGGCTATATGCAAATTAGATGCAAATACCTAATAAGCTTGTTAAATAATTGGCATGGAACATCACACATGGTACAGCATCAAACTTGGCAAATATGACCATCCCTACTGTAATGATAGTACTTCATTGGTGCTAAACTGGCTTATACCATCTGAGGATCTGGCCCACCTAGCATATGGAACTTCCTGGATAAGCTACTACTCCCTGTCATACTTAATCACTGATAAATACAGCCAGATTTATATTGTATATATATGCTGAATTTATTGGATGATATTTCTCATTCTGCCATCAGTTTGAGCAGTCTATTAAAACAGTCATTGCAAATGCACTGTGTGCTGTAGTCAGAGCTGATCACATGCTGGCATTTAGTTTTCTTGATAAAGAATAGAGGAAATAACGTAAACAAGTACGCTTGATTACTTTCCCACCCCCGTTCATCCATTTCTGAATCATGTTGGATTAACAACACATTTGAGACAAAGATACTGAATTTTATTAGCATTGCTTGCTCACTGGTGTCATTATTAAATGCTGCATTATTAGCTACTTGGGTATAGCATACATTCTTCCTGTGCTGTTCCTCAGAAAATAAGCAAAAGCCAAATTGTTTTGTGGCATACTGAAACCAGTGCTGACTTTATGCAGCAGATGTTCATCTAGCCACGCATGTAGATGATTTCATAGATGGGGCGAGTGCGCTCACCAATCACACACATTGCTTTTTTTCCTCCAGCACTGAATCATCATCTCTCCTTAACTGCTTTTTTTTTTTTTTTNAGAGCACTGTGCAAACAGTCGTGGCCTTTCCTGTCTTTAACCAACGTTTTTTTAATGCCCCAATTCCAGGCTGACCTCCTTTCTCAGAGCTATCTTTGGAACTCAAATAATACTATGAAAATACATTTGTCAGCTTCATGATTAGTGCTGTAATGGTGATTTTCTTTCACTGCTTATTTTCCCCCTGCTGTTTGTATTATGGCAATTTCGTTTTTATGAACACAGAAAATGGTAAAGGAAGATCCAATTTATTTCTTTAAATTTACCTCTGTTTTGAAGACATTTCTGAAAGCTGTGCTTCGTGTGTGTCTTTAAAACTAGAGAACTTGCAAGACTACTTGAAGCTTTTGTTTGGTCTAAGGAGGTGAGTAGGAGTTACTCGCTTTGCTGTCACTATATTAAACAGCTTCAACAGCTCTGTGCATCTAATCTAGCTGCAGTACTAATATTAATAACACATGGTTCTCAGGAAATCACGATCAGCAACATGGCTATGTTTAAGAAACACACGCTGTTTTATTGTGCTATCACAAAAAAAAACTTCCTACAACCATTTTTTAAAATTTCAAGCCTCACCTCTGTCATCTCACGGTGCTTTTCCCCACTACAGTTGTCACAGCAGAGCATAAAAATGGCAGTTTATCATTGCAAGGAATTCCTGAATCATGCATGCCATTACATCAGTGTCCTCCCACTGAAATTTGCTCTATAATATTGCTCACTGGCATGGTGGTTAGGTTTGCAGAAAATATACTCCACTTAACCAGACTGTGTTCATTCAAAGCTCCTCTGTATCCATATCAACTGCTTTGCAAGTTTGCTGCAGGCCAAATGGTGAATAGAACCAGTGGAGTTCGTATATATGTAAAAGTCTATATATATGGTCTAAACAAGGCTTGGTTTGGGCAGGGTGCATCACCCGTGCAGCCAGACGTAGACTCCTCTTTCCGCCATCCCAGCTGTTTCTTGACTATACCTTCTTTCCTCTTTTTCTCTTCATCGTGATACTGCTCTTCAGTTTTTCACCAATCTAGTTAGTCACTTTATTTAAATTTCTACAAAACCCAGAACTATTGCAGTGACAAACAAAGTTTGTAACGAAAACCCAATGTAATGATTCTTGTTCTTGACATACTTCGCTGAGGGTCAGAAAGAAATAAGACTGGATGAGTGAAGAAGCTGAGCAAAACAATTAAGTAGCAGAACGGAGACAGTGGCATAAGTGACCCTTCAGGATTCGGTAGCTCCTGCCCAGTGGTAAGGACCACGCACTGGCTTTGCCTGGTTGAGCTTCTCCTCACAGTGCTTTATACCACCTGGGACACGCCGTATTGAAAAAGCCATGCTGAGGCTGCTGTTTGACGGCATCCTATCTCACTGGGCACCTGAGGTGCCACATCCCAGTCGCAGCGTGGTACTGGGAAGGAAGTCGCCTGACTCCAGCCCTGCATACCTCTTAGCCTCTGTATGCACTGCAGGCTTCAGAAAATAAAAATCTTCTGCTAGCTCTTCTCCCACACGATAAACAGCAAGGGCATCCTCATAAAATTGTGCCCGGGACAGCATGGAGTTTTGTCTGTGCAGCAGCAGCTCTGACACCGGCTCTGTGACAGCAACAAGGCACTTTAAAAGTGAACCCTGTGTGATTGAAGGAAACATATACCAGTCGCTGACAAAGAGGAACCTGTTTCTTGGAGACTTTTGGCCCAGTAATGTCCAATTGTGTATAGCACATTATTGCAGCTTGAGCAACGAACACAGACGGCTGGTAATGCCCAGATTTCTTTGAGCGTTTTGAAAAAGGAAATAGAAACTGCTGGCATCTGTGCATGGGTGGTGATCAGATACTTAAACAGAGCACAGAAATGGACATACGCACCTGATATTACTCTAGAGAGCAAACAAAAACTCAAACCCGTGTTACTCAGAGCTATGCGTGTATTGTACAAAAGGACAGAAGGTAGAAATATGTCAGACAAAGAAGCTGCCAGGGAACTTGTGGTGCTGGCCTCAGGTGCTATGGTAGTTTTTCTGGCTTGAAGTCAGAGGCTGATCTGCTTCACTCCTGAAGTCAAGGAGTGACTCACAGCTTACAGCCATTGCAAAGTTTGCTGTGAACCTGCGAGGAAGCTGGATACTACTGACTCCCTCTGATCTGGAGCAGCATACCTATATTTACATGATAATCAGACCAGTTTCATGTCTCTGACAGTCCCTTTCCCCGAAAGCCCTACTGGTGAGCCATGACAATGACCATAGACAGACCTCACGCAGACGCGCTGAAAAGATGAGTAGGGGTTAAATTTGTGGTGAGGCATATCAGAAACAGAAAGACGGAAACCTGCTTCTTAAGAAAGCACAAATGCCAAATTGGCTCAGCTCCAAAGTTCAGCCTGCAGCATGTAAGAACACCAACTTAACCAGCAGTGAGGTTAACAGTAATCAATAACTAGTTTATACCTGCCCAACCCACAAAGCATCTGCTTTAATGAGCCTGTAATAAAAACCTTGGTGCTTCACAATGGGAAACTGGAGCTCGCTCTGCTTGGATGTGAAACACCTACTGGCTCAGCCCACAGCACTGAACATGCAACATTTTCAGCTGGGTGAGGTTTGGTCTTATGTGCAGAGCGTGACCATTTCAAACAATAACATAGGGCACTTCAGCTTGCATCCAGCACAGCTGAGAGGAGTAGAAAACACACTGTGCTGACGTGATGTTCACTGCATAAATCCCTATTTGCAGTCAGAGTATGAAAACCGGTAGTATTATACAGACATGATGGTCACAGGTAGCCACACAGAGGGCAGCTAAACCCCCGTCTGATCAACACTAAGTTACCTATCATGTGGTTTATTCCACCATGACCTACAGAGAGGTGTGCAAATCTCAAAAAGCTTATTTTTGCTCTTTAGCCATGAGGTGTCCTTGAAGTTAAACCTTGACATGTGCTGTGATACAGAGGAGCCTGACATAATTCCTGCTGCTGAGGAGGTGTGGCCATTGCTCTGTAGAGGCCACAAATTACATAAAAACTGCTGATAAGTGTGAGAACTATTCTGCTGCACTCAGAGGGTGGTTGTGCACCAAAGAGTAGCAGAGTATGTTCCTGGATAACAGGTGACAAGTCAGCCCCCGGTGTACCAGGGCATTCCCTTGTCAAAAGGTTCGTACCTGCTGTAATAATGATGTTTCCTCTAATCTGCGCTCCTGAACCACTGAATTCTGCAAAGAGGAGCGTAAGAACCTCTTCCTTTCTTGCTGCTTCACCCTGTAGAGCATAAGGCTCATTAAAAAAGCCTCCATATGAACAGTCAGTTAAATATTGGCTTGGCTGGTAGAGTCAGTCAGGGCACAAATGTTGACATCGATGGTTTGTTTACTTTCTTGCAGAAAACTAGTGTGCGACAAACATTTGTAATTTTATTGTTAAAATAGATTTATTTTTATTTGTTGCAAATAAAAATAAGAAGAAAGGAGATAGAACAGAATGGGAGGAAAAAAAACCCTTTTTTGTTGCTGTTAATCTGTAAATTGAAATAGAATGATACAACAAATGGTATTCCTACATGCAGTGATATGGTTTGTTAAAAAGGCGTTTTTTGGCTTTGTTTTTTCTTTTTTCAGAATGCCTATGGCATATTCTTTTCCAACTACAGAAGAATATGGGCAAGATTTATTATTGGAATAAACGGAGTGAATTTGAGTTATGAACCACAGCTGTGAAAAGTGAACATGGAAAGTACATAATCTGTAGCCAGGTTGTACAGTAAATACCATCAGTGCTTGCTTGCTTACTGGTTGGTGGTGTTTCTCCTGTACCATGTCTTTGATATTCTTACCCCAGGCTCTTCCTGCTCCCCAAAGACTGGACTAGTTCTCACGGTCAAGTTCCCTGCCTTCTGTAACTTACTCGAAGTAGTGGCATTAGTCAGTCTCATTTACTCCAGCTCCGTTAATCTGTGCATCCAGCTTCCTTCTGGTATCTTTACTGACCTCTGTAGCCTGTTTACTCATACTCCTGCTATACCTGTTTCCTTGTTTTACCACCATCAATTTGCTACTTCCTCTAACCTTTTCTTTTTTTTAATAATTACCTCTTGGCCATGTCATCTGTTGGAGGAGTTCCTGCCTCCTTTTCCCATTAGATTCTTTTGCTGATGTGGGCCATCAACATAGTGACCACAGTAGTCCATAGTGTGATCTTCTGCTTCAGAGGTTATGCTTCTGTCTGAGTCACAATCTGCGAATCTACATCATGCATTTGTACTAGAGGCACCAGTCTTTATACTTTTCATAGTTACTCATCGCCCAAGCCACATTACTGATGCTACCTCTAGCCAATGAAAACTAGTTGGTACTTCTCTATTAATGCTAAATGGCAAATATAACATGGTCTTTAGCCTTTTCCTAAACCAAGCTTGTTTTTTGAGTTATTGTCAGGATCAACTACTCTCTTGATTTTAACATGTAAGGTGTGCTTCAATATGTTGATTCCACACAGCTCTACTTCTTCCCTCTTAAACTACCAGTTATTGCCATTTACCCTTTTATGCACTAGGGCCAAGCTTTATACTACCACAAAATGTTTTTTCCACCAACTTGTGAAAAAGTAAATATGCCTGAAGAAATTCATTACATACTTCAAAAATGTACACACAGATACATGATTTTGGAGAGAAAGGATTGCAGAGGGCTTTACATAGCAACATGCAGAAAATGAAATAAAAAAGAGCTAGCAGCACTTGAACATTTTATGGTGAGCTAGGATTCTAATATCTTGCTGCAGAAAATAGGAAAAACTAGAGAGAAATAGAGTAAAATTAGGCCTACATCAAAAATTAGTCTTTGATGAAGTCAAAGCCTGATCCATAAATTAACCAAATTCTTACATTAGCATTAAAATCTGAGTGGAAACCATAGAAAGAACCTGAATTCTAGATTAATTTGATTATGCTGGACTGAGTCAGAAAGAGGGCAGGCAGCCACAATAGGTGTTAGAGCTCAAACACTATCTTCCATACTATAGTTATCCATACTAGAAATGACCACAGTATGAATTTCCTGATGGACAGGGTCTTCACCAGCAGAGAGATGACTTTTTTTTAATCACACTGAACTTGGAAGAGGGCATTTGGGGGTCCTTGCATGGTATGCAAACACCAGGGTCTGTTGCTATTTTGATTGAGACCAGCGTGCCTTTCAGATGAACCTTTTCAGAGTAACCTTGCTGCCTGATCTCAGGTGACATCAGCTAGTCTTTATCCAAAGCAGGTTAATGCTCTACATGTATTCATATATAAATTAGTGAAAGATCTATAGGTGTGCACTAGGTCTCCGATACTCACATGGATATTTTGAGGTGGTATGGATCTCTGTTGAACTTACTTTAAAATGAAGCATGATTCAAGAGGGAAAAGCTTGTTGGACAGAAAGTATTGGAGCAATTCTGGTGTAGGGCTACCTGCTTCCACCATGTCTCACAGTAGTATCAAAATCAGCCCATGCATTAATACAGCTGTGCGCCTCTGGCCAATGTGGATCTCAAAGTTCAGGATAACTACTTGAGAAATGGGAACAAAATGTCCTCGGTTAAGTTACCTCAGTAGAGAGGATGAGAAAGCCTTGAGACTGACAGTCTTCAGAAACAAGAACAACTCTCTACATTGAGATAGCCTTTTTGTCATAAATGTTTCCTTTCAGATATATATTTTCATTGCCATACTCTAATAGTTTCTTCATTCCCCATCAAAAGAGATATCTGACCTGAAAAAGAAGAGCCTGAATGGTTTTGCAGTCTGTTAGGGATTTTGTCATTGCCACTGATGCTACCTGTGAGGCACTTAGATACTATTGGTAAGTAGCAATATCAGTAACCAGTTAGCCATAGATAGGCTGCAAGTGTCGTAAATATTATCATCAAGTGAAAGATTTTTGTTTCTTCTGCCCTCCACACACCCAGAATAAAGACAATATAATAGTGATGATTTTTCGTTTATTTTTCCAATCATGGCTAACACAATCAGTGACATAAAATCCAAAGTGCCAAGAGTGGAAGGGAAAGGAGAGAGAAATGTGTCAAATTACTTAGCTAGGAACCAAATCCTTGTACATTCCTGAGACAGTCCAAACCCAAAACCTCAAATCTGAACTTCCTCAGACCTTGGAAAAACAAGAGTCTGTATGTGAACTTTGTGGCTTGGCCCGTCTCTAAGACCCAGCCTACCTCATGAGTCACAGATGCAAGAAAGTGCAGGAGAATCATTACATGCCCTACAGTATCTCAAAAGAAAATAAATGAATCAGTTAAACCAAAAAGAAAAACAAGTGTGACAGGCTTATTCTCTTCTGGGTTTCCTGTGTGTCAAATCCTGCCTTGAAATAGAGGTCCTGAGAATAAGTTCAGTTTGTCAGAGCAATCAGAACCTTGCTGTTATTCTGAAAAAGACAAGGTGCAAAACATATGACATTGGCTTTTAAAACGCATACCAGACACTGGGTAGGGGGGGGCGGTGTGCGGGTTGGGGTGGGGATGAGAAGGAGGTGGTAATGAGAAGCAAGGGCAGAGAAAGCAAAGCAGAGAATGATAGGAGTTTCTTTAACCTGCATAATGTTTTCCATGTCCTTATTTTCCTAATTCAGCAGTTCTAGTGCCCGTAACTCATAACATTAAATTGCAAACTGAGAGCAAGTTTGTGTGAGATGAAGTAACTCGAGCAACGCAACTCATAATTATGAATATTTGCGAAGTACTCTAACGCATGGGAACGGCTTTTTCTCTTTCTCTGCCTGTGAAGTATTCCTCTAATGCCAAACAGCCCAGGCCTGGAGTCTTTGCCCATGCCATACCCTGCCTTTCTTCATGATGGGCACAGTGGAGCTTAGCGTTCCTGCAGGGTAGCACTCAGGCTGTTGTCGGCACAAGCACTTTGAGTGGGAAGCACTGAAGGATCATTGAGGTGGGGCGTGCTGTAAACATGCAGCTTATCATCAGTGAAGGTGGTCAGAAGTGTTATAGAGGAGCATTATACCCACCCCGAAATGCTGATTAATCGAAATCAGAACATTCGATGGGAATGCGTCTGTTTTAACAAATCTTCTGACAAAACACAGGCACATTTCCAGACTCGCCTGCCAGGCAGGTTTCAGTCAAAAGCCTGCCTGGTTTCATGCCAGCTTGCCAACCCAGCTCCTTAGCAGTCTGCCCGGCAGTCTGCTGGGGAGACAAAATGCCAGGCCCTCAGACTTCCCAGTGCTGTGGCAGCCTGTTGAACAAAGTGTCCCAGTGGTGGGGGACATTGGGGTTGCTGGCTGTCCATCACAAAGCTAGGCTGGTTATCAGCCTTAAAGGTGGACAAGACCAGGGCTGCCTGCCCTGAGAAGGGCAGGAAAGATATATGCCTCGGACTTCTGTAAGAGGAGTGGTAGATGAAGGGTGAGGAGGAATAAGGCCTCTGAGAAGCACAGCAAAACATCCATTTCCTTTTGTCCTGGTTAGCCCTTCCACTGACCCTCTTCTAGGGGTTCTGAATCCAATACCCATTGAGGAAGGGAGCACTAAATTGCCTCAATTACCTGAAGACTGGAGCGGGGTGTCGGTCTCTTTTCCCAAGTAATGTGTGCTAAGGTGAAAGGAAATGGCCTCAAGTTGTACCAGGACAGTGGATAGAGGAGGTTTAAACTGGATATTAGGAAAAACTTCAGGGAAAGGGTCATCAGGCTTTGGAACAGGCTGCCCATGGAAGGGGTTGAGTCACCATCCCTGGAGGTGTTTAAAGGACACGTAGATGAGGCTCCTAGGGACGTAGTTTAGTGGTGGACTTGGCAGTGCTGATTTAATGGTTTGACTTGATGATCCTAAAGGTCTTTCCCAACCAAAATACTTCTATGATTCTATGACCCCTAATCAATCAAACTGTGTATGCAAAGAAGTGTTTCAACCTTCTTTTCCTCTAGGCTCAATTTAACTTCTGTGCTGAGGAAGACAGAGCAGCAGAGCCCCTTTTTTGTCATATGGTGGGCTTGTACCAAGCCCAGCTTACTGATGTGTACCACAGAGTGGCTGCATTGCACGTGGATAGTAGCCCAAGTTCTTCCCAGTAGAGAGAAGACGCACCATGCACCTGCTATGCTACACAGGTCTGCGACTGACCCAAGAAAGATCCCCAGTGTTAGCAGCAATTCAACTGACCTGTCCATACTAGTCTTTTTGTTTTCTCAAAAACAACTCCAGAACATAAAAGGAAACAGGATATACACTGGTGAGGCATTCTGGAAGCTGTAGTCTATCTTTATTTGCAACTTCGAGGCCTCTTACTGTCTCCTCTGTCCTTTAAAGGGTGTGCTTTTGTCATGTAGTGGACAAGAACATGAAGGATCTCCACAAAAGCTGGTGGGTATTAGTGGGCTTCTGTCCAGTCTCAAACTAATCAGCTCCCCATCACCTGCTGCCTGCTTGATCCCAAGTTTTCCTCACAAAACCGGTTCACAAATGGTGCCAGCAGGTCATTCATGGCCTGGGGTGGGAATGAGGGCTGAGAACCTGTGGCTCAGAAAATGGTCTTGCTTAACATTTCTTTAATCTTTCTTTTTAGTATGTTTTATTATTTTCTTTCTGTTATGTGAGGGAACAAATTTTATTCTGTTAATAATATCTGAGGAGCAATTAAAAAAATGGCAAATTGGGGATTTGGATGAAAAGTGTTGCTGACCGTTTTACTTCATTCCTGTTACTGGCAGTGGAACTGACATCAGTTCATCTACGTGAGAATTGCTTACAGAAAACCAAAACAGCTTTTTGTTGGAAAATACCATGTCAGTCTGAAATGAATTGTCCACACTTATTTTTCTGAGACTTGGCAAAATTCATTTACAGCTAATTAGCACAAGCAGACTTTAGTTTACGTACGCTAGGCAAGATTACAACTGCATCAACTACCACCCAGATGACTTCTGCATTGAAACTCTGCTCCTAAGCTCATATAGCTCAAGATGGTGTGTGTTGTGCCTTCTAGGCATACACTCAATTTAAAAGGGAAAACGTTCATGTGTGAGATTATTTGTACCAAGGAAATAACATTTATCTTCTCACTCGTGTTTTGAGCCAAACACAAGTAAAATAAAATCATAAACACGGTCTTGTCCTTAGAATTGACAGGGACTATGGAGACAAATTCTAGGTTTATTTTTACCAGCTGTATGGAAAGCATTTGGGATTTAGCCTAGAAAAAGAAACAAGGTCTTACTCTTTCCATGTTTACTCACTGTCAAATACTCTCAGAAAGTCTTGCTTCATTGATCCCGTATTTTCCTCGGATTTTTTCTGGAGACAGTTGATAGAATATTCAGTTTGTGGATCTTCTTTCACACCTCATTAGCAGTGGTGGAAGCCTCATCCCCTTGACCTAATTCTGAACAATGTTTCTCTCACCACTCAGTAAGAAGTTCACAGCTAGTGTTTCATACCTCAAACACAAACCCTTGCACCTACTTCAGGTTTTGCCCCTGGGCAAACACCAGCTCTCCTCAGTTCTGCGCTTCTCCCTGTCTGGTGTCTCCTATTCTGTTTGAATGTGAGGAAAGACACTACAGAAGGTAACTGAACAGATCTCAATAAAATTTTCCTGTAGGATGTGTCGTCACTAGCAGACATGACGGACAGATTCTGCCATGTTCCAAAGGCAGATTGGCTGCTTACAACAGTGTGTGCCACATGCAGGCAACAAAAATGGGATGGCAGGAAAAAAAGCACTGTCTCTTTAGTTTATTGCCCTGTTCCTTCTTGGCCTGCCACAGCTCAGCTTTTAGAGTTAGTTCAAATAATTTCTCTAGTTGGTCTAATATAAAGATATTTCACTAGAAGGCTAGCAATACTATGTAAAACTACCTTGCCACTGACATTGCAGGCTTTTTAAATCATTACTGCACAATTTCAAGCCTTTGCCCTGTTTTTCAGACATTTCAGTGTAAACAGAGGATTACAATCAAGCTTGATGTTTTCCTGTGTTGCTATGACTTGTGCTAGCAGCAGCTCTGAAGTCATAAATAAATTAATTTTTCTGGAGAGAAGATACTTGTTACTCTTTGAGTGTTGCAACCACATAGGTATATGGAACACTAAATCAGGATTTGCTTTTCTCTAGTTCCAGTTTAATTTCACAATAGATTTTATCCATGTCTACCTGTTCTGACGTAAAAGATTTGTACTGAATATTGTTGAGGGTTTGGTGTTTATGCATGAAGAACAAGAGTATGGTAGTAGAAATAGATTAATACACTTGACTTCTATCTCCTATCTAAAGGAAAGTCACAAGCATTAACAGATAAGATATGACTGAAATAGCTTTGTTTACAGACTGCTAAGCCTTATTGACTTAATTGGACTACATAGTTCCCAACCCTGCTCTCTTACTACATTCAGATCTCTTTTGCATTTGCCATTTGTTTCTCACAGAAAACACAATGAGGAAACCTATGTCTATGGTCTCCATCATACTTACTTTTAGAGAACTGGTTTTGAGCCAGCCAATAAGTAAGTTTTTTGCATGTGGTTCTCTGTGAGGGAATCGAGAGTGGTTCAGGACAGAATGAATACAACATGTTAGCACAAATCCATGATGACTATCTATTTATCTCAGGTAACACAGGATGTTCTTCAGGGTCAAGTCCAGTGCACTCAATGCATAAACTGTCCTTGAAGTAAGTAATGAAACACAGATACCCTTTTCCCATGGTGAATGTCCTGATAGCTACACTGTAAAAGGTCAGCTCACTTTTGCTCTCTGTGTCTCCCCTGGTGATTTTCAAACCCTTTTTTCCCCCTGCATATTAGGCTGCTTTCTACCCACCATCCTGGATGCCGATTTTAGAACTCAGCAGTCCAAGAGTGAGGAAGCCACAAGTGCAACAGGAGTTTACACAAGCAGCATTTGGCAGAGACTTTGCCATATCTCTACCAGACAAAGCCCTGCTCTGGACTTGAGTAGAAAAGATCCCAGTTTCCCACATATCTAGGCCCCAGCTGCACTCATCTGCAAGAAGGGCACCTCCCTGCTGCATGCACAAGAGAAACGTCAGTCGTCTGAGCATGTTAAGGGTGAAAAGTAGTGATGGCAATGTTTTTTCCAGTCCTCCAAGGTTACCAAGTAGCTCAGCAGAGAATTTCAGAAGGAAAAATTTTAATTAAGCCATCTGCCTGACTTTAAATTATAAAATCCATGCAACAAAGGTTGTCAAACAACCAGGAGCATGCTGTTCAGCGATCACTACTAAGGGTATTTTCCAGACTCTATGCAGTTATTGAGAGTGAGGGTCTAAGACTCCATTCTCTCACAAGGCTATTTAGCCTGCCCAGTTCTTGCACAGCTTTAACATACAATGACCATAAAACAGTAGCACAGACATCCCCTGCACAGAACAAAGGTTTCTTCTTGCCTTTCTGCTAGTCATTGCTGTGTGACAAACTTTTTATAGCTCTCGATGTCTTTGAGTTTACTACTCAATTTTCACTTCAATAGAACACATTTCCAACTATTTTGCAAAGCATAGTGGCTTCAACAAATGACTCACTGATAATTACTGTCACAGGAGAGCCAACTACTTAGTATTCTGATACACATTTTACTATTCTTAGTTGTTATGGTGGCTGTAAAAATCCATGATGTGATATTTGCTTTCAGCATCATTTCTCAAAGCACAACGTCATAGAAAAATATGAGTCCTCCGTGTCTGTCTGCCTTCAGTGGTCAAGCATACTAGACTTCCAAACATTTTGGTGAAAATCAAGTGAAGCACATTTCTTACAGATTTAGTGCTGTCACTTAAGAAAAGATTACTCACAAATGTAAATCATCTAAATCAATAAGATGACTAATGTGAACAAAGACTAAATGGCAAGACCAAGTCTCAAATGTATATAAGAAATTACTACAAAAAAACCCCATCCCACTGGTTTATTTACACATCTCTCACCTTGGAGTATGACAAATGAAGCAGAAAAGTAGATGACTGGAAAAGTAGTGGTGAATGGTGTTAGGTCATATCTAAAAAACTCTGCCTAAGAGTTTTGACTTTCGCCTGTCTTGGATCTGCTCAAGACCAGGTATGTCAGTTTGACTGAAAATTAGTTAATTTTCTTCATGCAGTTTAGAAACCTTTCTTTTTCATAGCTAGCATGGTCGTAGTTTGGACTTAGTTTAAGAACAAGAGATAACAGCCCAGGACAGAGTTAACATTTTTAGTTGCTCTGGTCTGGGAGCCACGGTCATTGTGAGCGCTCTGCCCACAGGTGTGAGGCATCAAGGAAAGGGGGCATGGATGGGGCAGAGCTTGACTGACATCCAGACTGATCAATAAGAGTATTCCATCCCATTAGCATCATGCATCGTATTTAAGGAGATTCAGGATCTTTTGCTCTCTCTTTCTCCCCCTTTTTGGTTTTCTCTTCTCTCTGTGTCAGAGCCAGGGGAGTTCTGTTTGGGACATTTAGTTTGGCCTTTTTGCCATCCTGCTTTTGGCCTCTGGGCTTTTCTGCCTTTTTCTTCTTCTATCTCTCTGGGATCAGATGTTGGGACCAGGTGCTGCTGCCTAGGACTGGCTGCTTAGTGCGGACAGAGTTAGTGAGGAATTGCATTGAGTACCTTTTATTTTATATTCTATTTCTATTTTACATGCATATATTTACTAGTAGTGTATTAGTATTTTGTCACCTTATTAAACTGTGTTTATCTCAACCCAAGTTTCTCCCTTCCCTTTTGATTCTCTCCCGTATTTGGGGAGTGTGGGGAGGGGGTGAGTGAGCAGCTATCATGGTTGTGTTGCTAGCTTGGGTTAAACCATGATGCTAGATGATGAAGTTTTTTACTTGTATCATCATTTGTGAATAATCTCATTTAGGTGACTAACTGAATCAGGCTTGTGTTAACTGTTATTTGGGTAACTTTTGTGCAAGATGATTTTATTTTGTTTTGAAGATAAGATTGCTCATATACCTCCGGACAAAAAACTGACTTAAAGGGAAAACGTGAAAACTTATAGTTGTGGGGTTTTTTTTGTTTGCTGGGGGGGGGGGGTGGTTTGGGTTTTTTTTTTTTTTGAGGGGGGGTGTTGTTGTTTTTGGTTTTTAAATTCTGTGTCAGAAGGCTTCATTTGCTGGAGCTTCAGTCTAGAACCTGTCAGCAATTGTCTCAGTTGTAGACCAGGAAAGCCTCTGGACATGAGGGACTTTCAGGTTCTCTCTAGTAGAAACGGCCTTACTTCTTCTCAAGAAATGAACACTTCACATCAGAAATCCTGCAAATTATTGGCCTTTCTCACTTAATTGGAATGATTCAAATGTCAGCAGCAAGGCAGCTCTGAGTAAATGCACATTTCAAACCTCCCTGGTCCTCAGCAACCTCTGAGCAAGGTGCCATGAAACTGGAATGTAGCATGCTTCCTGGTGGGTTTGTTTCACCACAGGCTGAAAACAGTTGTTCCCAGTGGCATTGCAAGCCTGTTGTCTCCCTCCTGTGCTGTTGGCCATGAGAAACTGCTGATGTCCCTACCTGTGTGTCATGTCCCCCTTCCTTTCAAACATGTGGGTGTAAGGTGTGCCTTACCTTCTCAGTCACTGCAAGGTAGCTGCTGCTTTCCTTCTCCGGTGCTTTTAAGTGTTGTGCTCCAGATTTCCTACTGACCATGTCAGCTGCTCAGTCATATGTAAAGGGAAGCTAAGACTCATACTTTTCTTTTTTTATTTTTTTAGGAATATTCATAGCATTTCCTGCTTCCTATATACACACTATACACTCCATAAAATGGCACTTTTCTGCATTCCTGAGGACTTTCCAGTGATTTTTTTTTTTTCAGTCTAATCTTGAAAATGAATGGCGATACATGTTTCTGCTTTCGACAGTATTGGCAGAACTACCTCATAGTTCCAGTAACGGCAGTGTTATACACATTAGTGGCATATGTGTTCATTAATTAAAAGAACCATTTTGAAAACACTTCTCCTATTTGTGTTTAAAATATTCAGGTGAAATCAGATACTTCCTCCAGTCCTGAAGATATTGCTGTTCTCTAGATTGTCTCTGAATCTAAATGGTATAACAAGCTAGCAGCCCTGCAGATAGAATTGCTATCTGTGCCCTAAGAAACAGGACATTTTTGTTTGCTTTTTGACTGATCTGAAATATTTGAACATCACAGCCTTCTTATTTTTGTGTCTTACATTGTAGCTCTACTTGAGAATATGAAAGCCATTCATAGTCATTGAGTTTGCTTTTGCACTTCCATGTCATGTGAAGGTTATGAATGTCTCATCAATCTTCAGCTGGCTGTTGCAGTGCAAAAGTATCATATAAATTTTCTTTATTTAGTCCACATACTTATTGTGCAATTTTTTGTGTTTCTTCACATTTAACAGCTACAGTAAACATTGCCTCACTATTGTCTGCCTAAGTTACAATGTGAACATCTATTTCTCTTGGGTTTCCTTTAAGCAAGAGTACATTACAGCACAAATATTTTTCCAGTACAGTTTCCACAAATGTTCCCAGATGCATGGAAATATTTTGATTAATACTTTGAACTGTAGTCAAATGACTTGCTTTTTTCTTTAATGTATTTTATTTCTGGCTTTGATCTTCATAAAATCACAATATCTATTTTATGGAACTTTCACTACTACTCATCTTGAGCAGGAAGCCCTGGAGGACTTGGTTAGTATTAAACATTTTTGAGCACTGATCACATCAAATATATAAAAAGATCCGTGAATATAGTTTTCATTGCTATGTAGTAAACCTCCTACAGATATAAAGAATGTAATACAAGGAAACCAAGGATTATAGCAGAAGTCACCATATCTTCAGTTAATTCCTCTCTGTGTGTCCACATATATAAATCATTAAAATGTTTAATACATCATAATATGTAAAAGTGTTTTATTATTATTTTGCTCCAAACTATATGCTATTTCAACTGTTACGTTGTACTGTATGTGAACTATAATAAAGAAAGGAATTAAAGCCTTTCCACTTAGGAGGCACTGGGATTTTTTTACTGTCAACTTCAACTGGTTCTGAATTTCAGGATGGGTCACACTCAGAGCTTGTATTACAGAAAGCACAAGAGGCATGGACATAAGTGAATGCAAAGGAGTCAGTCAATGTTAGACATGACAGACCTTACTTTGTTGCATTTTTGTTAATTACTTGTCAAATACCCCCTTTCTAGACCCTCTGTGTAGTACTACGACTCAGTACAGGCTCAGCAACACTCATTAAGCAAAAATCAGAGGTAGTGTTAAGAGGGTTTAAATCATATAGTAATAAATACCAATGAATCTCAAGGAGTTAATACTGTGCTGTCCAAAAGCAAGTATAAATCCTACCATGCTGGAGTCAGCTGAGAATTTAGCTAAAGGTCTCAATGACCTACTTCATCCTTTCAGTAGAAAAAACAGCAGAGGTTGGATAATCATAGAAAGATCCTCTTTTTTTGAGTTTTCCTGAAAGCCTTAGAGTTGCTTTTGTGCAGAATGCTAGCTATGGCTTTCATCTGTGCTATTAATATTTTTTCTGTACCTCAGGAGAGGAGGAAAAACGATGAATATGTCCCTTCAACACCACCAGCATTCAGCCGCCTATCTCACCTTATCCTTGGATTTACCAAGCACATACGGTAAAATTTGGACAGTAAGAAGAGATTTTGCTGTAGAATGTTCTGACTCTCCTGACCTCTACAGAGTAAAAGTAACATGAAATATAGAAATTATCTTTGTTACTAATCTGGGAGAAAGATCAGGTCTGGTTTTATGGCTGATTATAATTAGTGACAAACATACATGCAAAGAGGTGACCAAATTCCATCTGAAGTCTTGTTTTCAGGACTGTCCACCCATGGAGGAAGGGTATTATTGCCTTGGAGACTTCCTTCTATATTTCAAGAATGTAAGTTATGAAGGCAGATTTGAGTTACTGCATTTTTTTCCTAAAGTTGTTAAAAGTATATGCCCAGCATTCATCACAAGTATTTTCCATGGTGAAAATGACACGTACCTTTCAATTTTAAAAAATTGCCTGAAGTTTTGGGATCTACTTTAGTTTTTGACAGTTTTGGAGACTCTCTGTGCATTGTATTAGTACAATATCCGTAGTATGGGACATAACTCGTGTTGCACAAGTTTCCTCTCATAGGTTCTCTAGTGTGCTTAAGACCTAAAGGAGACTGCCAATATTTATGAGCAAGCAGGTCTTCAAGCTCATTGCTTGAGCTCGTGCCTGACATTTCCAGTAGCATGCTGACTGTTTTTGTGCGTGTGTGCATCCACTGGGAAGCAGAAGCATGGTAAAAAAACCCAGCCATGCAATCCCCAGATGAAGGCAATGGTCGATCGCTCAGATTCGGGCTCCTTTTAAGTCCCCTTTCCACTAACTAACAATATCCTAGATATTAAAAAGAGGGAGGAAAGGTGGGAAAATCAATGCAAGTAAAGGTTATTAGACTTGCATAACAAATAATCTGGGGAGGTATATACAAATGAATTCAAGGCACTTAGATTTATTGTGGAGGGATGGTATGGGTAAGTGTGATAAAAGATCAAGGGCCGAGATAAAATGAGAAGTGTCTGAATTTGCTTTCTGTTAGGCTTGCTTTGCTCCAGAGGGCTATCTCTGTTGACATATAAATACAGGATGACAGAGTAATATAACAGGGCTATGTCAGTGAGGACTGTGCTATTTTGGTAAGAGTGTTTAACCGAGTGAAATCAGGAATCATTTATGTTCTGAAACAAGGATTTAATAAGAAAATATTCTGTTGTCTCCATAAATGTTACTTGTGAAAGAAAAAAGAGAGGGAGTGACGAAACTTCTCCGAGGAACAAAATGAGGAAGCTACATATCACACGCTTTATCAAACGTGTGTACATTCAAACATGTTCTGAGAGGAGAACTGGATTTTTGCTGGCCCAGGTTATCATTACCTAAAACGGAGGTTAAACAAGGGTCAGACCAGCACCAGACTCTGATTCAATCTCCGTTCTGTGTAATGCCCTGCAGAGATAAGCGGTGCTCGAAGGTGGGGGAGAGCCGGGACTGCGGGCAGCGCCCCTCGACCCCGGGGGCGATCGCCCTGGAGGGGCCGAGCGGCAGCGTGGGCGAATTTCTCCAAGCCGTGTGCGTGCTTTTGAGCCGCCTCGGCGATGAGGGCAGAGATGAAGCCGGCGGAAGAAATGTTGTCAAATTCTTCACGCTTACCGCTCAGTGAAGGCAAGCAGCGGCCGTGCCGCTCAGAGGAAGCCTTGCAGCCCCCGCTGCCAAGTGCCAAGCGCGGAGCCCGGCCACCGCCCGCGGGCTCCTTACCCCCTTGTATTTTTCTTCTCCCTTTTACGATTATTGTTGCCATTTTCCGCGGGGCAAAGCCGAAGCGCGATCCACCGGCGGATTACCCGTGTGCGTGGCTAGGTGGCAGGTACGCACCTCCCTCGGGAGAGCGGCTCCCGGCTCTTGTGCGATTGCTCGGAGACCACAGCGCTCGGACCGGGGCTGAGCGTCTGATTTTTACACGCCGTGCAGACACAACCTGATGACGCCACGCACCGCGGCAGCGCTAAGGCTGCGCGAGCCCCGCCGCGCCCCCGCTCCCCCGGCAGCGCGGGCGGCGGCGCTCGGACCCCGCCAAG
>VWYH01004941.1:295570-314083 GCA_013399365.1 Pampusana beccarii
AATCGCCAGCACACAGACCTACTGTACCCCACACCGCCCAGCGCCCCGCCCTGCCCCGCCCCCGACCGCTCCCATTGGCTGTCCTCTGGCAGCGCCCGGCGCCGATTGGGGCGGTGTCGCCGCCAGTCACGGCGCGGCGCGGCTGGCATGCGGGCTATGAGCCCGCGCCGCGCAGCCCTGACCTACTAACACACATCCCTCCGCGCCGCCGCTGCTGCCGCACGCTCCCGTCCGCCCGCCTGTTCCGCTGCTGCCTGCACAGTGCGGCACGGCACCGCATCGCGTAACACCGCCGCCGCTTCGTCTCGCCCCGCCCGCGGCCCGGCGCGGAGCAGGGGATGCTCGGCGCCTCGCGGTGCGTTGCAGGTATGAAGGGGCGCGTACGCGCGGAGCGGTGCGCGGTACGAAGTTAGGGTCACCGCCCGGGCTGCGGCGTTCGCCGCGCCTGGGCTGTGGGCGGCTGTTACATAACGCCAGCCCAGCCGGCTCCGGCTGCCGCCGAGCGGGGAGGGGTCCGCCGGGCGGCCCGGCTCTGCGCGCTGGCGGCTGGCTCGGCGGAGGGGAGGCAGCCCGGGAGATGCCCGCCGAAGGCTTTCCCTGGCGGGAGGGTGCTCCTTCGCGGCGAGCCGCCCTACTCCCCGCTTCTTCCCACTGGGAGCCCGGGGCAGCGCCGCCGGAGCCGCTCTCCCACGTTGCATAACGTGCCGGCGGGGAGCGGGCTGCCGCGGCGGCCGCCGTGCGGGGCAGAGGGCTGGGTCCGGGGCGCCGACCGCGCCTCAGCCCCAAAACACCGGGAGCTGCGTGCTGCCGGAGCCTGCCGGCGGCACCCCGTTCTCCGGGAGGCGCTGGGGCATGTTGCCCGCGGGCAAGCGGGATTAGTGGCAGCGGTCCGGCCGTGCCGTGCGGGGCTGCGCTTCCCTCAGCCCTTCTCGTCACTTTTGTCGCTGTTTTTCAGGCGCTGCGGGACCGATCGCATAATAGTTCCTGGAAATGTTGCATTATGTAACCACAGAATTTGCTGGCAGCCGGGCTGGGAAGAGGGAGCTAATTGTGCGATTTTATAATCTCGCTACAAAGAAACTAGGACAATCTCTCCTAGGAAAAAAAAAAAAGACAAACAAACACCACAAACCAAAAAAAAAAACCCCAAAAAACCACAACCCCCCGTAACTGTAACAGATTTTGTTAAATTGCGTTTAATAAGGGAAGTAGACAACTGAGTAAGTGGGGAGGCAAGGCGGGCTCGCCGGCTGCGTGCCGGGTGCCTTAAAACGAGCTCTGTGTTGGTCTATATTTAGCCCTATCGCATTTTAGCAATTGTGGCTTCATGTGCTATTTGTGGTCTTTTCTCCAGAGCTGTGCGTGTAGATGTTCGAGGCCATTTGCTCGGATTTTTAACTCCATGCCTTCAGAGACGTTTTGATAACGCTGTGTTTTTAGGAAGGCATTTTGCCCAGACGCTGAGCCATCTCTCCGGTACAGGCTTTCTTTCACTTGCCGTTTCTGACAGAGGAGAAAGAAAACAACAAACAAACAAAAAACAAACAAACTAACAGAAAACCACAAAAAACCCGAAAAAAACAAAATGTCTAATTTAAGGGAGGAAGGCGTTTAGGAGATGTTAGCCGCGCTGGAGGAGAGGGGTAGAGCCGTCCCGCCCGTGCTCTGACGGCCGCGGGGGGCCAGGTGCCGCCGGCCCCCGGGGGCGGCAGAGCCGGGCCCCGGGGCAGTCGCCAGCACCGCAAGTAGGTCAGTGTGACAGACCCGGCGGGGAGTGGAGCCCGATCCCTCGGCCACCTTCCCCTCAGGCTTGCGCTGCGCCGCGCCGTGCGCGGGGGTCGCCGTCTCCCCAACGGCCGTTGGGAGCCGTTGGTGGCCGTTGGGGCGCGGCGGCCGCGCGGCGGCGGGCGAGCCAGGGCTGGGGGCGCTGGCGCTCCCCCTCAGCCCTTTGTTCTGGGCTGGGGCGGCGGCGGCGGGCGGGTGGGGGGAGCGACGGGCTGATAGAGCGGGGCCGTGCTGAGGGGGGAGCGGCCCGGGCGCCATGCGCCGCCGGTCACGTAGGGGCCCGCCTGGCCGGGCAGCCTTTGTGGCGGGCGCGGTGCGGGGCCGAGCTGCGGGGAGGCGGCGTCCTCCACCTCCCCGCACCGCGCCCCGTGGAGCGTCACCAGCCCCGCTTCCCGTTTCCCTCCTTGTCCCACCGCCTCCTGAAAGCAGACAAAGGTCCCCTCTACCCGCAAGAGGGGTTCAGCTCGCAGGTAGGCATTGGGTAGCCTAGCACACCCCCAACTGCCGCAACCCGAGTATTTTCGGCTTTCTCCTTACGTAACGAACAACAACAACAAATGGCCATTGCCCAATTCTGTTATTTTGCCAAGTCACTTCGGTGTTGCAGTGGCAGAAGCCGTGTCTGGACGTCCTGTACTCTGGGGTCAGCTTATGCTCTGTCCTCGATGGGAGCAGAGCTTTAAAGTTGCTGCTCATAACTTGGCTTTCAAGATATGGTGGTTTTTGTGTGTGACTAATGCAGTCCTCTAAGTAGACAACACCACCGTGTTTGTGACCGAAGCCTCCAAAGTCCAAATTGAATACCACAACTGCTGTATAATCTGGCATAGGTAGTAGCAGTGAAGTATTTTTAAAATGTGGCATTCTTGATAACATGCATAAACTTTTCTGCTACTTGATTGTTGGGGTCAAGTATAGCTTTGGTTGTGAAGCTGTCTTGGAGTTACTGTTGTGTTAAAAACAACCCAATTTTTTTTTCTTGTCCTTGTAAATAGAATGGTTGCCCTCAGCTTCATTGTGTTTGCTCCTGTGTATGTAATTACTTTGGGTCATCTTTGTCCTCAGTAATTAATTCAGTCCACAATCTTGTTTAAAATATTGCAATGTGCATTACTTTTACAGTCCTTATTCAATCAAAATGTTGACTTTGATGGGAAACTTGGATGAATAAGGATTTGGGAGTTGGCCCAAAGACCTGATTTAAACCAACAGGTTCGAGGATTACTGCATGAAGATCCTTAGTGTCATTGGCACTAACATTTATTGTTATAGAAGTTCTCATGTTACAGATGTCTCTGACTGTTAAAGTGCTAACAGTCTTTAGAATGGTCTGCCTCTACTTTCCATTTTTATTTACTTTGTATTTTTAACTCATCGTATTCTCCAAAGGACTCTTAACTTGCTTTTAAAATGTGCAGCTTCCTGGATTTGACTTCAAGCCTCAAGTTTCTGCTGGTTTGGTGTTTTATTTTTTAAGGAACTGATCTGAAAGGCGTCAAAAAGCTCAGAGTCTTCCTATGAGCAATATGAACTTATATGACCTCTTCACAGCTTATCTCATCCTAAGAAGGAACAGTATTTGCCATGCTTTGGCTCAAATTTGTAGAACATACAGACATTCTTTCTGTTACAATACAGTCTAAATAGAATCTGTGAAAGGTATCAGTACCATGCTACTTTTTTCAATCCTTTATCTGGAAATAAAACTCGTAAATAAAATCAACCTTTAGCTCATTTTAAATTGACTTATTTTAACAAATAGTTATGCAAACTATTCTTATGCAATGGTTTTTTTCCAGACAGCAATCTCGCTGCTGTTATAACATCACTATGATGCAATAGTATGAACAATAAAATCCTCTGTTTGAGTCTTATTACACACTGTTAAGCAATGTATCTGACTCATCAGCTTAATTGACTCTTCTAGGTGACCTTGCCATGATCATTACAGCCAGTTATGAGATATAAATGTGGTTAGAATATGTAATAGAAAAAAAATGCAAATAGATAGCCAATTTATGGAGTTCATTCTAAAAGAAGATGAGAGTTGATTTTTGTGTTACAGTATTTTACAATGTATGAAAATAATAATTTTTTTAAAGTGTGGGGTTTTTTTAATAAAAAACATAAGGTATATGTAACTGATACTAGTGCGAAGATGAGTGTCAGAAATAAGATTGTGTAAGCAAGTGCATATTTGGACTTGACTCTATAACAGAAACAACATTCTTAAACTTATATTAAAAGGTAGATCTGAAATTATTATTAGGACCTCCTTAACTATCCTGATTTTTTTTTTCCTAATTCACATGCTGAATTGATCCATGTCCAAATTAGCATACTATGAGACTGAATCTGATGACAAATATTACACAGATCTACTTTTATCAGAAATAATGCCTTATTTAAGATAGTTGTGGTGGTGATGGTGTCTATGTGTGGGGTTTTTTGTTTTGGTCTGGGTTTTTTTTCCCTCCTTTCTTAAAATGCTCCATCTTTGTGTAATTTTCAGTCTGCCCTGAAGTATTTGGATAATTAGCCAGTTTTTGCCACAGAGGTGGCTGCACAGCAGTTAGCAGTATAGGTGCCAGTGCTGCAATAGCTCCTCTTGTGAGTGGAATGCAACCCAATAAAGAAAATGTTGCTCAGCATGGGCAGTGGTCTTCCTGGGTGGACCATCAAATAGAATTAGAGCTCTAAAGATTACTATTTCTCTGTTCTGTTTGCAGTGAGTGGTAGATACCAACGTTTTACAGGCGATGTTTGTTTTACGTATTTGTACTTCAGTTGTTATATAACAAGATGCATGTTTAGAGCATCAGCTGGGATTAATTGACATAATTCTGCTGCCTTTAAATAGCACTATATAAATTTAGGTCAGCCGAAGGTCTGGTCCATGCTTGGCATTTTAAGAACACAGTTCAAAAATAGAAAGCCGTTTGTTGTCAGAATAATTAACATTTGATTTTTTTTTTTAATGATTCTTAACTAGGGGAAAGTGAGGCTATATTTCCAGAACGCTGTTACTATTAAGTTATGGCTTTTTGCTGTCTAGTTTTTCCTGCTGTCAAGTAGCTAGTGAAATAAAAGAGAAACATACTGTCACAGTCCTGTAACTTCAGTAACCATTCTTTGTATTGGGGTTTTATTAAAAATACTGGAAAGTGATGTGATGTTTAAAATGGCATGATTTATATGCACATACTATATAATTAAATATTTACATGAGTTATATACACATTTTCTTTGCTTTTCCGTTTAAGGCTTTTCCTAGTGCTTTGGGTAATGTTCTTAGATTTTTGTTCTCCACTCCCTGCTTCCCTATAGTCCTTCTGCTTAAATCAGAGCAGTAAACAGCTTGCTCTGGAAAAACTGAAAAGATCTGATACATCATACTGTCTTCCTAAGGAAATGAAAGAAAATATGGGTCAAATTTACACCTATTAACTTTGACTGACCTTTTTGAACAACAGCTACCTTTAACATTATGTTTCATGCTCTACAAATAGTAATTTTATTTGCATGATTTGTGTAATTTACCTTTGGGAAGCAAGCTGTACTTTAATGAGTTAATTTGCAGTTATTAAGATAAACAGTAACTTAAGTAATTTTCCTAACAATGAAGGCCTTTTACAAAAATTACATATGACATCAGCTTTCTGGGTACAGCTTGGAGGTGGGTAATATGAAGGTGCAACAGTGTTTCAAGTTCCACTATGATCTTAATAATTTTTTTTGCCTTTTATTAAAAAACAATTTATTATGATACTTTCCATGTTTCCCATGGACTATATTGTATAGATATCTCCCGGTTTTTTGTTTCAATAAGATGATCAACATTTTAGTAAAAATGGGTCATCTTGTACAAAGCTATCATCATCAGTGTTCCACTGACCTAATTACACGTTGATCCTGAAACCGTAAGCAGTTAAGATGCCCGTGAAGTTGTAAGAGAAGGAAACTGTGTATGGCAGCAATAGCTGTGTATTACTCCATGTTGTAATGGATTCATGATCTCTGAGTGCAACTACATAATTGCAGTAACTGGTGGTAACATTCATATTATAAATGCTTTTCCCTTTCGGGGCTATGGATAACCCATCCAACATAGCATAAAATGCAGTCACCTATTTTTTCCAGAAAGTTTGAGCTTCATTTGTCTTAAATTGCCTAGACCCTCTTGCCCACAAATATATCCTAGTGATAGTATCACTCTTTCAGTGGAGCCAGCATTAAAGCTTTTATTTAATAGGAATATAATTTCACTAACAGTGCTAGATAAAAGGCAAGAAAAAGTATGTTGAGGGATTTCAATAGAGGTTAGAATGGGCCACATCCTTTGTTGGAGAGGATTTGTGACTTAGGATGGGCCCGAGAGGTGCAGAATTTCAGAAGCATTTAGGCAGGCTGTGTTCACCACCTAAGCTTAAATTCAGCTTCCTGTCATGCATGTGCAATGAGGATGATGTTTTTTCTGCAACTTATGAAACTCTCAAGACAGATAGCAAGTGTTTTTAAAACACCTTGAGGATGAAGTGTAAACTGTATTCTTCAGTTTTGCAAAAATTGGAATGCAAAGTCATAATTTTTATATCTATGAGCAGGTTCTACACCAGCTCTTCTGGTATGCAAACAAATTTTCAAAATAGGTAACCTGTGAGAGAATGGTAGCAGTAACATAATTAATGATACCTATGCAAAACATAGACAACAACAATGAAAAATATGCACAGAAACGTATCAATATAAGCTTTTATTGTTTTTCTGCAGTTTGCCATATAGTGGTAATAGTGATAGAGGCATGGTTCTTTTTAAAAACGAGAAGTTGTACTTAGCCAATATTTTCTTCCATTTTTGAAGGACTGAGAGAGAAATTGTTTTGATGCATGGCAGTACGAAAGTGAATTGTGTTTGAGCATCTGACTGCTAGAAGTGGGATTTAATTTAGTTTAGTAGAATCACTATCCAAACATTAGAGCAATAGAATTAAACAATTATTTATCTCATTCTAGGATATGTTTGAAAAATTACGCTTGGAGATAGCGTGAATTATTTTGCTAAATACAAGTAATAATATGCAGTTACTTTGTGGGGAAACATGCGTACATGGGGAGGCCCACATGCATTCTCTAAAGCAGAAATGACTTGTGTAATTAAACTGTACAGAAGAGAGAGAGGAAAGATTGTAGCCCTGTCCTTCAACCTTTCAAAACATTTCAATTATTATAGTCTGAATACACAAATCCCCAGGATCAGATCCTTAATATACTATTTTGACACAATCAGATCACTTAAGTATTTTTTGAAGTTCGTTTTTCATGATTTCTGCATATATAATTCCTTGCTTCAATAACATGAGTCCTATACAGCAATATCACTAATACTTGGGTCTGGGATTGTATCCTGCTTTTATTGAAGCCAATGGCAAAATTGCTGTGGGAGCAAGACTGGGTCTGTAATTAAGTTAATAGGGTCGAGTGTTATTACGTTGTTGAATTGGCACTCAATGCCATTAACATCAACCAACCAACCAAAAAAAAATCTTTAACAGTGACTAATGTAAGGCAGTATTAAATGTTGGTTTTATAATACTTTATGAGGGAGTGATAAAGCAATTGAAAAATTAATCATAAGGGAAAATATTGGAATTTGAAATATAGTCAGAGGAATCATTACAGCTCATTAGTTTATGTGTAAATACTGATGTTTTCCAGTGGAATTATAAAATGCAAGTGAAGTGAAGTAGCTGGTTTCACTGAAGGCATTTTGCCATTATCATCAGATGGAATTTAACTTGTTTAAAAATCATCATTGGGCTGATCCACACAGAGAAGTATTGACAAATAAGGGCTTTGACTCCTGTTTGTAAAGCTGTAATTCCAGTTACCGTGATAAAAGTACTTGTTGTTTGGTTAGTCCACTGAAGTAATAGCATTAGAACTAACTACATAAATAGCAAACCAGTAAGAGTGTGTCAGCGGGTTACACGTCTGTCTTGGCAGCTTTGCTGATGGACTCTGGCAGAGAGCAAAGTTGAGTACTGCACGCATAAATATGGTTGTTTTGATACACACTTAATATTTGCTGTAGACTTGCATGCTACTTATGTTCTGTCTGTTTGTGCCAAGAACAATGTGTACAGGAGGGAGACTGGCCAAAACAGGAGTTATCAGTGCTACAGTGAGCAGATTGTGCACTGGAACAGCCCAAACTGCAGAAGTCCTGCTGAGCAAGGGACATGAACTCTGCAGGTTGTTGGGTTGTTTAAGTGCAGCTCAGTGCCAGTGTTAATCTGCAGGAGATTGACTGAACATGCAGTTGAGCTTTTAGTGATATATAGATGGTCATAGTGATGAACTACGCCATTAGTCTACATTTGTTTAGGAAAAAACAATCCAACAACTTTTTGCTAATTATTATTTATTAGTAGTACTTTTGCTAGATAACAGTGTTGGACAAACGTTGAAGTGGGATCACTTGAGTTTGGACACCATGCAGAAATACACAAAGTTGTAGTTCTTACCCTGGAACAGTCTTTTTTAAGACTGAATATATTTCTTCTATGTAGTGTGGAAATGGAAAATTGGCATATTAAAAAGTTGTATTAAATCGGTGTAGGTATAGTTTCGTATGCACAAATCCTTTAAGTACTTCCTTGCTATTGCTCCTGTTTCAAGTGAAAGTGTAGATGTTCCATGGTATGTGGAAGATAAACCTATAGAAAATAATGATGTATGCATATTAGTATCCCTTTTCTAAGTCAATAAATATCTTTATTTGGGTTTGAGTGTAGCTCTCTAGTACTGTTAAATTCAGTATGATCGCTGTATTGGTAAGGCCTTGAAACTTCACAGAAGTTGTTTTGAATCCGTTTGACTTGGGTGAGAGCCGGCTGAGATTCATACTAAGATTTCATAGGTATTCTTAGGTATTCAGAGCATGTTATACTGCTTGCTGCTGTATGCTGTAGAAGGTGTATGCATTTCACCAGAAAGACAGAAGTTTTTAACGGTACAGGTGAATACAGTGATTGTAGTATACCAAGACAACTATGGATCAGTAGTTGTGCATCCCCAATGCTCCAGGATAATGAAGTTGAATCCTAGTTATTTTTCTTCTTTTAAGGTAAAGTTATCTTACAGAGACTGAAAATTCTACAAATGCCACAAAAATTCAGGTGGCCTTGTCTTTTTTTTTAATTTTTAAATTCTGTGTGTTCAGCAGTCATTTTTTTTAAGGTATTGGGTTGCACTCAATTTAAAAATGGTATGCATATTAATTAGAACATTGATTATATGTAGCAGTGAAATGGACAGAATAGCTATACAGCTTCTTCAGCAAATCATATTATACTGAATGTTTTAACAAACTGATGTTGCTTTGTTGTGGAGCTTATTTTGTTTTTAAACCTGATCCAGCTCCTATTTAACGTGACAGAAAACTCCCTTTGACTGCAGTTTGAATTTTGGATCAGGATTTAACTATGTAATTGCTTGTATATTAGAGATATATTTCTCCTTTACAAACACGGCAATTTGTGGTGCTGCTTTTTCACTAAAATGTTAGATGATGTCTTTGGTGTGGCTGGTTTCTAACTCTATTTTCCATTAAGGCTGTATTATCGAAGACAAATAGTTACATGTCAGTAATTAACCATGAATTTTAGGAAATTCTACTTAGCTGTTCTATTAAATGTGTTAATTTTTCATGACAGAAGAGTTGGCATGGTTTGATGGAACAGAACCCAGCTTGAAACCTGAGTCTTTATGACCCTGCTTAATTGTTATTACATCACTCACTCCTCTTTTCCTTCTGGAAAAGACAAGAGAAACTGGCAGAATAGAATTCATTAATTCTTTTATAACTTTCCCAACTGATAATGTTGAAATTAGTTTCATTAGTCATTGTAAAAACATTTCCAATAAACAGTGACATTAATCTGAAGTGGCTGATTATTTTTTTTTTTTTTTAATTTGGTGTTATGCAGGCAAGAATCATTGCTGACTCAATAGTAATTTTTATAAAAGCTCTTGACATACTACATTTATTTTACCAGGAACATGACTGACTGTGGAAAATGAGATATTGAGAAGCTATATCTCAGATCAAGACTAAATGATCTTATGAGAATAAAGTATTTTTGCATTAAGAGGGACTAAATAAAACAAAAGCCAATTTAAATGCTAAGTTCAAATTTAATGATTACCCTGTATGAAGCTAAAGGTTAAACTAGTTTTTCTTTGTAAACAGTAAGACTCTTAGATCTAAATTCCCACTTTAATTCAAACACTGTTTTCTAAAGGTGTACATGCCTCAATGGTGTTAAACTTTACTTGATGTAATAAGACTATTTTTCAAATGCAAATCATTAATTAAATATTATTTCTCTAATATATTTTTCAAAACTAACTTTAAAGTTTTCTTTGTAAGACCCAAGAAAAATAGTCATATGTAGACATAATGCGTTTTTTCTTGACAATTTTTTAAATTGTTAGGTATTTGCCCGAATTATGTGCGTGCTTTTACTAGTTTGAACTGATAAGATCAACCAAAAAGGAATTTTAAATTTCTGAGAGTGTGTATATAAACATTGTGTATAGAGATATAAATCTGTATATGTGTATATATATATATCTGTATATTTTAAAAGATGCAAAACCAATAATTAAATCTTTAATAGCTTTAATGGTTAGTAGTGTTATTTTAAGACAATAGAAAGCACTCCAGCTTTTCTAAATCAGCTTATGTTATTTTTAATCCATGAGGGACCCAAATGTACAGCATTTCTAAGTCACACACCACAGCTGTTTTCAGAACAGATGCTTTAATATGGATGAACAAGATACTTTCCAGTACTGCTCATTAACGTGCCTGGAGTCCTGCAATGTTAAGTGTTGGACGTTTAGGTTGGTCGGAAATATCATGGAAAGTTCTGTGACAACATTACTGTAGAATCAAAACTCAAATATTTATTTGTTTTTTGGTTTTTTTTTCCCCTTGGATCATATTGTATTTGTTTTGGAACCAAATCTGCTACCTAGGTATCATAAAGCTTAGAATATCAATTGTTTCAGTGTTGAGCTGTCTTCGTTTACAGCAGGTTTAATGAACCAAATGCTAGTCTAAGCTTTTTATGAAAAGCTACTTTTGCATGTCCTGAACCAGCAGTTCCTAAATAGTAATAAAATTATCTATTTATTCCAGGTTTTAAAGACTATTCACATTGCCTCTGCCAAGAAAATTTGTTCTAGACACTTATGTCTGAGAATATGAAAGAAAAGGAAGAATGCGTGTGGATTTAAAATTACTGTATTTATCAAGTTGTGGAGTGAGAAGCACCAGGGAAATAGCTTGCTGTGTTGCTCATTGCACATCTACTACAAATTGTTTCTGATGCAGCTGAGAAAAATGCAGACCCTTAAAAAGGAACACGGACCTGTTGACACAAGTAGCAATGTGGACAAAATCATGGTACTTAAGTCTACTTTAGCAGAAGTGTCTGAAGAATTGTCTACAAATGAAGAGATACTACTTACTGAAGCAAATAGTGGAAAAAGCAAATCTTCAGCTTGCCGGAGAAAGCGAGAATTCATTCCAGATGAAAAGAAAGATGCTATGTATTGGGAGAAAAGGCGGAAAAATAATGAAGCTGCCAAAAGATCTCGTGAAAAACGACGACTGAATGACCTTGTCTTAGAGAACAAACTAATTGCACTGGGAGAGGAGAATGCCACTTTGAAGGCAGAGCTGCTTTCGTTGAAGTTAAAGTTTGGTTTAATTAGTTCTGCAGCCTATGCCCAAGAGATACAGAAACTCAGTAGCTCAACAGCTGTGTATTTCCAAGACTATCAGAGTTCCAAATCAAATATTAACTCCTTTGTAGATGAACATGAACCATCTATAGTTGGTAGCAGTTGTATTTCTGTCATTAAACATTCTCCTCAAAGCTCAATGTCTGATGTGTCAGAAATATCATCCGTAGAGCATACTCAACCAAGTCATATACAAAGCAACTGCAGAAGTCCCGAAAATAAGTTCCAGATTATAAAACAGGAGCCCATGGAATTAGAGAGAGAACCAAGAGATGACAGAGGTTCATATAAAGCATCTATATATCCAAACTACATGGGAGCTACTTTTAACATGTACTCACATTCTCCTCCTCTTTTGCAAGTTAATAGATCCTCCAGTAATTCCCCCAGAACATCAGAAACTGATGATGGTGTAGTTGGAAAGTCATCTGATGGAGAAGATGAACAGCAGGTTCCTAAGGGTCCAATCCATTCCTCAGTTGAACATAAAAATATTTGTGTCACAGTTAAAGTTCCAGAAGTGAATTCTTCAGCTTTGCCTCACAAGCTTCGAATTAAAGCCAAAGCCATGCAAGTTAAAGTGGAAGCAATGGATAATGACTATGATGCAACACAGAAATTGTCATCACCCATTGACATGTCATCAAAAAGACATTTTGAGCTTGAAAAACATGGTGCACAAAACTTAGTGCATACTTCTCACACTCCTTTCTCGGTTCAAGTGACTAACATCCAAGACTGGTCACTTAAACCAGAACTCTGGCATCAGAAGGAACTCAATGTAAAAATTCAGAGTGGTTGCAAAGCTGGAGTTGTTGAAATAAAGGACAATATCTACAATGTCTCTGAGTCAGAGAACCTGTATTTGAAGCAGGGCATAGCAAACTTATCTGCAGAGGTTGCTTCACTTAAAAGACTTATAACTACACAACAAATCTCTGCATCAGACTCTGGTTAAGTTACTACTGAATAAAGGCTTATTGTTTTAAAGGGTGTCATTTGCAGTAGATCAATATGTTTTGTATTATGCTGAATTTTCACTGGACTTGTGATGTCATTTCACTGTAATGTTCACATAATGTCTGATTGGTGTCCTTTTGTGCACAAATTATGAAAACTAGGCTGCGTTATGATCACTATGCCTTGTGTATAGTCAAGTAGCCTGTACAAAGGCTGTATATAGTGAACTTTCTTTTTGTTCTTCTACTATAGAGTGTGCAAGTTACCAGTTACAATAAAATATTGGTGACAAACACAGAACATCTACTACAGTTCAGTTGATTTTATGAACTTGTAAATAACTTGTTAATTAAAAACTGGCTTTTTCTTACACTGTGTTCAACTTCACTTATGTGTTCGGTTTTTACAGCCTAACAACCAAATTACAATTTACAACATGTAATCCTTCTGGCCACCTTTTTCCTTAACACATTTTTTAGGAGAGACTAGAAATAAAGTGGATATTTATAAATGAAACAGTACCAATTTATAGCCTTAGCCTTCTCTAACTTATTTATTAGTAGAAGTTAGCCAAAAGCCCTGCAAATTCTAACCCAGTAACTAATATCAACAACCTTGTTTCTCCTTCTATCTCAAATGAGACAGTAATGAGTTTCCTGAATGGTTTGTGACAAACCATTTTTTCAATATTAGAACTTGTTTTAGATGAAATTAGTTAAGTTGGATTTGTGCATCTGCAAAGTTTTCAGAACCTTGCAGTGACAGAACCGGACAGCACCATCTTTTTCAACAGTTGGCTTGTGTGTGTGAGGGCTGCAGGCATAGAAATAAGTGTGCAAAAAGGCTGCACAAAAGAGTCTGTCTGCCTTGCACATGTTGGCTCTTTCCATGGCAGACCATGGGTCAGTTGTAGGTGAAGGATAAGGCTACTGGATCTGTAAATGCTGAGCCCACCAGGCAAATATCTACATAAGGGCCAGGCAATAATAGTAGCAGAGTTAGATCATCTGCTCTTTTAGCTCCTAGTGTGGGACATAATGCAACTCTAAGTATGAATTAAGTCTTACTACGAATTTGGCCTTGGGTTCAATGGCTTAGTTAACTGAACTGGAATATCCTGGCTCACTACGGGTCATTTTGCAAGGACTTCTTAAATGTAAGATGCAGACTGTGTGAAGAACTGCTCAATCCAGATATTATGTGCCCCTTGCAATTTATGCAGAGGATAAGTTCTTCACCTGATGACTGGACAGGACTGAAGTGATCTTTGTCTTCGAGAAGAGCCATTGAACCATGGAAACTAGAATTGCATCACGTGTCCTTGGTTTGACTCACCAAAGTCTTTCATTTTAAAATTAAAAATAATTTATAAATAGAGCATAGACGTGGCAGAGGTTCTTTTCTTGAAACTTCCCCCTTCTTTTCATGTACTAATAACTCAAACTGAAAAGTAAGCTTTTGCTGAAAAGGCTTTTTATTAATTGCCATACTGTGTAATGAATGGAACTTTTCCATAGACTTAGAATACTGATTAAGAAAACAGTAGGTATTGTTTTTTAAATTCATACTTGACTTGAGTGAGAGGAAGTTTTTCAATTTTTTGGGGATATGAAGAGGAGTCTGAGTCACTCCTGATAGCTCTGAAGCTTGGTCCAGCAGTCAAGGCAATGGCAAAACTCCCCAATGTCAGTAAGGCCAGGATTTGATTCTGTACCTTTTCAGGAGCTGTTGATTCACAGTCATGTTCTGGGAGGACCTTGGCACAGAAATCACTGGTACTTTCTGAGCTTTTTTGAGCCTTCTAACTGCTGTCCTGTATTTGTGGTATTCAGAGTTAATAAACTGTTATTCTTTTTTCATGCCTTAATAATACAATAGACCCCATAGCTGGGCTCTGTATGTATTTGGTAATTAATATAGATGACATTTCAATGTTACTGAAAATAAGCTCAGGATTATTGCATGAAATGTAAAAATTTGCATTGAATTATGGGGATATGAAACATGAGGCAGTGATTGCTACTGTCTCTTAGCTTGCTAAGTATCTTCTGTAAGCAACAATAAAATTCTTTAAATATTTTGCATATTATTTATCACATGTAATGTGTTCAAGGAGAGGACTTAAAACTCTCAGTGTTGCCATCTGTGTAAGCCTAGATCTATTTTTTTTTTCCCATTTCTTGTTACAGTTGTTTGTCATAATGGAAAAATGTTGTCCTCTTTCTAGCTCATTATATATTTTGTGTATCTGTTTTGTGCAATTAATACTTAACAGTAATGATGTAGTTAATTTGTTGAAGGATGTCATTGCAAGAAAGTTATAGCATGGAGCTTAGGAGCACAATCAGATGTTATTTATACTCCCTTTATACCTTAGTGTTATGCTTCATTTGAAGAAAGAAATAAATAATTTGTCTTTTGTTCAAAACCAGGTCTAATTACAACATGATTTTGTATTACATTCATTGTCCTAGTCCAACCCAGAGGTGTTACCTGCAGTTGATGACAAATCCTCGTGTGCTGAAGTTACTATTTCTGCACATAATACTTGGAGTATCTTTCACAGACATTATGAAGTTACACAATGCAGGGTGTGGGTGGTATGTACAAAGCCTCATTCTTTGCTACAGTTGCAAACTGGCCAGAAGACACTCTCAATTGCAGTACCTGTGGAGCAGGTGGCTCCCTTAAACAAAGACACTCACCCTTCTCACCCTTTTTTAGCCTTCTTCAGGGCATGGTACCAGGAAAGATGGAGAGTCACACTGGCTGGTGGGAGGGAAAGAAGACAGTGGGACTCTGCTCCACTGCTCCTGCTCCAGCTTCCAGCTGGTGCAGAGCTCTGAATGTGTATGAGCAGTGGAGCTGAGGGGTCAGAAAGCTGTGCCCTTCCAGCCTGCATTTCTCGTGCTGCAGAGAACAGGAGCAGCCTCCATGGAAAGAATATCCTTGGCTGGTCTACTGTTTTCTCCATTGGAGATAGGAATGTGGGATTGAACAAAAAAACGGGCTTTACCTAGAGCAATATAAACTGGTATCACATCCTGTGAGTTATAAAAGCTCTTGTAGGCTTAGCAATTAACTGACAACATAAAACATGCTGGAAATGGAATCTTTCTCATGTGGAGGAACATGGATTACTAGACAGTAACTGAGAAGTCACTGTAGAGTGTGCCTCCAAATGAGAATATTAAGGAAGGAAGGCCACATACAGAAACTGGGAACTCCAAAGACTTATCAATAGAAATTTTAATTTTTCATGGCAACACAGCAGTTACGATGGTAGATTTATTTGGCTACTCCTGAACCTTGCCTGTTATAAATGTTAGTATGAAGGACTTCAGGGAAAGTTTTAAGAAAAGTCCATTGCAAATCACAGTTGATTAGCAGTGTAAGTTTTTTTACTAGTGACATCAACTGGTGTCTGATCAATACTGTGAAGTGTGTTAGGTCCTTTGTTAAATATGCCCGACAGTTACATATAAACACAGTGATACATCCTTGTGTTCTGTCAACACCTGTATTTTGGTGTGTACAAAGGCTGAATGTGGATATGCCCATACATATACTGACCCTGTACATTATGATTTTCTGAATCCTCTCAACCTCCTGCCTTCAGTAAAACATATTGCATGGGATATATTTACATTTTATTAACGTTCCGTACAGCCAAATATCTCCTTGTTCACGAGAAGGAGACAGGTAACTGCCAGTTCCTGGTTAATCTCTTATTATTTTTGATGTTTTCTTCATGCCAACTTCTAAAAATTTTTTCTACTTGCTGGTACATAAATATACTGTTGAAAATAGGCAGTGTACAACAAATTTAGCAGAAAATGCACAGAGAATCCAATTAATATGCCCTTTATTAACACCATACTGGGTTTATAATATTTTTACCATTTATTGCACAATATGAGCTTGGTAATTGCAAGAATGCAACAAAACTATTTTTGGTATTTATTGCGCAAAAATGACTAGTACATATTGTTCCATTACGGTGCCAAATTAAAAGTTAAAAATACTAGACCAAATCCTAAGGCTTTTAACTCACTATTAGATCCTACTGTCCTTAGTGAAGCAGACTTTTTATGTCTGCAATAAGAGACTTGCTCAAGATGGGTAACTACCAAGAGATAATCTTTACAGTTCACTCATGGCAAGGATTCCTGCTGATTTTCCCATCTCTAAGGCTAACTCAAGCCTTGTGACACAACAGTGATATATGAGTCCCTTTATTTTTATCACTGGAGTTATAGGGAACTTGCTCATGTATGAAAGAGAAGGCAGTGAGATGTTAAACTATTATTTATTCAATAACAGGTCTAAAAGGATGTGATGAATTATGAGAAAAAGCTCAGAGTAGAGGTGTAGTGTTTATTTGCTTGAAAGAGGAAGCACCAGAAGACATTTGGGTTTAGGACTCAAAAAAATAGCAGGAACGCATCTGTGCTTTTTATGATTTCACCAGCTATTGCCTGTGTGCCAATTCCAAGGGCCACGACTAGAGTTATGGTAATTCCTCATCCTTAAACGCTACAGAGCTCGACAGGATTACAAACAAATGCTTGGGAGGGCCAAATATGGGGCCTGCAACTCTGCCACGATTTTATGAGGGTTTTAGTCTCCTGCATGCAAGCATCCTTCGTGTTTGTACTGCATCTGAGAGAGATCTGATCTGAGAAAGTCTGCACCAGTCCAAAGGTTCTGGGGAAGCTAAATGGCCACCTAATACTACCAGCATTCAGATAACATGGTCAATTTTTCCTCCACTGACCCTTGTTCCCCCTACAAATGGATGCACAACTTAAAATGTCAGGCAGTTCTTACATTTTCTCATGCTATTCAGACTCTTAGATGTGCTAATGCCTGATTGGCCATCTAAGTAAATAACTTACATATGTAAAAAGAACATTCTACTCTTCTATCTTTATGTGCTGGAGGCAGCATCAATTGTGTCTACATTTCTGAAGCATGATACTAAACATGTTTCTTTCTAATGATATGGACCTCTGAAGATTCTCTTAAGTTGTGTATATACTGAAGACATATTGCATTGATTTCCATGGGATTTTTGTTATGCAGCTCTGAAAGCCAGAGTTTTAATGGTCTGTATAACAATCAGAAAATACCAGAGCATAATACCGTATCCTATAAAATAGCTGAAAAGGTGATAAAATGCAATGAGAGCCATTGTAGCAGAACACAGAGTGCCTTTCTCTAGGCTGTGTTCCCTTTAAGGATCTAGAAATACTAGAGGGAGTTTGGAGGAGAGCAAAAGTGAAATAATAAATTCTCAGGGGCTGACGTGTGAATCAAAAGTATGCATTAAGCTGTAACTCCATGCTATACACATCAATACACAACCTATGTGCATGAACTATTCAGATCCCATTTTCGAAAAAAGTCATGGCGACACATGGTTTTTAAAAAACCTGGTAGTTAAAAATGTGAACAAGCAAATGTTAAAAATACGTAAGCAAAACTATATTGGACAAGAGACAATAACAGTTAGACAAGATACATGGCCTATAAATATTGTCTAAGGCTGGAAGGAGTTGTTTGGGTTTTCTTATTTCCTTTAAGAATAATGAGATTACTTTAAAAAATAAGATTTTTGTCTTCTTTCATCAGATGTTTATGGCAGTGAAAAATACAAAAATTGGAGAAAGTCAAACTGCTGATTTGGTGGTATTGAAAGGTAGTCAAATGGAACAGTTCCAGTCAGAAGGGACCTACAGCAACCATCTAGTCCAACAGCCTGACGACTCCAGGGCTGCCCAAAGGTACAGCCTGTTACGAAGGGCATTGTCCAAATGCCTCTTTTTAAGGCACTGGAAGGCGCGGGGCATTGACAACCTCTCTAGGGAGCCTGTTCCTGTATCTGACAACCCTCTCTCTAAAGAAGTAGTACCTAATGTCAGCTCTGAACTTCCCCTGGCATAGCTTTCAACCA